>CM037869.1:54465424-54982924 GCA_021292105.1 Anadara kagoshimensis | reverse complement strand
AGATTAAAACATTTGCATTTAGTTTTGACCAAAAATGTTATTAGCCGTTCCAAAAAATATTACCCTAATTTGCTTAATTTAAATTAATGAAAATCTTAGCCAAGGAAGGATTGTGAAACCGGGGCCGGGTACCGGTTTTATTATTCTTCCTAAGATTTCCCTTGACTTAAACCAGGCAAATATACCGGTTTATGCCCAAATAGCAGCTCAAAAATAAGTTAAAAAATAATACAAACTGGCATATAACGTGGATTTCCAACTAAGAATAAAGTCCGGTGTTTCTGAAAGGGTAAGTACAAACCTGTCTATAAAGGCCACCCAAGGAAACCAGAAAAATTGGCCTTTATGGGCAGGTGGCCTTTGTATACAGGTTCAAATAATATGAATAAAGAACAATATGGGATACAATTCTACTGGCCTTTATAAACAGGTAGCCCTTATATAGAGGTGGCCTTTAAGGCAGATTGGACTGTACCTCCTGTCGAGCTAACTTACCATGGAAGGATAATGGAACTATGTCCAAGGCATGATATATTTATTTTTACGAAAATACGCTAGCTACAGCAGTCTCGTTGAGAATGGAAGGTACATGGAACTATGGGACGTGAAATAGATTTTTTTTTTATATTTATTTTTACTATCAAAATACCGGTCTAAGCCAAAATCACAATCACAAAAATAGAAGTTACATGGGACTATGGAACGTGAAATATATCCATGATAATTTTTATATATTTTATTTATTTTTACAAAAAATACGCTAGCTACACCAGTCTCGTTGGGAATGGAAGGTACACGGGACTATGGGACATGAAAGATATTTTTTAATTTTATATTTATTTTTACGATCACATATCAAAATGCCCATTTAAGTCAAAATCACAAAAAAATAAAAATAGCATTAAAACTTAGCTACATCGACCACGTATGAAATAAAAAAAAATGTGAATGAAAGATACGTGGAACTATCGGACCTAAAATGTCCAGGTTAATTTTAATTAATTAATTAATAATTATAATAATTAATTTAGCTCTTTGCAGTTAGTTACACTCATAAGTTGTAACTTTCAGTAAAAATAAATAAATATATATATATATATATAGTAGAAGTAGTACTTATTACATATACTAAACAATTATTAGTACTTGGATCACTGTACTATCAACGCATGCTGAAAAAAAATTCAACTTACCTTAAAAAAACTCCGTGGTAATAATTATAATTTTATAATGTTGCGTAAGAAAAAAATGAAATAAATGAAATAAACCAATTTACACGTATTTAAAAAAAAAATCTTCAGTCTGCTGTGAGCATTAACACAGTATAAAAAAACTTTTAGTTTTCACTAAGCATCTGATACGTTATGGATATATAAAGATATATAGTACGGGCCTGCCGAAAGGTTAACACTACAACAACAAATCGGGGCCAAACCGGCAGCTCATGATCACCCCGTCTCCTCGTTTATCTTGACAGCTTTCTGGCAGCCTTTGTCTTTCTCTTGGCAGTTTTTCAAGCAATAGCTTTCAATATCTCGATCACTAGATACGAAGACCTGGTTTTTTCGTGATCGTAGTGTTAAATTTTCAACTTGTCTGTACTGTACATTAAGATAGAACCTACATTGTAGATGTGGATAAACTTTCGGTTAAGTTGTATATATACTAAGTATATATGATGCTTGACATGGAATGATATAATTTGTTTTATGCGGATATTAAACTCACACAAAAATAAAAATATATATATACATGTATATATATTTTGCACTTGACCTTAACCAGAACAGTTTCCCCTCTGACCTCACGATTTGACCTCTCAAACGACACAAACATTGGGGACTAAAATGAAATACCTATATTTGCAATGTTATCATATGTCCATAGTTACCATTGATCAAATGACGTCACTCATTTTCTGCTTATGCACGTGTGACGTCATTTATTGATTTGTGGTGCTGGATAATTTGTAATTTATAATTCAATAATTTATTCCTTTAAAATTTATTATTCTATCATATTTTAATGTTGAAAATTGCTTTTTATATAAATAAATAATAGGCATTTGAAACATAAATAAATAATAAATAAATAAATAGATTAATTAATTAATTAATTAATTAATCAATTAATTTGATATGTATTATAAAATTCAACTATAGATTCTTTGTCATTTCGGAACTTCAGAAAGTACGCTGAACAAAATATCATATACAACTTACAAAAATAAACAAAAAACATTAATATTGATTAAGCATTTATTATTTATACCTAGTTTTAATACAAGGGTTAATACTGAATCTTTTAATTACATTAACAATATATGCCACGTGATTGATTCATTTATTTTTTTTTAATTCCTCTATATATGTAGAGATATAAGAATGTTAAGTAACATTATACAAATATACAACCACCAACATAGCACATTTATAAGATACAACATACAACAGTTAAACAATATCCGGATTCATATATAGTATATATAAATATACAAATGGTGCTTAAGGGGCACTACGCCGTTGTGTTCGAAGAGAACAAAATAGAAAATAAGTTATTTACAGTTATGATTTACTCGGACCAACATTTTAATGATAGCTAAAGCAACACACAAGTGATTGGGTACTGTCCCTACCAACAATATCATCAGAATGTGGACTATGACTTATGATCGTTAGGTTGACATTACACCTGTAAGTGTTCGGGCTCCCATCTATGCTCGACAATAGCAGCTAACTGTACAAAACATGACTTTTGTCCACTTCTCATTATCTGATGGTTAGAAATAGTGTATTGCTTGCACATATTTTTCCTTCAAATGTGAACTTTGAATGGTTTTTCGAAACAGTTTTAAATTAGTTTATACATTGATACAATGGTTTCAGTGTAATATTCAAAGTTTTAACACCAAATTTTAAAGTTCATGCTAAATCTAAGTTTTCATAAATTAAAATTTACATTTAGACTGTTCCAATCAGTTAAACAGTTAAAAACCTATTAAATTCATTATTTTTCCTAGAAAATAGATTAATATGAAACAAACACATGTAATTGCTTTCTGTGAATTTTTTCTCTAACAACTTGATGTTGTATCGTAAAGCCTCCAAACTTTTTACAAAATTGAGAGAGAGAGAGAGAGAGAGAGAGAGAGAGAGAGAGAGAGAGAGAGAGAGAGAGAGAGAGAGAGAGAGAGAGTAATGGTTTTTAACGTCCCAGTCAAGAATATTTCACTTATATCGAGACGTCGCCAACTATAGGCAAAGGTGCAGAAATTTTGCCTGTGCGTTGCGCTGATGGCATTATACAGCAGGGTTCTTTAACGTGCCAAGACTACCGTGACACAGGACCTCGTTTATTTTAAGTTCCCATCAGAAAGAACCGTGACTTTCGATTCATTTCGAGATGCCGAGTGCTTGGCGAAAACAGTCACTACCCAATTTTAAGTCTTGGGTCAGACCCGGCCGGGGTTCGAACCCACGACCTCCCACTTACGGAGCGAGCACTCTACCAACTGAGCTACGGCAGTGGTAAGAGAGAGAGAGAGAGAGGAGAGAGAGGGGGGAGAGAGAGTCTACAATGATCAAAAGAGAGTTCACAGACATTTGATGAAATCGAGATAAAATATATTGACATACAAAATTATTTTACTTGACCTATTTGCTACATTTATATGTACTCTAACTTTGTATGGTGGTGTCATATACCATTTTTTGAATGTATTTTATGATTAAATTCAAAAAATGGTATATGACAGTAGAAATATGTTCAACTTGTAGCATTTTTATGTGCGTAAAACCAAATTAAACATTATTAAAACTTTTTGTGAATTAGTAAGTAATTTGATTGATATAGTTTGTAAATCTATAAAATAATTCAATTAATAAATAATGTTAAGGAATCATTTTATTCAGATTTTGAAAATATGTTATTTATTTTCTGAAACAAACTTTACTCTCACCTGTAAATAAGACCTATTGTCTTTGCCAATCCAACAACTCACACTAATTCCAATTTTTTTTTCAAATTCAAATTTCAAATTTGAGCCAACATTTAAAATCTTACCTTTAGGTACAAAATTTCAAAATGTTGCCTAAGTGGGAATGAACCGACTATTTTTATACCAAAGTCCTGTGACGTAAAAGTTATGTATGACCATAAATGGGATATTTTCCTGTCATCATTGATGTTAACATTATATATTTACACATTGTAAGTCAGAACAGAACCACCCTGCTTTACCAAAATGGCTATTCAGGGGCGGATCCAGGATTTTTTGAAAGGGGGGGGGGTGGTTGAGAATTATATCAATGCTAGGTGCAAGCGCCGAAAGTGCGAGCTTCCAGAGACGAGGGGCCAGAAATACAGAAATGGGTTGTAACATTACCATATGGGGGTCACATCCGTCAATAGCTCTCTCTCTCTCTCTCTTTCTTTTTAATTTTTTCAAAGGGGGGGGGGGGGGGTTGCAACCCCCGTACCCCCTTAAATCCGCCACTGCTATTTACGAAAGTCGTTATTCAGGTGTTTATTGTTTTCACAAAAATATATGATGTGATAAAACCTCGTTTTAATTACTTTGTATTGCGCCCAAATTCTATTTTTTTCTGATTTTCATTATATACGAGTCAATTGACGTATCGCCAGCCACGCCCACAATGTTCCGACACTGGCCGCCATCACAGTACCAAAAGCAGCGTCACGGCAACTGATAACGTTCTAATGTCAGTGACGTCATTAAACCGCACAATTCAGGCCGATTTTTTTTGCGTGTAATTCAAGCATGTCAACCCTTTGTCGGAACATAGTGGGCGTGGCCGGCGATCCGTCAGTTTAGGTACCCCAGCCCCATGTGGAATTTTAGTGCATTGCAACCGACGAACATAATCTCTGTGTTAGAATGATTTAAATTAGACTTTTCTTTGAAAAGATAATCGTTTGAAGGTATAATTTATACGATTTTTAACAGGTTAGAAAAATTAATGTAACCCGTTGTCGTTTACGCTATTAATAACGCGTAGGTGTGCACCTTTACTCTATATTGTAACAAACCATCCAACACCTCTACTCACCAACCCCATTCACTTCAGTCTGTAAACACACACCCACACACCCACTCTCTCCCCCCCCCCTCTCTCTCTCTCTCTCTCTCTCTCTCTCTCTCTCTCTCAGTACTCCCTCACTCACTTTGTAACCACCCCTCTCTTTCTCAGTACTGCCCCCTCTATACTCCCCAACCCCACTCACTCTGTGACCACCCCTCTCTCTCTCTCTCTCTCTTCTCTCTCTCTCTCAGTACTGTCCCCTCTCTACTCCCCAACCCCATTCACTCTGTAACCACATATCTCTCTCTCTCTCTCTCTCTCTCTCTCTCAGTACTGCCCCCTCTCTACTCCCCAACCCCTCTCTACTCCCAACCCCTCTCTGTACCTACTTGACCATACTTTTTAGATAGCCTTTGAACTCGACCGAAATAAATACATTTAGTGAAGGACACCAGAGTTTGTTTCAGTAAATAGTTTTGTCATTTATTAATGAAAGAATGACAGTTTTCAGGACTCATCTTGGGTACCCAAAAATTTTGTTTACAAATATAATGAAGACAGGCTATTGACTTTTTATCCTTGTACTAGGACATGTCAAAACAAATTATTAACCCATAAGTCGCTGGACATGAGTAAGTCACCTGGCCCCAGTTTCACAATCATTCCTTAGCTAAGATGTTCCTTAACTTCAATTTAGCAAATTTTGATATTCTCTTTTTGTAACTATTGATGAATAGTTTTGTCAAAACTAAATGCAAATGTTTTAATCTTGAGTTGATCTTAAAAATAACACATTAAATTCCTGAATATTCCAGAATATCTTGAAAATTAACAAAATTATGAAGATATGAAAATTGCAAGATTTAAGTTAAGGAAAATCTTAGCTAAGGAATGATTGTGAAACCGGGGCCAGGTTATAAAACTGTGAAGATAATATATAGTTACCTGGTTATAAAACTGTGAACTCTGGGTTAATTGATAGTATGATTTAATCACGATTTTATGCTCTTCATCTTATCAGATACATACGATATGCACGTGTGACGTCTTTTATTGGCTGTTCAGCAACTTGACATGCGTGGCGTAAATGGCAGCGTTTTAAATCAAATTAAGCATTTAAAAAACTAAAATGAATAAATCGAAGGGCCATAACTCTGTCAAAGCATTGAAATTGAGGCTATGTGGATCAACTATATAAATGCCAAACATGAGTCCAATCTTTCAATAAATAAAGAGAAAATGTCAGAAAACTGTTTAAATAGCGAAAAATTCAAAGGGCCATTACTTCATGTTAATTTATGCTTTATCGAACTTGACTTGTAGGCTAAAATTAACTGTAAAAAATACCAAATATTATTTCAATGTCTCAACAAACTGAAGAAAAAAAGTTAGTAAAACAGTTTTGAGGAGAGACAGATTTACAGCACAGACAGACACAGACAGACAGACGGAGATAAAACACATGTGCATTTATATGCATTTTCATGCAATAACGGTCTTTTTGTGAATTGTTTACTCGCTTGTTTGGTTCAAATTTTGTGCGCTGGAAGACAAATGAAAAAAAAGTAAAATAAATGGGATTCTTTCCTGTCATCATTGATGTTAACATTACACATTGTATATAAGTCAGAACAGAACCACCCCATTTTACCAAAACAAGGAAGTGAGGTCGGTTGCCCCGGAAGATTAGGCGCCTGTTTTCTGGCTAAGTAAACTCATAAAGAATATATACATATTATATACACAGTGTGTATGTACAACCCTCAGTATCAGGTCGAGTCCTTTTTTCGTAGTCGTATCACTACGAGTCACGCTTGCTCGACGAGTAGTGATACAGCTACGAAAAAAGGACGAGACCTGATACGAAGGGTTGTACATACACACTGTGTATATGATATTTTTATCTAACATTTCCTATTAGGTCATTAAAATATAAAAAATTCCAATACTTTATGTGAAAAAATACATTTTACCACAGAAAACCACTGAACTATGTTATGACATGTTTTGTAGTAATGACGTCATTGTTTACATTTGACAAATCGAAGATTTCCCAATGACGTCACAATGAGAAGTGCACGTGTACTTTACCGCCAATGTTGTATCACCACAGTGTGGTGATACAAGATTCTGTATCACGCGTGTTCGATAAAACTTGTATTTCATCAAATACAGACAGAAAAACTAGTCTAATGTTAGATAAATATATATATATTTCGATAAATCGAAAACTTTTGTATTCCCCAGTTAAGATTCTTACATTTATATCCGGGCTGTCAATTCCGGATGGTTAAGTAAACCGGGATACCCGGAAAAAACGACCGACCTTAGACAAGCAATCGTGATTTTTCTAGAGTATTATTCGAACCTAGGAAGTGAAAGTCGCTGGGATTCGTTAGCGGGCCCTTAAAACCTCTCTGCTACAAAAACTCATCCTTTTTATCAAATGTAAATACAGAAGTATTGATAAATGACAGTGACGTGACATTAAGATCATGTGAGGTGTAGACGAACAGTACAATAAAAACTACGGGGTTTTCCGGTGTTTACCGAATGGTTCCGAAAAAGTAAAAACTTTACGCACACATTTTACACAGAGATACGTGTATCTTGTTGTTCAAATATTATTTTTTTCGGACAATAAATGATTAAATAAATAAATGAATAAATAAATACATAAATATACACGTATTTGGTAATACAATAAGAACTACCGGTTTTTCACGATGTTTCCCGATGTTTACTTAAAAAAAACTGTAAAACTTAACATTACACATGCGGTCATTTACGATATGTTTAATCTTCGATGTTGAAAGAGATAAGCATATCATGATGGTAAAATATTAATTTTAAAAGGAAAAATTAGTATTTGGTGGTATAACGGGATTTTCCGATGTTCTCCGAATGGTTCTGAAACCTGCAGCTGTCAACTAATGCTTAAAGAGAAAGTATACCTTGCTGTTCAAATATTAATTTTCAAAGAAAATAAATAAATAAATAAGTTCAGAAAAAGATAAATAAATGTTTATGAGAATTTCCTTTGACGTCATAGACACTAATAATTAGTTTAAAATTACCGTACTAAATTCCTAATCTTATCGTGAAAATGAACGGATTAAATCGAGGATACACGTAAAAAATTGATTGGTACTAAATTGATTTTAATAAAGCCAGTCTAGACTAGAAATTTACTTTTTAATGCACGCATGTTGCGTTTTTCATTAATTTTTAAACGCTAAATCACGGTACTTGAGAAAAACGAATTAGGGAACTTATTTAATGTGTTAAAACGGAAAGAAGATCACGACGGCGTTTGGTTATATGAATCAAGGTCGTTGCACTTTAAGTGTTGTGTTAATTAATTTCTTGTTTAGTGGATGGATACAAGCATGGTGTTTAACGGGTGATAACGTCCTTTATGGATAAATTGATTGATAAGTCAAGAATATTCACTTATATCGAGACACAACAAGCTACAAGGTGAAGTTATAGGAATTATGACCTTTGTGGTGCGCCCAGACTCAATGTGTAGAAAAGTTTTTAACGTTCCACGGCTGCCGTAACACAAGACATCTTAAGGCTTTTTAATTTAAATTTCGAAAGATTCCGTGACTTTCATTTCTAACTGCCGAGTGCTTGGCGACATATCAGTCACTACTTATTTCAAAGTCTTTGTCAGACCAGACCGGGGTTTGTACCCAAGACCTCCACCATACGAAGCGAACACTAAGCTACCGTAGTATTATTTTATTGGTAAAGTTCGTTGTACTTTAAGTGGTCTGATAATATTTTTCCTGTTAAGTGATTATTGATAAGCGTGATGTTAACCGCCCAAATAAATAAGTTACGATGAAACTGCAAATAAAGTCAAATGTGCCACTCAAAATTCTTTAGTTTTACGTGCTAATTTAACATGAGGCAGCTAGTTGTAAAGACGTTGAATGGTCGAAGTACTTTTTGGTTCTGCAGTACTTTAATCACACCATTGGATATGTACTCCAGAGATCGTAATAGGCCAGGACGGTTTAAAAATTCGAGATATTGGTAGGGTTAAATGACAATTGTCGGATCGCCGGCCACGCCCACGATGTTCCGACAAAGGCCGCTATCACAGTACCAAAGCAGCGTCACGGCAACTAATGGCGTACAAGTGTCAGTGACGTTATTTAAACGGCGCAATTCAGGCCGAGTTTTCATTCATTTTGCGTGTAAGCCAAGCATGCCAGTCTTTTGTCGGAACATTGTTAGCGTGGCCAGCGATACGTCAATTGGCATTTACTCAAATGTTTGTCCAAAGACCGAACTTTTCTATAAGAGTATAGTTAAGTACCCTCTGATAGTACTGTCATATACCATTTTTTTTAATTTAATCTTTTATAAAATACATTCAAAAAAATGGTATATGACAATACTGTAACCACACCACCGGACATTAATCTAGTGCTCATCCAGAGACGAGAGTGCCAATGACAGTGATCGTCGGGGTCCTATGTTAGAAATTTAACCACCCCACTGGACATTTACTCAAGTGCTCGTCAAAACTCGGCTTTTTAAAAGAAGTTGGATGGTTAAGGATCTTTTAATAGTACTAAAACCACACATGATATTTACTTTGGTGGTCGTTCAAAGACGGGTATTTAAAATACCTGGGATGATTAACGGCCTTGTAGTAGTATTATTACCACACCACCGGAAAATTAACCCATTGATCTTCAAATGAAAAGACGGGAGTTTGATTACCCATTGAACTGTCTAGAAATGGCGTTTATAGTGCTATAACTGCTATTGCGATGCAAAGCAAACTGAATGATGTGCGTTAACGCATTATGATTAGTTGACCACGTCAATGGTTATCTTTACATCCCATATTGTGGTATTACTTTAAAACACCAATCGCTGGAACAGCCAATCAATGACGTTACGCGCATAGCCGCAAGGAAAAGATGAGTGACGTCACATTAGCAATGGCTATATACGCCTATAACTGCCATCTGGTCTTAAGTTTAATACATTTAAACATCACAAATGTAAATATAACAAGTGGGATGGTCCAGGTCCCTGTAAAAGTACTTTAACAACACGACCGGATATTAACTCAAGTGTCTGTACAAAGCCGGGAGTTATAAATGTGTAGGATGGTTAGGGGCCGTCTAATCGTACTAAAACCACACCACTGCACATTTACTCCAGTGCCCGTTCGAAGACTGGAATTCAAAACTGGCCAGATCTTTCTGATAATACTTTCACCAAACCTACATGAGCATTGACACCAATGCTCGTCAAAAGAGAAGAGTTTAAAAGAAGTGGGGTCTTTGAGA
Source organism: Anadara kagoshimensis (assembly GCA_021292105.1). Taxonomy (NCBI): domain Eukaryota; kingdom Metazoa; phylum Mollusca; class Bivalvia; order Arcoida; family Arcidae; genus Anadara; species Anadara kagoshimensis. The sequence continues at coordinate 54,972,564 of CM037869.1, read as the reverse complement.
GCCTTCATTTAACCATTGAACTGTCTAGAAATGGCGCGCGTTATGATTAGTTTGCTTTGCTCGGCAATGGAAGTTATAGCACTATAAATGCCATTTTGATTATATTTACCTTTCGCATTTTATGAAAATCTTATTTTTGTTTTTGAATCCTGAAATAATTTTAAACGATTGTCGTGCACGACATGCAATTCCAACTGCTGGAACAGCCAACGTCACAGGCATAGGCATAAGCAAGAAATGAATGACGTCACATTAGCAAATGTAATTATAGTTCTATAACTTCTTTTGGTCTCAAACAGAGTTTACTACAATCAAACATCATAAATATAAATATACTTAAATGTGCGCAAGATTTGTTAATGGTATACATGCTTATCCTTCCGGAGCACCCGGTCTCACTTCCCTGGTGGAAATTCACGTGTCTGATCTAACTTATCAGTTCCAAAGTTTTTACTTTGCTTCTGGATTGTGATTTGGACATGAATTAGTATGTTTGTTTTTGATTTGTAATTATGTTAGATCAAAATTTATTTTTAAATGGATAGGATACGACTTTACACGGACATAAATACATACGGTCAAACGGACGTATATTGTAAACCAACTTTTATTCGCCGATATCAAATTTCGCGATTCTCCTACCAAAACCATTTCGTGACTATTAATTTTCGCGATATAGGCTTTAGCCGAATATTTGGTGTAAATAAAAATTTCGGAAAAAAATGTGCGACGATTAACTTTCATGATTATTTTGTCCTCGCGAAACAAGCTAAAATTAATCGCACGCGAATGAAAGTTGGTTAACAGTAGACATAAAGGCAGAATAGACGAGCAGACAAACATGGTGATTCCATTTAACCCCCTCAATCTCAGTAGTTCTTTATTATTTCATCTGTGTGGTTGTACTAGTACTTTAAAAGTCATACCACCAGTACACGTACGAGCGTATGTAGGAGGGAAAAACCATAACAGCTGCACTCCCTCAAAAATGATATAATCTATAAACTCGGATAAACAACATTGTCACCGAAAACTTACAAACTCGACATGTAAAATATACAAATTATTTTGCTGCCAACTGACCCGCAACCCGCGGGTCCAACCCGCATTTGGTCATGAATTGCAGCTGACCCGCCATAAAGGGGAATGACTCGCAAATGTCCATATAGTCTGAGGATTTGCAATGTTCATTCATTACCATTCAAATCAATCTGTAATCCCGGCGAATTTAGAGTGATTAACATAGGTCACGGAGTAACAACGTCTTCAAGGCCACATTTCTTGATGCCTCCGTCCCAAAAACTAAGAATTGACTTGTATCCTACAAACCCCAATGCGATACGCAAGAAATTGTCTCATGACGGGTCGCCGGCCACGTCCACTATGTTCCGACAAAGGGTCGACATGCTTAAATTACACGCAAAAAGAATGAAAACCCGGCCTGCATTGTGCGGTCACTCACGTCACTGACACTAGAACGTCATTAGTTGCCATGACACTGCTTTGATACTGTGATGGTGGCCAGTGTCGGAACATTGTTGGCGTGGCCGGCGATACGTGTGCGATCAAAATCCATTCTTAGACAAAAAGACATATATGCAGATAGACAAGTGGGCGGACTGACGGACAGACCACATAGTTAGACAGTCAGAAAGTCACATAGACGGGCAGACATGCAGGTAAACAGAGAGATAACGTGACGGACAAACCAAATAGTTGGACAGTTAGACAGTCACATAGATTGCACGGGGGTAATTTTGATACACCGTATTTCATTTACGTCGGAGTATTCCGTCGGTTTTTATTTACGTCTGAGTAAAATCATACATTTTTGGTCGTTACGCTTTACGTTAAAGAGCAAAGAAGACGGTTTTTCATATAACTTACAAAAACGAAACTTTAACAGAAAGCAAAAGGTTATTCGCATTATATTTGATGGTATTTAACTGCCTATATAAAATCTTGCAAGAATTATTGATATTTTCACGTACCTGTAACATTTCTATTTTTGGCAGGTCCTTTTGTTTAGCAGCTGATTTTAATAAAGCGGTTTTGGATTAAATGATGTTTCTACTCAAAATTATCAAGAAATGTCTATACTTTCATAAACTTGCGAAGACAGAAGCTTTACTCTGCTTTTAAGCGAAATTTCATGTTTCGTTTAAGCGGAATGGCATAAATGTTACGCTTTCCGACCAGCTGTGTTATGCTTTACGTGAAGACATGTTACGCTTTCCGTTTAATATGATTCGCAATTGACAGAGCACACTCTTCGTTATAACTTTAGATCGAACGTCTTTCTCGATTAAATCTTCACTGGTGTTTCAGAATGATTCAGAAAGCATTGCAGAACAGGATTCAATTTTGAAAGAGAACAAAACCACACACAGTTCGTAAATTGAACCAATAAAGAACAAAACAACGTTAACATACATGTACAAGCCTTTATACAATGCACTTCCCCCAACACTTGTGTAAGTGTAAACCGACTTATAGATAGTTATACCTTTTACAAATAAAACTACAGTCAATCCTGCTGATAAAGGCAACTCAAGGGAACTAGTAAAAGTGGCTTTATGGGCAGGTAGCCCTTATATAAGGTTCAAATGACATGAAAAAAGAGCAATTTAGATACAATTTTTCTGACCTGTAAAAGCAAGTGGCCCTTATATAGAGGTGGTTTAAGGCAAGTTGGACTTACGCGTTAAATACCATTTTAAACAGGAAAACTTTCATATATATGGTTTTCAGCCCACCTGAGCTATGGGCTTGTTGAGCTATTGCAATCTATCACCGTCCGTCGTGTGTCGTTCGTCGTTCGTAAACTTTACATTTTGATTATCTCCTTCAAAACTACTTGAGCAAATTTAATGAAACTTTGTGATTATAATGCCTGGTTAACAGGAATTTTAAATTGTGTTCGGGATTTGGCCACGCCTAAGAAGATGGCTGCCGTTGCTACATATAGCAAACAAGACCAAAAATCTTTTTCTCTGAAACCAAAACCTGCAAGCAAATTTCGATTGATATTTGGATTCAGATATAAAATGGGAATATGAAAATTGTGATGAAATTGGACGAAAATATGTAACGCGTGTTTTGCGTAAAGTTCGTAATTTGTAAAACTCAACAAAGTCTGTACTGTATGGAGAATTTACTATTGATCTTGTTTTGCTATTTTCTTCGAATGATGTCAAGATCAAAGCTCAAGGTCATGTCCCAGTTTATGATCTTTGATTAAAATTACTTTTTTTAAAACATTTCAGGTGATAGTTAATGCATTGGATTTTCAGTTTATTGTAGATATTGACATGACAATCATTTCTATACATAGATCAAGGCCATTGGTTCAAAAGTCAAATTCACAAATGCACAAGTAAACCAAAATGTTTAATTATCTGCACTGACTATTAACTTTTTGTATAGGCATGTGTGTTAGAACATTGGTGATCATATAGATCAAGGTCATGGGTTTATGGTCAAGGTTACAGATATAGAAAGAATACAGAGGGTTAGGGTCAATGTTACAGATATAGAAAGAATACTGAATGGAAACAACTATATAAACAGATAATGACATCACTTTCTACATATCTCACCCAACGTTTAAGCTCACACGTGTTATTGTGTTGAGACGGCCATTGATCCATTGTAAATACCCAGTCGAGCGTTAAGGCCCCCATCTTCCTATTGTTAGCCGGGTTGCACGGAGTGCAAATCCGGTTTATAATAAAGTGAATGTCGGGCGGGCGGGCGGGGAAAATAGGGTACCTACTTTGTGAACTCAACTCCTACAGTTTTCAACCAAAAACCTTGGAACTTCACAGAATGTTTTTATATATATTGAAGAAGTGCACCTGACTTTATGGAAATATTTCAAGATTTTGTTCCCATTTTTCCAGACTTTGAAACTTAGTCACTTTTTAGCAAGTATTTGAAATGGGGGTACCTACTTTGTGAACTCAACTCCTCCTACAGTTTTCAATCGAAAACCTTTAAACTTCACAGAATGTTTCTATATATTTGAAGATATGCACCTGACGATGGAAATATGGAAATATTTCAGGATTTTTTCCCATTTTTTCCAGACTTTGAAACTTAGTTACTTTGTACTGTATATATCAAAAGGTTATCAAAGATGTGCACCCGGCGAAGTGGTACAAATGGATGCTAAAGTTACGCACGGCGTGTACAAATCTATGCACTTTGATGGTATTATTCTAAGTCCTAACTTTAAGTTACTGTAATAATTTTGATTTTTAACTTGCAGGGAATATAATACATAATATCTATCAATTGAAAGTATTAATGAAAACATACAAGAAAAGTATCATAACTACGATAAACGGATAAATTCAACAGATCTAGATACCAGTGATTACTGAAGATTTGCCTTTTTATACCTTCAATTGATAAAGATTTTTCACAAAATTTAATTGATGATATCTTTTTTAATATTGTTTCGATTTTCAAAATTCTTTCAGATTTTAAAAATTAAAGATTTTCATATTTTTATACACTATAACTTTTAAAATTTTTTACAATTACGTCATAAAAATTTATATCGATTAGACGAAATACGAAGTATCTGCAGAATTGCGTACGGAATTTCTGAGTGACGTATTTTCGAGCTCGGTGGTTTTTGAAAAAAGAACTCACTTTAGCCAAGTAAAATGATTTAAATTATAATGATTTCTTCACTGTAGTCAAGATTTTGTCTCAATAATTCAATATCTTTTTCATGTTTCAAATGTAGCCATTGAAAATATTTCCTTGACTCTGAATGGCCCTTGTTCTTGCATTTTCGAAGTATCATCATTGACTCTTGGGCCTTTTTCTTCTGCTATTCGAAGTAATAATGTTTCTGAATATTATTATTTCTATATAATTATCATTCATAGTGACTAGGAATAAAATAATATAAGTGATGAAGTAATTTGTATACAAATAATAAAATTAATATATTTACTATAACAGCGAGAAGCACAAACATAACACTTCTAGTTTACGATACGTTAAATTTTGCAAGTTTGCCGATCCTTTAGCAATATCGTCAAAATGACGTTTTTGTAACTTTGTCATATTTTCGCATCAAATTTCGTCTTTAAGGTTTTATACCGAAAAATCAAGCAAGGTGACATATGTATTTCTTTACATTTTCAGAAAATTTAAATTCAGAACTACATTATGTTAGTTTTTCAAAAACTTGTAGGACAATCTGTTTTTTTTCTACACTTTTCTCAATTTTTCAGAGCCTGATAAAATGCAATTTCCCATTAATCTTATGTTAAAATCCCGACATGTTTGACATTTTTGACGCGTTATAGCTAAAAAATTAAAAAGGTGACCCCTATATTTTTTTTTACATTTTCAGATACGCCTCAAAAAGTTTTACAGATATGGAAAAAATCAGGAGCTTGTAGAATAGTGCCCATTTGTACCACTTGGCCTTAATGGCATTGTTTCCCAGAGTTTGAAAAAAGGATACCTATTCCGTTAAATAACGGCAAGCGAACTGCAAACTTTCCCACACTGTCCTAGGTGGGACTCGTATTAAGGCGACCAGAGGCACTATGCTCCATAAGCCCACCCTTTAGACCACTTGGCCACCCATAAAACACCATTTCACTTGACTGGGGCGTAAAACACAATTAACAATTCAACTACATTCCAAGATGAAAAAGGTAAAAATTTAAAAAAAAAATCATATTGAACTGCATCGATCCTTTTCAAAATGGTATTTCTCACGTATAGTTTTATTTATTTGTGTAATTTGCATAACTATCTATAGGTAGGTTTACACTTTCGCAAGTGTTTCCTCTTGAGAGAAATGCATGTACATGTTGTTTTGTTCTTTATTGGTTAATGTTACGAACTGTGTGTGGTTTTGTTCTCTTTTAGAAATTGAATCCTGTTCTGCAATGCTTTCTGAATCATTTCTGAGACAACCAGTGAAGATTTAATCGAGAAAGACGTTCGATCTAAAGTTATAACGAAGAGTGTGCTCTGTCAATTGCGAATCATATTAAACGGAAAGCGTAACATGTCTTCACGTAAAGCATAACACAGCTGGTCGGAAAGCGTAACATTTATGCCACTCCGCTTAAACGAAACATGAAATTTCGCTTAAAAGCAGAGTAAAGCTTCTGTCTTCGCAAGTTTATGAAAGTATAGACATTTCTTGATAATTTTTGAGTAGAAACATCATTTGAATCCAAAACCGCTTTATTAAAATCAGCTGCTAAACAAAAGGACCTGCCAAAAATAGAAATGTTACAGGTACGTGAAAAATATCAATAATTCTTGCAAGATTTTATATGAGGCAGTTAAATACCATCAAATATAATGCGAATAACCTTTTGCTTTCTGTTAAAGTTTCGTTTTTGTGAAGTTATATGAAAAACCGTCTTCTTTGCTCTTTAACGTAAAGCGTAACGACCAAAAATGTATGATTTTACTCAGACGTAAATAAAAACCGACGGAATACTCCGACGTAAATGAAATACGGTGTATCAGGATTACCCCCGTGGATTGGCAGACATGAGATAACGTGATTTCTAGATATCCCCTCAAACTAACTTTTTTATTTATTTATTTGCGTGAGTGTGCTAGTACTTTTAAAGTCATACCACCAGTACATATATGTGGGTGGGAAAAACCGAAACATCTGCACTGCTTTAAAAACTGACATAATTTATAAAGTCGGATAAACAACCTTGCCACCGAAAACGTAAAAAAACTCGACATGTAAACAAACAAATTCGGTGAATTAGGATCCCACATCAGTGTGTACTTTTATGTTAAATGGGCCATAACTCCCAGGAAAACGAGCAAATTGATTTGGGTTAATAGTACATACATGGCATCCCATATCAAATTAACCCTCTTGCTGCCAAACGGACATATGTGTACTCTACCGACAGCCTACCATACGGACACATATTTCCTTTCAAAGGAAATGACAAATCTTGGCCAAAAGACCAAGAGATACTCATAACCTTTTGAAAAGTAAGCAAAAATGTATATTATTCTACAATTACTAATGATGTCATAAGACTACAAGCGCGTCTGACGTCAGAATCTATTGTTGACGTCATATCATTTTGCATTGTAAATTTCAATTTGGCACTGCTACAACGTTGCGTTAAAATTAATTTGGCAGCAAGAGGGTTAAATGCTTGCAACAAGTTTCGTAAAATAATGCTTCATAGTCTTTTTGAGAATTACTCCAGACAATAAGAGTGTCTGGATGGATGGAGGAACTGAACTTCGAATTTAATATCTTTTTCATAACATGTAGAGGGTAATGATTAAATGCGATTTTTTTATCACAAACTTTTATTTTATCATTTTTATACAAAGAAAATATTTGATATTGTGACATATGTTTAAAAATATAAAATGTTTCAAAATGATGATTATCATAAGTTATGTATATAGCTGCATTTAAATCCAAATACTACACTATGATATATTATATATAGTAAAGTCTATGAAAATCTCTTCTTCAAAACGAAGGCAGTGAAATAATTTACTCCCCAAGTGCAAAACAGGTTTCACCAACTTCTAGGTTGACAGTTTTGAGTTGAGGAGTTCAGTAATGGTGTTTAACGTCCCAGTCAAAAATATTTCACTTATAACGAGACGTCGCCAGCTGTAGGCGAAAGTGCAGAAATTTTGCCTGTGCATTGCGCTGATGGCATTATACAGCAGGGTTCTTAAGCGTGCCAAGACAACCGTGGCACGGAACCTCGTTTATTTTAAGTTCCCATCCGAAAGAACCGTGACTTTCATTTCGTAATGCCGAGTGCTTGGCGAAAGAACAGTCACAACCCACTTTCAAGTCTTGGGTCAGACTCGGTCGAGGTTCGAACCCACAACTTCCCACTTACGGAGCGAGCACTCTACCAACTGAGCTACCGCAGTGGTTGACAGTTTTGAGATGGTGGAGGAATCAAGAATGTCCTATGACAACTTAGCTATTGTCACTCTGAGTACAGAGCAGTTATCATGGTTTTGCATGTTTTTTGTAATTTTTCAATTGCATAGAGGCGATTAGACCTGCAATGGCGGAGGAGACAGGAATATCCGGTAAATACCACCGACCTTCGAACTGACAAACTTTCTCGCACTTTAATCTGTCCAAGTTAGAGACGAAAGGCGCTAATATATATAGGTATACAAAAATATTATGGACGCTGCATTGCTAATCTACCGTTAATTTGATCGGGTAGTTATCTCCCCTAAGTAGAAGTAAGTAACCTATTTCAGAAAGTTAAAAAATACGTGAATTGATACTCTTATTGAATCCGGTTTTTCGCCTCAAAGCACTGCCACTATGCCAGAATATACCATCAATTTCTATAAATTGCCTCAGCTAAAAATCAATACAATGTTGAAGCCTCAATACTATGCGACTATGCCACAATAAGGCATGAGTATTTCGCAGACATAATTTTAGTTTACTTTGAATGCAATCATTTGCATTTGATTTGCAGTTGTAATACCCTGCCGCTATGCCAAAATATGGCAACAGTAATTCTTACACATAATTTTAGGTAATTTCAATCCAACTATTGCACCCAGTTTTCAGCTTGTACACAATACGACCTTGCTTCAATATTTCAGCAATTTTTAAACATTAGCTTAAGGCATCAGTATTCTTATACCTAACATCAGTTTAATTTCAATACAATCTTTTGCAGTCGGTTAACAGCCTCAATATACTACCATTATGCAAAAATATGGCATCAGTAATACTTTCACATAATTGCAGCTTAATTTAAATACAATGTATTGCATTCAATTTGCATCTTGAACACACTTCCATTATGCAAAAATATGACATCGGTTTTACTTTCACACATCTTCAGCTTAACTTCAGTGCAGTCTATTGTATTCGATTTGCAGCTTTATTACTGTGTCACTATGCCAAAATATGTCACCAATTCTTATAACACTTCATTTCAACACAATCCATCGAATCCAGTTTGCATCCTCAATACACTATCACTTTGTCACAATGACTACAGCAATGGGATACATATGGCGGGAAACAGTATCAGGACCGCTTCGCGTCTGCGGGCAGCGAATTGCCACAGACTGTTCACATTTCATTGTTGATTACGTCACCGATAACAGATGTATCTAGATCTTATAATTTTTATCTTAAACTATAAGATCTAAATAAATTTTTACTGTTTACGCATGAATTTTTAAGAAATATGCTTCCCGGAAAACCGAAGACATTGTGACGTAAATGGTGTTATCAGTGACGTAATCAACATAGAAATGTGACCAGTGTGGTAATTCACTGTCCTGCACACAAGATGCGGTCCTGATACTGTTTCCCGCCAAATGTATCTCATTGTAATGCATGACCTCAGCTTAATCCAAAAAACAAATATTGCAGAAATACAAACGGTCCTAACATTAAAACATTAGATGTAAGTCCAATAGAAGAACTACAAAGGTCATTAACAGAGTGTAATTTTCCTGTTTTAACTTTCTCTACCCATTTATCAAATAATTTCTCCAGCACTGACAGTGGCATTGGTCCATTGTTCAAATAAAAATCATGAAAATCCTTTAAATTGAACTTATCGCCTGAAAAAGAAATAAAAGTTTTTAATATGCAGCTACTTAATGCAATAAAAAACAAACATACTTATCAATGTCCAAACCATAACCCAAAAGCAAATGTTAACAAGCTAATAAAGTGTAATAGGAAAACTTATGTCCAAAGGGTCATAACTCCTAGGAAAATGAGAGAAACCATCTAAGATGAATAATATCCGCATCTCATTTTAATGCTGAGGCAGTTTCATTAAATAGTTTTAGAGATTTCCTTGGACAAGAAATGTTTCGCCGGAGTAAGTTTTAAATATATTACTCCCCTTTTCTTCCATGTAAACGATATGAATAAAGATGTTGATTATCATAAATATATACATGTTATATACACAGTGTGTATGTACAACCCTCAGTATCAGGTCGAGTCCTTTTCGTAGCGGTATCACTACGAATCGCGCTTGCACGACGAGTAGTGATACAGTTACGAAAAAAGGACGAGACCTGATACAAAGGGTTGTACATACACACTGTAAATATAATATTTTAATCTAACATTTCTAATTAGGTTATTTTAAATAATAAAAAACAATAATTTATGTGAAATAATTACATTTTACCACAGAAAGCCACTGAACTATGTTACGACATTTGTTCTGTAGTAATGACGAAGACAGCCTAATGGCGTCACAATGAGAAAGTGCACGTGCACTTTGCAGCCAATGGTGTATCACCACACTGTGGTGATACAAAATTCTGTATCATGAGTGTTCAATAAAACTTGTATTTCGTCAAATCAGATAGAAAAACTAGTATAATGTTAGATAAAACTGATTATTTAAGCGGTTGTTTTTATATCGCTCACTTACATAGTCTTATCCTAACCACAAATAAATAAATAAATAAATAAATAAAAATGAATAATTAATTAATTATTTAATTAATTAATAAATTAAAATAAAGGCATAAATAAATAATAAATAAATAAATAAAATAAATAAATAAATAAATAAATAAAATCAATAAATAAATATATCACGTAATCAGGAAGAACCAGAGAAACAAGTCAACTGACGTTTTGTCTGTGGGTGGTAAAATATAAATTTCTTATCAATGGATTCAATACGTGTTATTATGCTCCTTGTGTTTTTTTCTTAATAATAATGACGATGACTACTGTATTTCCATTAATTGAGTGCACATGGTTTTTATTATTTATTTCTTTTATTTGAAAATGTTTCGATTAAACTATCAATAAAAATGCACTGACCTAACCAAATTATGTTTTCAATTAAACGCATTATTGTTCAATTCTCCTGTACATATAGAAATTTTGAGAACATTTTGGAAATTTGATCAAGTTTATACACCAATTTGGCCTCATTCAAAGTTACATCAGGGCATTTGGGGTCAGATAGGTCATTGTTTTATCCAGGTGATTATCATGAATATTCCAATTATGACATAACGTTTATAGTTGTTCCAAGTAAGAAGGTACAGAAGGGATAAATTTGACATAGTCATAATTGCTGTTTTGTTAAAAAGGTAAAAAAATTGCTCTATGTACAGAATAAAGTCCAATTTTTCATGACTAAAATATATTTTTTTCTATTAGGTCAGTATATTTTGTATGAAAATTTGTGCGAGTTTGTTGGAAAATACGACTTTATTCTAGCATTTTCAATTTGCACTGAATTTCTGAAACTATAGTAGTTTTACCTAATATATCTTTCGCTTTTTGTCTTATTTCCCTGATCTTTATTTCGCCAATTTTGTATGCGCATGCTTGACCAGGCCACGTGATATATCTTTCTACTTCTATTTCAATCTGTTTCCTTGGCAACGCTGTATAATTTGCAATGTATTCAACTGCACGTTCACGAGACCAACTGGAACAATAAAAAAGAGTTTAAAATTATAGTAATAAAAACGTGTGTTCAAATCTTAATGCTATACAAAGATTTATAACTTTAATAAATAAAAGTGTTTAATTTAGGTTCTAATTTTAATCTCATAGCAAAGGAGGCATCAAGGCCAAGTATTATAATTGCTCAAGGAGAAATGGTTTAGCTTTGTTGAACGGTTTCAAATTAATGTGTACTAGGTTGATTGGTTGAATGTTGCTTAACGTCGCATCAACAATTTTTTAGCTATTTTAGCGACGAAAACAATTTTATTAATCGCTATGGATTAATGTATGATCAATTTTGTGTATGCATGTGAAATGCGAGAATGTTGTATAGTCTGCCTTGTACTAGCGTGCAATCAGGGCAACATTAAGGCGCAAGCTCATCGAGTCAGTACGCCGCAGACAAGTGTACCACTCCCCCAGTCCATTATACTGCTAATAGGGAAATTACTTTTGTATTAGTCAACCAGGTTTTTACACAACATTATGGGAAAACATTGTTCTTAATTGTCAAGACCCAACTATCAGAGCTAGATGGTGCCTAGATTGGGTGCCTAAGAGTTCACCAAAGTTAACCGAGATTTAGGCCACATAAAAAAATATAAAAGGGTAGGCATTCATTTTTATCTTTCTTACTATATCCTTAGTACCGATGACGTTATTCTAAAAAATATTTAGGTGACGGCGTGTGCCCAGCATTCGATAGTTTTGTTTGCATTATATAAATATAAAAATATTCACAAATGTCTCAGCTGTTAAAGTGACACGAGGTTCTCAAACTAAGTGTTTTAATATTTTGTCTATCTGATGCCACGAGTTAATTATTAGATTTTTTTTGTTAAAATGAGTGGTCAAAAACTAACATACCAGTCCATGTTCAAAACACAATAAAAATCAAAGTAAAACAATTAAATGCATGCAAATTCAGTTAACATGTGAACTTGCACCAGGAAAGTGAGCCTTCAAAAGGGGTTCATTTACGTAAAATATAATACTAAAACGTGTCAATAGACAAATGCTCATTCACACTTAATTTTTTTATTAGTTTCTTACAACTCCGCCCAACGTAAGTACAGTCAAAAATGGGTTGATCGCTAATTAATTGCAACTGTCATTTATTTAAAGTCAAACAAAAGAACACACATCAATCTTGTCAAAACCACAATCGCAAAACAAAGTGAAGACGAACATACCAATCCATGCCCAAACCACAATCCAAAAGTGAAGTAAAAAACAAACATACCAATCCATGCCAAAACCACAATCCAAAAGTGAAGTGAAAACAAACATACCAATCCATGCCAAAACCACAATCCAAAAGTAAAGTAAAAACAAACATACCAATCCATGCCCAAACCACAATCCTAAAGTAAGATAAAAACAAACATACCAATCCATGCCCAAACCACAATCAAAAAGTAACATAAAAACAAACATACCAATCCATGTCCAAACCAGAATAAAAAACAAGTAAAAACAAACAAACTAATCTATGCCCAAACCACAATCCAAAAAAACAAGGAAAAACAAACATACTAATCCATGTCTAAACCACAATCAAAAAGTGAAGTAAAAACGTTAAAATTGACAAACTATGCCAATCACGTAGATTCCCACAAGGGAAGTGAGGCCGGCTGCATAACCGAAAAAGAGAAAAATATTACTGAACTCAGAACAGAGATAGAACAGTTTGAACAGAGATGTAAACCTTTACAACAGCAAATAGGTAAAGTAAACATCAACAATGCATTCATATCGTTAAGAAGCTGTATTTATAAGGAAATTTGAGATAAATGTTTCTCGCACCTGTGACAAAGAAATCCCTTATTTTTACCTATTTGGGATTTCCTTGTCTCACCAAAGGGTTGAGACAGATCACACGATCAGTCTCCCGCACCAATTGGATTTCTCAGACTTTTAAATGTGATTCTATGAAAAACTAAAGGGCATTCTAATGAGACACGATCACTAAATTGTTAATAATAAAAATCATGTTACGAAAGAACGTCAACAAAATCCGATGACGTATTTTTTAGAAGGCACGGATGTTGTCAAGAAAATGACCATTTCATGCAAATATTTGATTTAAAATTGAGTTTTTATTTTGCAAAAGTGCGAAAAAATAATGCTACACCGGTATCAGTGTGAAACAGGAATATCTCAAACTCGCTAAACCTAGTTCTGGACAGGAAAATATATATATTCTCGCTTGAGATATCTGTTTTACACTGTTACCGGTGTAAGATTCTATCAATCTAAGTTTGGGAAAAGTATTGTGTGACTTATATATTCATGCGAAGGAGATGAATTTTGTGTAAAGAACAAACACAATTGTAAAACAACAGATAGGTAAAGTAATCACCAACATTTTTAAGATATTTGATTATTAGGAAATTTGAGATAAATTAATCCAAGTTTGAGAGAATTATTGTCTGATTAATATATTCATGCGAAGGAGATTGTTTTTTTTCTGTTGTAAAACCAAAAAAATAATTGTTACTTACTTGAAGTAGTGTATACCCGTATCCACGACCAATCTACATGAACGAAATATTTCAGCGCCGTACCGACCCATCCTGTACAGACACAAAAAAGAAGAAAGAAAACTTATTTGGCAACAATGGAAACTAGAGATAAACGAATACAAGTTATTAAAAAAACAACTAAACTTAACAAGACAAATACGTATTATAACAAAACGCCAAAAAGACGGTTCTGTTTTATATCGATTAGCTCAGTCAAAATAGTTGTTAAGCTCTAATTAATTGCATTTGTTAACTATACTGTTGAGGTGGGGGTATATAGGAATCACCATGCCTCTCTGTTCGTGTAAAATCGTGTCCGGGCCATATTTTATAATTGCTTTGGACGGCTGTCATAAAACTTCTCATGAATAATCTTCATGATTCAAAAATGTGTCATGACTTTGAACCAATGTCATAGAGGAAAGGTCAACATTAAACCCTTGTAGATGTTGGGGCGGGGGTGTTTGGCCCTCAGTTTTGTTCTACTTAATTTAAACTAAATAAAAAAAAACAAACCAATCTATATTCAATCCACAATCCCAAATTAAATAATAAACCTTTGAAAATGTCCGACTAGGCAAAATAAGTTGACTACCACAAGGAAAGTGAGGCTGGGTGCTCAAGAAGGGCAAACATCTCTCGTTACTCTAGCTTCACCCGCCACGTGTGTAATGCAAATGTAGAATGAAAGAAACATGGAACTATAAGACGTATAAATAATTACATGACATGTGTCGTTACACAATAAAACAGGCAAATTTCTAAATTGTGAACTATTTTATCACGAATCATATGGTAGGTTATTTGGGCAACACTAATACCGGTTTAACAAAACAGTTCAGATTGTGTTTGAACTACTACAATAGCTCAGCTGGTAGAGTGTTCACACAATATGTCGGAGGTCAGGGTTCGAACCTTGGACGGCTCTGACCATTATTTAAAAGGCAGTGATTAATCTTCCGCCTATTATCGAAAATGCTATATTGAAAGTGACAGGTCTTCCGGTAAGGGCATTAAAAACCCAAAACGCATGTCACAATAGGTGTGGTAAGTGAACAACCTCTCTCCCTGAGAGCACATCAAATGTACAAAATGCTGATGTTTCATCTAAAGCTGTTGACGACCTGATTTAAGTTAAATATTCTTAACTCGGACGTTATCAATCAATCAATCAAACCATCGGCAAATTAGATTGTGTTGGGAATAGAGATGCATTGTTGTATATGTCATTTATCACTAAGATATATAACCCTTACAATGTTGAAAATTTATACTTACATTTCGTAGTCGTCTTTATATAAACCTATTTCTTCTCCTAAAACTTCAGCATAAAGCCCCCAACCCTATCATAACAAATGTATTAATAAAATGACAATTTCAAATTCATTTACGCACTTATTATTCAATAGATGTATTGCCTGCCACGCCCACAATGTTCCGACATTAGCCGCCATCAAGCTACCAAAGCAGCGTCACGGCAACTAATGACGTACTTGTGTCAGTGACGTCATTAAATGGTACAATTCAGGCCTAGTTTTTATTCTTTTTGTGTGTAATTCAAGCGTGCCGGGCTTTTGTCGGAACATTGTGGGCGTGGGCGGCGATCCGTCAATTAAATGAGAATTGACACGAATGAAGACTACACATGCGACATAAGCTATTGGTTACGCAGATGACTCGTGTACACAGTCTCCATTCATTGTTGATACTCAATGATTTAAACGGAAATGTAGAATCAATGGTTATAATTTTATTGGGTTCAAGTTATGAAATTTGATATACTCGCATAACTAATAACTTAACTGCACCGGCAACCTGTGTATTGAAAATTGCGAATGAAAAAAGAAAGAAATGAAAGGGCTATGGGACATCAATTATTCCCAAGGTAAATTTAAAATACAGAGATATCATACTGACCAACAAAGATTCTAATGACAATCATTCTTTTTTGGAGGTTTTTGAAGCCTGGGTTTGAAATACCCATATTAATATTTAATACATATACAGTCCAACCTGCCTTAAATGTCACCTCTATGTACGGAACAACTGCTTATAAAGGCATGCAGATTTTTATCCCAATGATTTTTTATTCATATTATTTGAACAAGTATATAAAGGTCATCTGCCTATAAAGGTCACTTTTTACAGATTTCCTTGGGTGGCCTTTATAGACAGGTTTGCCTTACCTCAACATAAGCTGTATAAAATGGAAAATGGAACGGAGGTCTGTAATAGTTTGAAAAATCTAAATAACGTCTGTACATGGGAATGTCCAATCCTGACGTCACGCTGAACTGAAAACATACATATATATTTACAGATACAACATGTATATCATATGGCGATCGTAGTTATTACCAAACCCGTTTTAATTTCCCAGCACTTTAAGACCGTTTCAAAGTCAAATTCTTTATCAGTAATGCAGAGACAAAAAGTGTGGAATTCAAAATTTAAGATGTTGATATGAGAAAAACAGAAGAAAAGGAATGTTGATACATTAAACCTACCTTTACTTTAGCGGGTGTAGCTAGCTAAGCAGGATGTGCTTACTTGAGAAGAGATATAGAGATTCTGAGGGATTGAGATCTTTACCCTTCTGGAGCACCCGGTCTCACTTCCCTGGTGGAAGTTCACGTGTCTTACCTACCTTGTCAGTTCCAAAGTTTCTACTCTGCTTATGGATTGTGATTAGGACAGGGATACGTATGTTTGTTTTTGATTAAATGATTGTTTTTGATGTTTTGAAACTATTGAAGTAGATTATTATGATGAACAATGTTTATCTTACATTTATCTTACACATAGGGGTAGGTAATCTGACAACTACTGTATTTACACAAATTCAGTGTACACGGAAGTATAAAGTCGTAATTTCCAACAAACTCACAAACTCACAAAATAATTTTTTAATCTTAATTCAAAAGATACTGACCTAATAGAAAAAAACATATTTCATTCTTGAAAACGTGAACTTAAATCTGTACAAAGTGCAATTTTTTAACTTTTTAACAACAAATATGACCATGTCAAAATTATCCCTTCTGTACCTTCTTACTTGGAACAACTATAAACGTTATGTTACAATTGGAATATTCATGATGATTACACCTGGAAAAAAAACCCGAGCAACAATGACCTACCTGACCCTAAATGCCTGGATGTAACTTTGAATGAGGCCCAATTGATGTATAAACTTGATCAAATTTCCAAAATTTTTGCAAAATTTCTCTATGTACAGGAGAATTGACCAATAATGCTTTTAATTAAAAACATAATTTGGTGAGGTCAGTGCATTTTAAATCGTTTATTGATAGTTTAATGGAAATTTTTTTAATTAAAAGAAATTGAATTAAAACCATGTGCATTCAATTAATGGACATACAGTAAATAAAAATATGGCATTTCATGTCTTAAGTTCACCTGTAAATGATGTCCGGGATTTCCTTCATGTAATGCCAGTGCCATGAATGTGAAAATCATACTGAAATACAAAATTGAAAAAATAAACATAGACAATAATACGGGGGACATATTACATATTACAACGGTGTTAATTTTATAACACCAGACGGTCGTTTCGGAAAATAATTTCGCAGAAGTATTGCATTGACCAAGGGGTTGAAATAATATCCAAAGGACCAAAATATAATAAACCAAATTAAGCTAAGAAAACACTTTGTATGAGGTATATACCTTTGATTTTATTTAGGATTTTCAAATTGCCACAATTAAGACCATGACACAGACGAAAGAAATGATTATTTTAACAAACATTTAGAATATGATTATAAATATTTAAGCTTACTTTATACTGAACAGAATGCACCTAATAATATAAACTAAAACTCAATTACTGTGTTAGATTACTTTTGGAAACGGTGATATAATTTAACCATATTAATAGAAAACAAACATACTAATCCATGTCCGAATCACAACACAGAAAGAAAACAAACACTTTGTAACTGACAAGTTAGGTTAGACACAATTTTGATTACACACGAGGCGGGTGTAACTTGCTAAACAGTAGGTGCTTACCCTTCTGGAGCACCCGACCGTACTTCCCTGGTTGAAGTTCACGTGTCTAACCTGACTTGTCAG
Source organism: Anadara kagoshimensis (assembly GCA_021292105.1). Lineage (NCBI taxonomy): Eukaryota > Metazoa > Mollusca > Bivalvia > Arcoida > Arcidae > Anadara > Anadara kagoshimensis. Next base: position 54,954,459 of record CM037869.1, on the reverse strand, counting down.
TTTCAAAAGCTTTAACTTTGCTTCTGGATTGTGATTCGGACATACATTAGTATGTTTGTTTTTGATTAAAACTTACTGTGTTCTTGGTCTAAACAGATTTACGTTGAATGCCGCTTTCCTTGAACCATCTGCTTTACCAGAGGAATAAGACGCTGTTGGACCATCATAAGAAAGTGGTTTGATCCTAAACCGAAAAAGTAAAAATTAGGTGAGAGGTCGTGGGTTCGATCATCGGCATTACGAAAAAAAATCATGGTTATTTCGGATAGGGACTTAAAATGAACGACGTCCCCTGTCACGGTGGGCTTGGCACGCTTAAGAACCCTGCTGTATAATACCATCAGCGCAACGTACAGGCAAAATTTCTGCACCTTCTCCTACAGCTGGTGATATAAGTGAAATATTCTTGATTGGGACTTTAAACAACATTACTCACCTCGACTCAACTCAAATTTGAGGTATATATCCATTCAAAAATTATATACATAAGTAATATAGTGAAGGTTGATCATGGATGTTGAACTTTCAACTTTTCAACCAAGGACTTTCCGCACAAAATACCAAATTTGCATTTATTTATACAGTTATAAACATCGGTAATTTAGAAACATCCTCAAATCACAATCTCAAATCAAAGCAAAATTCGAAACTGGAAATTTAGTTTAACACATGAACTTCCACCAAGGACAGCTAGGTCAGTTACTCAAGGGTAAGGACCTTTAGTTAAGCTAGCTACACCCACAATCTATGTGCTGTAAATTACTTTTTTATCGCGAGAGATTTATTAACGCGTAATTTCGCGAGGACTCTCAGTCGCGAATTCAAATATCACGGAAATATTCCCAGAATCGCGAAAATTTAAAACATGACATCAATCGACTATGACCGTCATAATAATATGCCATATTAGATGCAATAAAGAAAATCTTAAACTTCGTCATGACTTGCAAGTTTCCATTGAAATTTACGATTAAACAGGCTTACTTAACGTTTCCTTTCAACCTTTTTACAAAAAATGTCTTGACAAACTTTACCGTAACTTACAAGGTTTTATTAAATGTTCCCTTTAAACACTGACTGACGATGCTCAGTTAAAGATTCCTTTCAACCGTTTACAATGACTATGGAACATTCAGAAAAGATCAACAAAACAAGCAGCATAAAGTATAATGCCCCCACGAAGTGGACGCGAAATTAAATATGAATCTAGAATATGGACGCGAATACACGTATTTGCGAAATAAAGCTCAGATGTAAGTTCGCGAAATTTTATACTCGCGATATAAAAGTAATTTACAGTAATTAAAATTACAAATGATAGGAACATAGAACTATGGGACGTCAAATATATCCACGCTCCAGGACATCATATCTATCGACAATATTTTAATGACTACGTTTGAACCTTTATTAACCTCTGACGGCATATTACATATTGTCACCCTTCAAAGAAATTTCTCCGAAAGCGATTGGTTACCTTGCCGGGGAACGATGTTCGGAAATCTGACGTGGTACATGAAAGCACGCGACGTTTAGCGGTACAAAAGAAGTAACTCGTACATCTCTGACGTCTAGTTACGGTAAACAAACATGGCGACAACGTACACAAGTCACAGAAAATACGAAATGGAAGTTCAAAAGATCCAACTGGTAACGCTTTGAAGGGTGACAAAAACGTTATACAGGTCTTTGGCAGGTTACACGGTCCCATGTACCCCGTCAAAGATGAACATAAATCTTTGACGGAGTACATGGGGCCGTGTAACCTGCCAAAGCCCAGTATAACTTATATTATACCAGTGTTGATTTTAAGCAACAGGTGGTCGTTTCGAAATTCCCCATTAGCAGTGTATGAACCACAATGGTGAAAACAATCTTTTTTCAAGGGGTTGATAACTTAGGAACATACTAGTATTGACTTACCTCAGCGGTTTATCGGGGATTTTGTGGAATGCCTTCTTTAATGCCGGGGCTATTCTTTCGTCTGTTATATGTTTATAAATGTCCAATAATTCTTCCTGTTCAAAAATTCAAAAACAAAACCGAATTCATGTTCAAATAACAATGCAAAAGCACACTAAAAACATACCAATCCATGCCCAAAAACTAACTATCACAAAGCACAGTAAAAACTTTAACAAGAGGCCCATGGGCCTGATACGCTCACCTGATAACTAATGGCTAGCTGATAGATTTAAAGACAACATAAATACTAAACCCCAATAACTTTTTTCTTTACATCATGATAACTGTTGTATCAATACCTACAACATCCTAGTATACATGCCTGTACAAAAAGTTAATAGTTTTCAAGATAATTAACCATTTCAGTATTGTTTCACATCTGTGACCTTGACCTTTGAACCCATGACCTTTTTCTATACATCAAAATGATCGTTGTTTCAATACCTACAACATTCTAATATACATGCCTATAAAAAAAGTTTATAGTTTTCGAGATAATTAAACATTTCTGGATTGTTTCGCATATGGGACCTTGACCTTTTGACCCATAACCTTTTTATATACATCAAAATGATCGTTGTTTCAATACCTACAACATTCTTATATACATGCCTATGCAAAAAGTTTATAGTTTTCGAGATAATTAACCATTTTGGTATTGTTTCGCATCTGTGACCTTGACCTTTGAACCCATGACCTTTTTCTATACATCAAAATGATCGTTGTATCAATACCTACAACATTATAATATACATGCCTATACAAAAAGTTTATAGTTTTCGAGATAATTAACCATTTCGGTATTGTTTCGCATCTGTGACCTTGACCTTTGAACCCATGACCTTTTTCTATACATCAAAATGATCGTTGTATCAATACCTACAACATTCTAATATAAATGCCTATACAAAAAGTTTATAGTTTTCGAGATAATTAACCATTTCGGTATTGTTTCGCATCTGTGACCTTGACCTTTGAACCCATGGCCTTTTTCTATACATCAAAATGATCGTTGTATCAATACCTACAACATTCTAATATACATGCCTATACAAAAAGTTTATAGTTTTCGAGATAATTAAACATTTTGGTATTGTTTCGCATATGTGACCTTGACCTTTGAACCATGACTTTTTTCTATACATCAAAATGATCGTTGTGTCAATACTTACAACATTCTAATATACATGCCTATACAAAAAGTTTATAGTTTTCGAGATAATTGGCCATTTCGGTATTGTTTCACATATGTGACCTTGACCTTTGACCCCATGACCTTGTTCTATACATCAAAATGATCGTTGTATGAATACCTACAACATTCTAATAGACATGCCTATACAAAAAGTTTATAGTTTTCGAGATAATAATTATAATCAGAGGTAAAAAAAATTAGGTCACGACCTTCACAATTGACCTTGACCTCATTTTGAAGATACTAACAAGAAGATGTCAAAACTGAAAACCCCATGTCATTATCTGGTCAAATAGTCAAGTTATAACAATTTGAAGCTATTTTTTCAAAATTAAACGCAAAAACGCGTAACCTATTTTTTATCCGAATTTCACAAAATGAACAAACTATAGGCTTAAGACCCTAGAGAAGCCAAATATCACATCAGATTTTTTCTCCAATCAGTACTTTCGGGAAAGAAGATTTTTTAAGATTTTTGCACCCCTAGGTCACCTTGACCTAGTTATGGTAGCCATGGCAACGCCACGAACAAATCTGAATTGCACCGGCCCATATATACTTCTGACAAAGTTTCATTAAAATCTGTCTGGTAGTTTCAGAGGAGAAGTCGAAAATAGGTGTTAACGACGCACACACGCACACACGCACATACACACGCTGCGCTATGCCATAAGCTCACATGACCTTCGGTCAGGTGAGCTAAAAACTGAAAACTAAAAACTTCTGCAAGGAAAGTGAGGCCGGGTGCTCCGGAAGGATTAGCACCTCCTGGGTAGCTACAGCTAAAATTGGAAACAAAGTAATGTCTATATATCCTAGATGACCCTTGATACCTTTGCTGCACCACAGTTCAATGTTCAATTCATTCCTAACTTTACTAAACACAGGACAGGTGTAGGTAAATCACCTGTATTTTTTATTTATTCACAGGTTTTGTAACAATAATTTTACTAAGTCAAACAATACTTGAAGTAAAACAAAAACTCAAGTTTTTGTATAAAGATCTTTGAGGGTTTCTGAAAAGATTTTTTTGTTATCTCTTACCGTTTAATAACAAGTTTTATACGATGGAACTTAAGATATCCGAATTTAGTATGTAGATATACAAAGGCGTTCTTTGAAGATTACCGAAGAGTTGAGATAAGTAATGGTGATTAACATCCCATTCAAGAATATTTCACTTATATCGAGACGCTGTCTGCTATAAGTGCAGACATTTTATCTGTGCGTTGCGATGATGGTATTATACAGCAGGGTTCTTTAGCGTACCAAGCCTACTGTCACTACTCACTTCAGGTCTTGGGTCAGACAAGGTTGAAGTTCGAACCCAAGACCTGTCTGAAATGCCATTTCACTCGCCTGTGTCAGGGTTTTCATTTCAATAAAGAAATGAATAACAAACATACTAATCCATGTCCGAATCACAAAATAATGAGATATCCATGGCAATTGCCTGGATCAGAGAAACGAAACGTTGATTTTCTGCATATTTTTATTGAAATTATTTTAAAAGAACTGTCTCTTAAGAGCCAAACACCTCTATCCCCAACATTGACCTCCTGACCTTGACATTTGACTTATATTCATAAATTTGGTATGTGACACATCGTCTTATGTTGTTTGACATTTTGTGTCAAGTTTTATCAAAATCCATCCATATTGAGCGGACATGATATTGGGACAGCCAACCAGACGGACATATAGGGAGGCAGACAGACAGACAGACAGGTTGTCTATATATCTATATACCCCTGAATTTCGTATAATGTAAGTCCATAAAACTTGCAATATGTTTTTTGTTTCTGTGATAAAACATATTCCTATACAACAGAAGCCATTTGAATGATTAAGGGAAAACGTTCTGAATATGTTTGTCAACTACTACAGTTCTGTGTTCAAGGCCCTGACCCCGGTTTCACAATTTTCCTTAACTTAAATCTTGCAAAATTTTAATTTTTTTATTTTTGTTAATTATGAAGATATTCGGGATTTTGAGGTGTCAATCTTAAGATATTTTCTAAATTAAAATATTTGCATTAGGTTTGACAAAAATATTAATCAACAGTTCCAGAAAATAATTACTAAAATTTGTTAAATTTAGTTAAGGCAAATCTTATCTAAGGAATGATTGTGAAACCGGGGCCTGGTTTAACAATCATTTCTTAGCTTTCTTAACGTAAATTTAGCACATTTTGGAAATTTCTTTTTTGAACCTCTGATGAATATTTTTGTTTAAACTAAATGAAAATGTTTTAATCTAGAAATTATCTTAAAATTGACACCTAAAACTCCTGAATAACTTGAATTTTAACAAAATTATAATTTTTTCAAAAATTTGCAAAATTTAAGTTAAAAAAAATCTTAGCTAAGAAATGATTAAGACTATAGTTTATAATGTCAACCAAATAGGTTATCATCTCCGGTTTAATAATGAGAACCAAACTGGTGTAAACATATTAGCTTATCATCTCCAGTTTAATTGGATATGTTCCTCTCTTTGATCAGCATCAATTCTTTAAGACACGCAAAAGGAATCTCACAGCAAGCAACAAGCTTAGACTTACTTTAACCCGCAAGTTGAATATAATTATAGATAATTAAATTTTTCGATTTTTGGCATTCTCATTGGCTTAACCCCTTAAGCCTCAACTACGCATTTCTACGCATTTTTTTTGGCGTCAACGTAAATCTCAAGCCATAGTTTTCTTTTGCCTGTCATTTCCTTACTACTCATCAGATTTTGACAAATATGGTATCAAATGAAAATATTCTTTCAGGACTTCAATTTTTGTTCTCAAATTTTTTTTCTAGGTACACTCTAATCAGGGGAAACGCCAAGAGCAAATTGTGTTTCGGTTTTGTTTTTTGAAACCTTCCGCGGTCGAAAAAACGGGATTATTTTTTGTCAAGTGTCCGACACCGGAAAACAATCGGTCACATTCAGTTTCGTATTTTAACGGTAAAATTTGCATGTATGGGTGAAAACGCAATATAAGCACATGTATCATAAACTTAAAATTTCGTATGTATTATAAAATTTTACATGACATATCATACTTATAAAAAATTCGCGATTTTCTGACGGCACCCGATTTCTCTTGAAAATCAGCACGAAATTCAACTCGATTTTTAAAACTTGTACGTTTTTTTACCATGAATATTTCTCTTTGAAATTTTGACATAACATTACAATACTATTGTTATTTATTTCCTTAAAATATTATACCTGGTGCATAAAGTGTAGATATCTGAAAAAAGCAAAAAACCAAGAGCCTCCATTCGTCGTCAATGAAAACAAAAATGGCCGCGAGCTTCAGTGTACAGTAAATTCAGTGTCGTGTTTGAACGGTAAAGTTTGCATTTATGGGTGTGAACGCATTATAAGCAGATTTGTCATGAACTTAGAATTTCGCAGTATGAAAAAATCCGAGATGACATGCATACTTACAAAAAATTCGCGATTTTCTGACGGCACCTGGTGTCTCTTGAAAATCACTGTTAATCAGCATGACTCAATTTTTAAAACTTGTACGTTTTTTGTATCATGAATATTTCTCTTTGAAATTTTGACATAACATTACAATACTATTGTTATTTATTTTCGCAAAATATTATACCTGGTGCATACGGTGTGGATATCTGAAAAAAGCAAAAAACCAAGATCCTTCATTCGTCGTCAATGAAAACAAATATGGCCGCAAGCTTCAGTGTACACTAAATTCAGTGTCGTATTTTAACGGTAAAATTTGCATTTATGGGTGTAAACGCATTATCAGCAGATTTGTTATGAACTTAAAATTACGAATGTATGAAAAAATTCTGGATGACACGCATACTTGCAAAAAAACCTCTATTTTCTGACGGCACCTGATTTCTCTTAAAAATCACTGTAGCCTAATCAGCATGAAATTCGACTCGATTTTTAAAACTTGTACGTTTTTTGTACCATCGTCTTTTTTCTTTGAAATTTTGACATTGTATTACAATATTATTGTAATTTATTTTAACAAAGTATTATACCTGGTGAATGCGGTGTCAATATCTGAAAAAAGCAAAAAACCAAGAGCCTTCATTTGTCGTCAATGAAAACAAATATGGCCGTGACCTTCAATGTACTCATACATTGTACATACATCTGACGTAGTGACGTCAATATCGTGTTTCGCTTCATCACACAGTCGAGTCATGACTGTTGCATGCATTATCGATTTTTCTACCTACATGCACTGTCAGCTGCCCAGCATGTTTACATATTGCGGTGACTTCTAATCGTTACATGTTGCAGGGATCCTACCATTTTGAGGTCCAAAATATAGGAAAAATAGGAATGTGGCATCAAAATTATAGGAATTTTATGAAAATTATAGGAGTTTCCACTAAAATTATAGGAATATTTTTAAATAATTTGCACAAAAATATACATCCACGGCCTCTCCTACAGCCATTTCTGTTCCCCCTTTTACTAACAAACATAAAACATTGGCAACTGCAATGTATACTTACTGGTTTAAAAATACATAAACGTGAATGTTGTTTCATATATGTACTAAATGCAAGAAAATGTCCCCATTCTGAATTCCAGTAACAAAAATCATGATAGGAAAATATAAGAAAAGGGTAAAAAAAATTATAGGAAATACAGCCCAACCTGCCCTCAAGGTCAACTGTCCATTAAGGCCACTTTTACTGGTTCCTTTGGGTGGCTTTGATAGACAGGTTTAACTGTGTAGAAAAACATAGAAATGGTAGAATCTCTGATGTTGACCTCCACTCAAATAAATATGTCTTGCTGGTCCAAATAATCAGCATTAATGTGTGGTGTGTGTGTGTGTGTGTGTGTGTGTGTGTGTGTGAGAGAGAGAGAGAGAGAGAGAGAGCATATGTGTGATGGGAGGGTAGGATTTGAGGAATTTTAAAACTGCATGATTATGTACCCATTACAAGCCATATGTGTTATATACATGTACATGAGTAGTCTACTAAAATATTTGACTTATTTCAAACCAACACCAGAATATGCAGGTGTACAATAAAGTATTTATAAATTGAAAATGAAATGCATACATTAAATAATTAGAATGCTGCATCAAAACTAACCAAAGATAAATCTCATTTTTTTAAATTTTAAAATTAATTGTACATGTGAGGTAGTCATGGACTTGACAACAATATTCATTAACTTGGGTTTGAGCTTAGCTGTGGATTAACATCTTTAGACATTGCTTCAATATTTCATATCACAAAATTTCATATACATACATGTATATATATATACACATGTATTTTAGTTGTTTAATGTGTAATTTCAGTGTTCAATCATGAATTTTATTCTTTCCTGATCATTTTCAGCTTATGAGGGTTAATTTGAGGTTGAATGTTACACAAATGAAAGTGTAAATAAGATTTACAACAAATACTTATTATAATTCCACATCAATTTAGTTTATTTTATATAGTTTTAATTTTAATACTAATTTTACCAGTCTAAAAAATTGGTTTTATCATAATTATACATGAAAAAATGCACAAGTCATGAGTTATCAGTGAAAACTTGTTAAATCCATGGACTGAAACAAATCAGCAAGGAATAATATAACTACCAGATGTGAAATAAGGTGTTTGTTGCTGAATAAGAGAAAGTTTATAAGTGCCTTACATTGCATCTCCAAATTTCACAAAAAGTGAAATCATTTTTCATATTGAAATAATCAGTATGGGAGGTCTTTCTCTGGTTCCATACTTGTTCATCATCTGAATTAAATGACAACTTATGATGGGCCATGTTAGCTTAAATTTGAATTACTCTGGCTTTTAAGTCAACATCAGATGATGGACACATGTATTGTTGTAGGTATGGTAAGTCTATGTGTTTGTAACTCACATCTAAACACATCTGTCAAACTGAATTAAGCAAAGTGACTTTAATGACTTGGCTCAGTTGTGGGTGTTGAATCAAGATTATAATGGACAATTTGCAATGTTTTAGACCTATCTGTTTATGGTTTAAGTTAAATTATAATTTCATTTCATTATTTAGCAATTTCAATTATGATACATTAGCAAAAAGATCCTGTCTCCTCTAAAGTTTTAGAGCAAAAACAGTAGAGCTGTCATGTGCTACTGGAATAATATAATTCAAATGTTCTGACTTTGAATGCATTATTTTTATAAAAATTCAAAATCACTTTAATCAGCACATGACAATTTCATAAAAATTCAATAGTAGCATATGCCAAGGCTAATTACAATAAAAATAACTTAGTAGCTTAGATCATAGATGTATGCACACTGTATGAGTCCAGTTTTTATGCAAATTTTCAATTTGTATAGGATTTCAAATGAATTTTTTTCTGTTAAAATTTGATTAAACAATTAAATGGGACTGTATAATAAACCATGAGTTCATGCTTTGTACCAAAGTAAAGAAGGCGGGGTTTTTATTACATTAGAATTTGAAAAAATATATAATTAAGACCAGTGCCAATCTTGTGATGAAATTCAAAATGTACATATTTATGAATTGAGAGCTAAATCTAAGTTGAAAGATGTTCCTCATCTAAGGAATATTTTATGTAGAAATCCACACTCCTGGTCAAATATTAATGGTAAATATTTTTAGTAAACCCATTCCCCATGTATTTAAAATAAATAAATAAAATAAGACAGTTGAATGTTATTTAGCAGCCAAATACATTGAAGGCCTACAAAGCATACAGGCCAATGTGTCCTGAGTACATGCAGGCCAGTGTATTGGTATCCATGCAAACTTCATATATTCAGTGGTACCACAAATCAATCCTGCATGTTATATGGTGTAAAAACCATGACTACCATGTACAAAATACAAAAGGATCATTCGGGAATGCAAAAAATAACTTTGAGGCGGTGACGGCACTTTTCTAAGATGGCTGCCTGAAAGTAGACCCAAATTTCCGGCAAAATCGGCTTGAAGTGTGAAGAAAATTACTATTTAAATGGTAAAACTTACTTTATTTCAGCAAATAAATCCAAACAGCGTCTCTGGACTATCAAATTTACACATGGTGTACCATGAGGAAGCTGCCGTTGCATTATTTATGGGTCAAATGAGCCGGAAAAGGGACCGACCCATGATCACATATCCGACATTTTCATCGATTTTTTCGACTTTAAAACTTGTACGTTTTTTGTACCAGAAAATTTAACTGTCGAATTATACATCAAAATAAACACGGGAAAAAGTTCTTTCCATTCATATTAAAACATCTTTGGTGCATGAGCAAATGATTGAAAGAGATCACATTTTTCAAAAAAATAATTTTCGATTTTAGGCAAGTGTCCCGCATTCAATCGGTATTTAAATGGTAAAATTGCCACGAAATTAGAGCAAATCTGCCTTTAATCAATTACAATTATTCAGAAATTTTAATAAAATGCCATGTGTTTCAGTAATAACAGTCGGTAAGACAAATATTTCATTATTTCCACGCCTCGAGTATATGCCGTTTTTGGCCATTTTTTTCACCCCTTCTGCGCGTGCAAACTTGTTTAATGAATCAATGCGTAGGCCGGGTTGGCGTTTCCCCTGAATGATGTGGAAATTTTACTTGAATGTTAAGAAAAATAATGACGTCATAAGAAAAAAAATCAAATATTAAAAAATCGCAAAGTTTAAGTTGTCAAAAACCGGATAATAAACTTTATAAAAACAACAAAAGTGACATGACTATAAAATAGACGGATTTCATATTTTAAAAATATCAAAATTAATGCTGTTTATAAAAAATTTGAGTATTTATGAATAGTTATATACACCGACATTTTTCAATACCTATACAGATTTTCGGCAGAACTATAAACGTAGTGGCTGGACCGCGGCTTCTAAATATACATATATGATTTTATCTTAAAGACCGAAATAAGTTTTTATTGTGATAACTAAGTATTTTTAGAAATTATTTAATTTTATAATTTTCATTTTTTTAAAGTTTATTTCTCGGTGGCACATGCAACGGCATTCTACGCATCTTGATTTTTATTTCCCCATAGACCTATTTTCGTGTAATATAGTAACCTGATAACAAATTCATGTGCGTATATCATTGATGTTCACACTGAGGAAATTTTTTTTATAAACTTTTAATTTTTGAATAACACCTTGTTATTTTGAGTTTTTTTATTTAATTTAACTATAAGCATTGCATTTAGTTCTTTTTCGTCTTTTGAATATAACGTGAATGGAAACTGTATTTTTTACAAATACCCACTAATCGGGAATTATTGCAAAGTGCACAGTCTTCATTAAACACTAGAAGGGGGTTTTAACGGAATAATTGCGAAAATCCGGAATAATCAGACCAAATCCGGAATAAACCAAATTAATCCGGAATAATCAGGTAAAGTCCGGAATAAACCGGTAAAATCCGGAATAATCAGGCAAAATCCGGAATAATCAGGCAAAATCCGGAATAATCAGGCAAAATCCGGAATAATCAGGCAAAAATCCGGAATAATTGGACTATTTGGTTACGGTAAGTTTTCCGTAATCTAAAAATTACGGTAAGTGTCTGATTATTCCGGAAAATGACTCATTATTACGGAAAAAGTCTAATTATTCCGGCAAATGCCCAATTATTACGGGAAATTTTCTAAAAAATAATAATTTGTTAAAAAAATTTTACCGTAATAATTGGACATTTGCCGGAATAGTTAGATTTTTACCGTAATAATCAGTCTTTTACCGGAATAATCAGAAAAGTTACCGTTATAATCAGACACTTACCGGAATTTTTAGAATCCGTAAAATTCACCGTAAAAATATTCTTATTATTCCGGATTTTGACCAATTATTCCGGATTTTGTCTGATTATTTCGGATTTGGTCTAAAAATTCCGGATTTGATCTAAATATTTCGGATTTTCACAAAGATTACAGAAAGTGTCTTACTATTCCGGAATTTCGCAATTATTCCGGTAAAACCTCCTTCTAGTGAAAGTTATTTCTCTATAGAAAGAAACAAAAACTAAAGGCAATGCTTAAGTATCTGGAAATTAATCAAAACACCTCCGTATAAAAACTGCTTGAAATAATGCTCTAAGAAAATTGAAATTCACAACCCAAGGCTATCATCTACAGTACAGAGCCACTCAGCTATCGAATTGGTACTGCAGCTCATTTTGGCCCCTTTACCACTGCGGTAGCTCAGTTGGTAGAGTGCTCGCTCCGTAAGTGGGAGGTGGTGGGTTCGATCCCCGGCCGGCGACTTGATGGTGGGTAGTGACTGTTCTTTCGCCAAGCACTCGGCATTACGAAATAAAAGTCACGGTTTGTTTATGGGAACTTAAAATAAACGAGGCCCCGTGTCACGGTAGGCTTAGCACTCTAAAGAACTCTGCTGTATAATGCCATCAGCGCAACGCACAGGCAAAATTTCTGCACCGTCGCCTATAGCTGGCGACGTCTCGATATAAGTGAAATATTCTTGACTGGGACGTTAAACACCATTACTCAACTCACACAGCTCATTTTAGCCCCCTCTAATCTACATCTCGGTACCAGTTTTTCCATCTATCAGCTGGTAGCTGTCAATATCTCAGTAACTGATTAGTTGAGCATTGACTCCTTTTCCATTCCTTGGTGTTTCACTTTCGACAGGTCTGTTCTGTATCACTTTAAGCTATATCGAAATACCTGTGTGTTCCTGTAAAATCTGCTATCATTTTTTAAAGATTCAATAAATTGCCGAATATTTCCTTTATGACCAAGCTTTGTGAAGATCTGAAAAAAAATTAAATAGAATCAGCCTTTAGAAAAAGACTAAACAGTTCGAGCTACATAATGTGAGTGAGCCAATTAAAAGCCAATGTTAACCAAAATTGAATAATTAATCTAATATGTCAAAAATAAAACAATAAGCAAACAAGTCCATCTTCAAAAAACAAAATTAATGAAAATCATTAAAATTTTGAAAACAATTTATGCTTGTTTCAAAAAAATATACCTGGTAATTAAAGAAAAAACTAGTTATACACGTCAAATTTCTCCAAAATCTTGGTTCTTGTTCCTGGATATGAAAATATTGTCATCGACGTCAGTGAACAAATAAAAAAAACATACTAATACTTGTCCAAATCACAATCCCAAAGCAAAGAAGAAAAGAAATGAAACTGGCCCATTAGGTTTTACACATGACCATACATCAGGGCAGCGAGGCCGGGTGCACAGAATGTGTAAGCACCATAAGTTATACTAAAAGGGGGATACATACCTTTTGCATTTGTGATGCAGTTTTTGCAACTTCTTTAAGACCTATATTGTGTACTTCTTCAGGTGACATATCAACTGACAAATGCCACTTTAGACATGCCTTATAGAACTCTTTTCCATTATCCCAGCCCAAAACTCCATAGGTGGACCGGGTGTTTCTCATATAGGTCTACAATGAAAAAGAATGGGCTCAGCAGAAAGTACGTACTAACATCCACTTAAACTTAATTCATCTAAAGTTTGATGGCTAGATGCTAAAATGGTTACAGATTGAGAGGTATTTACTTATAAACTATTACTGTATTTCCATAAATTGAGTGCACATGGTTTTAATTATTTATTTTAATTAAAAATGTTTCCATTAAACTTTTAAAATGCATTGACCTAACCAAATCATATTTTTAATCAAAAACATCATTGTTTAGTTCTCCTGTACATAGAGAAATTTTACAAAAAACATTTGGAAATTTGATCAAGTTTATACACCAATTGGGCCTCATTCAAAGTTACATCAAGGCATTTAGGGTCAGGTAGGTCATTGTTGTTCCGTTTTTATCCAGGTGTGATCCTCATGAATATTCCAATTATGACATAACGTTTATAGTTGTTCAAAGTAAGAAGGTACAGAAGGAATAATTTTGACATAGTCATATTGTTGTTTTGTTAAAAAGTTAAAAAATTGCTCTATGCACAGAATTAACTTCACTTGTTCACAAATGAAAAATATTTTTCCTATTAGGTCAGTATATTTTGTATTAAGTTTTAACAATTTTTGTGAGTTTGTTGGAAAATACGACTTTATTCTTGCATTTTCCATGTGCATTGAATTTGTGGAAATACAGTAGTATAAATGTTAACAGGGCTTCAGTGGTTGCTAAGTAGTCCAAAGCGCGCTTACGGATTACTGCGCCTTTTGCCGTTTAGATTTTAATCTTATCGGGGCAGGGCAGTGTGAAAAAGTTAAATGTTTTCTAAACACAACAATAAAATTGCTCCCATAAAGAAAATGTCTGCAAGTATAGCAGTCTGATGGCGGAGTGCAGTGTAAGATCAAACAAACGTAACTGTACATTAAACAGTAGTCATAGCAACAAGGAATAACAAACATGTATAATGGATTTTAGTGGAGGGGATTGGATTCATGGTATGTTTTCGATCCAGTCATGATCAAAGTAAAAACTACCGGTCAATGGTCAAATTACAATCCCAAAAGGTAATAATATTTTGAAGCCCTTCCATGATCAAAATCAAACATACTGGTAAATTGTTTATATTACAATCCCAAAAGCAAAGTACAAATTTTGAGAACTTCAACTATGATAGTGAGGTCTTCTGCTCCGGATGGTATACGTTAGAAATAACGTAGTCAAACATGTCTACATTCTAGTTAAAAGTAAATGCTTTTCTAATTATAAACTCTATTTGAGGGGGGGCCAAAAACTTTTTGTCGGACACAGCTTATATCGGAAGAGCAAAGTGCTACATACATTTTGTATAAAATCAACCAAATTTTAGTTGAAAAATAAATTCTTTTCTAATTATAAACTCTATTTGAGGGGGCCCAAAACTTTTTGTGGGACACAGATTATATTTGAAAAGCAAAGTGCTACATACGTTTTGTATAAAATCACTCAAACTTTGCCAACTGTTTATAATTTCACTACATGCATATCGTCCTCTCCGCCTTAAGTCGGATCTGAAATATTTAGATATGTTATATTGTTTTATCATACTGTGCTAAACTATATACAGTCAAACCTGTCTATAAAGGCCATCCAAGGGAACCAGTGAAAGTGACCTTTATGAACAGGTGAACTTTATATACAGGTTCAAATAATATCAACAAAGAGAAATTACGATACAATTCTACTGGCCTTTATAAGCAGGTGGTCCTTTTATAGAGGTGACCTGTAGTTTTTTTAATATACGATACTGATGCAAACTAGAAATAAATACATGTATCACACCCCTATATAGTACCCCTATATCGTACCCCTAAGATCATATCCGCTATATCGCATCCCAATACTACACGCCTTCTTACTCATACTTGTCAAGCAAAACGTTGTTATTGGTACCGTATTATGCAAACGTTCAAATATCAAAAACAAAACATACTAATCCATGTCCGAATTACAATCAACAAGCAAGATAAAAACTTTAATTTGAAACTGAAATTCTTCAAAAACTAAGGTATACTCCCTCATGCAAAATATTTAGTAAAATATACTTTGGTCCTTTGTGTATCTTTTCAACATATTGAAAAACGTTTGATTTCATAATTTTGCTCCAAGCACTACTGATGGGGAATTGTCTAGTGCTATAACATCTGAACATTCTCAAAATCCAAGGTATACTTTCTTATAAATACCATTTCCTTAGCTCAGTTTGGTTAAATATATTTTGGTTCTATTTCTTCAACCCTTTGAAATAAATTTTGGTTTTAACAATTTTGGTCCAAGCACTACTGATGAGGAATTGTATTCCGAAATGGCCGTCTAGTGCTATAAAATTTACACATATAATACAGACACTTACTTTACCGGATTTGATATCCAGGATACATTTCCTAATATCTCAGTTAGAGGTTCATAAAGGATAAATACTCCTGGATCACCCGTCAGATAAGACCTTATCTTTTCCGGAACTCCAACCTGTAAGAAAAAGAAAATAGATCCTTACATTTTTTGGAGCACCCGACTTCACCTACCTGGTAACCACTGCGGTAGTCAGTTGGTATAATGCTGGCTCCGTAAGTGGGAGGTTGTAGGTTCGAACCCCGACCGGGTCTGACCCAAGACTTGAAAGTGGGTAGTGACTGTTCTTTTGCCTAGCATTCGGCATAACGAAATGAAAGTCACGGTTCTTTCGAATGGGAACTTAAAATAAACGAGGTCCCGTATGACGTAGGGTTGGCATGATAAAGAACCCTGCTGTATAATGCCATAAGCGCAACGCACAGGCAAAATTTCTGCACCTTCGCCTATAGCTGGCGACGTCTCGATATAAGTGAAATATTCTTGACTACATTACTCAACTCAACTCACTTCCCTGGTATATGTTAACGTGATTAACATAATATGCCATTTGGGATTATTATTTTTCACGTGTTCGTATTATGACTCTACACGTGATTGGTGCATCTAGCTAAGCAGGAGTACTTGCCTTTTAGGAGCATTCGGCTTCACTTTTGTGACGGAGGTTTGCGTGTTTAACCATATTTGCCAGTCAGAGTTTTACTTTTCTTTTGGATTGGTATGTTTGTTATTGATTGAGATTGAATCTAAACCTATTTGTTTTTTCTGTAGCTATTATCTCTAGGTGCAGTTTAGTGTTACTTCTGCTTTTTGTCAACTATTGTACCAAAGTGTAAAAAAAAATAAAAAGAAAATAAAATGAAGAACATGTGCTTGGCAACAGCCAATTGCAACGCAACTATGAACATGCCATTATGTAAGATGATGATAAAACAAACGTAAAAACGATGCAGAAAAAGATAAACTATACAAATTTTGGGGGAAAAAAACTAAAGTAAATGTCCAGTCCCGTTGCTAAGGTATTTTTGAAGGATGACCCAAACCATAGACTCTCAACCATTAGTCTAATAATATGCACATTTTAATTAATCAATTAAATCAGAAAAAAGAAACGGTTTTTTATGTACATGGCCTTAGTCTCACAATTTATATTTCAATCTTTCGCTTGACGTTTCAAGTATATATTAGTTCATTATTTCATGGCCGAAATCAATATACCTGCTTCTCCTGCTTATGGTGTATTTGTTTCCCAATTAATACGCTATGGTAGAGCTTACTCCTATGGAGCACCCGGCCTCAATTCCTTGGTGGTAGTTTACGTGTTTAACTTAATTTGCAAGTTTTAAAGTTTTTACTTTGCTTTGGGATTGTGACATGGAAATTGATGTTTGTGTTCAGTTTCGATTAGATATATTAATTTCACACAATTTTCATTACACACGTGGCGGGTGTAGCTAGCTAAACAGGAGGTGCTTAACCTTCCGGAACACCTGGCCTCACTTCCCTGGTGGAAGTTTACGTTTCTTACATGACTTGTCAATTCCAAAATTTTTACTTTGCTTCTGGATTGTGATTCAGGCATGGATAAGTATGTTTGTTTTTTATTAAAGCATTACTGATGCGGATTGTAATTCCAAAAAGGTCATTAAAACAGATTTAGTAATAAGTACCTTACCATTGATATATTATGAAATGTATGTCCGACTTCCACCGCTCGTCTCATTGACTCCTTTATGTCATCTAGCTGAAACACACTTAATATAATAAATCATTTTGTCAGAAATTTCACTAAAATCACAAAAACAATGAAAAACAGTATTAGAAATCTGGTTTTTCTTATACGTTATTTCTTTGCTTTGGGATTGTGATTTGGACATGGATAAGTATTTATCTATTTATTTATTTATTTATTTATTTATTTATTTATTTATTTATTGGACGGATGGCATTTACGTCCTAGTCCAGAATATTTCACTTATGTAGGCGCGTTACTAGATATATGAAATGGTAGAAGTTTTTACCTTTGCAGTGCGTAATGGTATTGTGTAGGAAGGGTTCTAGGAACGGAATTCGAACCTACGACTTTTTGGTCTGCCGTTCGACACTCTACCGCCGGAGCTACAAGCTGTTATTATTTTCAGATGAAATATACCAGTTTTCAACGTTTTGCTTTGGTTGTTTGAATTGTGATTCGGATATAGACTTGTACGACTTTTTTTTATTAAAAAAAAAGTAAATGAGATTATTGTCTTTGGTTTATAAAGCCATTGCAATACCTGTTTTGGAAGAGCTTCTAGTCTCGCTATATAATTCTCAAAATCCCCTCTTGAAATGAACTTTGACCCTTTGATGAATGCTTTTGGGTTCTTTTGTAAACCCTCGATAAAATTAACTGGATTTAATGATTGGTACCTGTAATTTATATAAAAAATATTCAAATAAACACATTTGAAACTTTATGACAAACGTGATAACTTCAATTTTTCTATATTGAACTTTCCTTTTCTATGCAGCAATCCTGCAATGCTGCTTCTCCTACCATAGTTTATTTGCGGCGTGTTTTCATTACCAACACAATTAAAAAGGCGAATAATTCTTTGAAGAATTTCAAAAAGTCATACCAACGTATTTTGTTTTACTTAATATGTTAATAATATATATATTTATATTATTGATGCATGCGTGCGTGTGTGCGTATATACGTTTGTGTGTGTCTGTGTACATGTGTGTACGTTATAGACCCGTCGAACTAGCCGAGGCATGAATATAAACTTAAAGCTGTCGAAATGTAGATAACAGCTGCCATACAGCTGACGAGATATAGCTTATAAGGCGCCCAATGGGTACTAATCCGTTAGGTAAGTGTTAAATTTTCGACAGTTCTGTTATTGTGTGGTATGTAATTTGTATCGTTTGAATTTAATGAATTATAAACAAATTAAATTCTTTTTGTGTTTGTAATTGAATAAACGGAACTAATTTTCCAGGGTGGTTACTATATGTGTCACAATGCTATATAAATGTGTGTATCACGGGTGTTTTCTCATTCCGCGGTCTACCATGGCACGGTTTTTAAATATATCACTGAATCAAATGCTGTAACTTAGAGTTATGGAATAGGCAAACAGTTTGCTAATAATTTTGACTATTGTAGTCGTGTCTGAGGATTGTGGAAGGAGGCAATGTAATGTGAATTTTTGTAGTTTCTTTGTAAAATAGTGCAATGCATGCTATGGTTGGCCGTCACATGCCAACAATGCATTTTTGTTGTTATTCAATAAGAGGTAGAAAAGATTACGTACTCTCTCCATTTGTAACCGTCGAGAAATGTATTAAGATAATCTTCATAAATGACATATTCTATCTGGTTGTGTTCAGACAAAGTTTTATAATCAATGTCTTCCAGTTTATCTCTAAAATATTCTGTTTTCATCTAAAAAAGAAAAGAGAAAAATTAAAAAAAATATATTGACTTTAATTCTCGTGACGAACGTGCGTATATACTTCTTAATGTAATCCAGATTTAAGCTTAGAAATCCAACTCTCTCTCTATCTCTCTCTCTTAGGCGCCATTGTTAAAGAAACAATTTATCTGGAATGTTTGGCCATTTTTATTGGAACAGTGTCAAATGCTCACACATACATGCAATCTAACTTCGCTGACACGCACATGAAGCGTCATATAATTCACAGAAGAGAGAGAGAGAGAGAGAGAGAGAGAGAGAGAGAGAGAGAGAGAGTTCTCAATATAAATTACCTTTCTTGATTTAAAATCATGCATATCATACGAGGTCAAAAGATCATCATGCCTATGTAGCCCCAGTCGAGATCGAGACTCCGGTGAATCGAGACATCTCCAGTCCCAAAACTCGTCGAACAAATCATCTAACTGTTTATCACTAACTTCTAAAAGTATAAAAAACTTATAATAATAATAATTAGAAGAAGAAGAAGAAGAAGAAGAAGAAGAATAGGAAAAAAAGAATAAATAAAATCAATTCTAATGGCAATGAAACATTTTGACTGTTTATCATACTCAATTTTTTAATATTATTTATTTATTTATTTATTTATTTATTTATTTATTTATTTATTTATTTTTAAAACAATGATTTATGAAAACAAAATTATATAGTAGCTCATTGGTTTTTTCGCGAGTTCATGCCCATGCACTCCGATTTTGACCATTTTTATTTTGGTCGCACTTTTTGTATATTTCATGAAAGCAGCGATTTTTAAATGTTGCTGATGAACGTTACAGCAGATCTTGTTGTATTCCTTATTCAAGTTGACGATGAAGACATTTTTTCGATTTTTGTACGACAAACAAAATTTCATTTCTTATTCTTATCAAAGAACTCTGAGAAGGTTAGACATGGTGTTTGAAATATACATGTTCAATTTAAAAACAAAACAACCTGACCCAAAGTACATGTTGGTTGAGCTGTGGCCCATTTTCCCTCACACCAATACGCGCTTGCTACTCTCGTCAACCATTACGGTAGCTCAGCTGGTAGAGTGTTTGCTTCGTTTTCGCGAGGTCATGGTTTGAACCCCGACAAGAGTCTGACTTCAAAATAGGTAGTGACTGTTCTTTTGCTAAACACTCGGCATTTAGAAATAATAGACACGGGGTCCGTGGTAAATGACCTTAAAACCGATGTAAAGTGTTACCGTTAAAGAACCCTTCCTTCACATTACACTGAGCGCACTGCACAGGTAGAAATTTCTGTTACTTCACCTATAGCTGGTGACGTCTCAATATGATGAAAAAATCTTGTCTGGAACGTAAAACTCCATTCTTAATCAATCAATCAATCGTTAAATTGTAAGTATGGTCTTGACAATACTTACCGGAAGCTGCGTACTAACAGAAATAACCGGAAGCTGCATACTAACAGGAATAACCGGAAGTTGTGTACATACCGGATGTTGTGTACTTACCGGAAACTGCGCACTAACAGGAATAACCGGGAGTTGTGTACATACCGGAAGTTGTGTACTTACCGGAAGCTGTGCAAATGGAAGCAAGTAGCCACACCACCTCTACTAAAATCAATCTTTTAATTGCCATTTTTGGTTACAGTCTATATAATAATCATAATAAAAAAATATTGAAATAGGTTTTTTGTTCATGGTGTTTATAATATCAATACGGTAAAAAATCAGTTAACAGCATATTACCGAATGATAGTCACAGTATAGTCCTGTCGAAAGTTTAACACTGAGCTGCCATCAGGGATGAAATAGCAGGGTCCAGTAGCGGCTACTAAAAATCAGTCTGGACCCCTTAATGTTTACACATTTTAGCGAATCACTGTTAAAACTTCTTTTCTGAATTAAGCTGGGTCCCTAACTAAAAATAGTTAAGTTCATCCATGTGTCATGATGGCCAGAGCATACATATGTAGGCATGTCGAACTGACGTTTAACACTGAGCTAACGAAAAAGAGTTGAATTCCGTAGTGACCGAAAAGCTGCCAAATGATAACAACAATATAGTAATCTGTCGAAAGGTTAACACTGAAATAACGAAAAGGATCGGGTTGAAGTTCGGCTGCCGATCGAAAGTAGCTGCGCACCAGCGAAGTGATCCACAATCCAGAAGCAAAGTAAAAACTTTGAAACTGACAAGTTAGATTTAACATGTGAACTTCCACCAGGGACGTGATCAACAACGTTAACCCAGAAGCAAAGCAAAAACTTTGAAACTGATAAGTTAGATTATACACGTGTGCTTCCACCATGGAAGTCATCAACAACTCAGAAGGAAAGTAAAAACTTTGAAACTGACAAGTTAGATTTTACACGTAAACGTCCACAAGAGAAGTGAGGCCGGGTGCTCTGGAAGGGTAAGCTTATTTTGTCTACCTAGCTACACCAACCATCTGTGAAATCAAAATTGAGTGAAGGGAATATGGAATAATGGGTCATTAACTATATCCAGGGCAATCAAACAAATGAAACTTGGTGGCTGACATCGACCCTGCTAGTGTCATTATGTGCATGTGTTATCTCTTCATTACCTTTATAATTAATATTGGTATAATTTGCAATAAACTTTTAACTTTTTCCCTTTTATCTCAGAACCACTGCGGTAGCTCAGTTGGTAGAGTGCTCGCTCCGTAAGTGGGAGGTCGTGGGTTCGATCCCCGGCCGGGTCTGACCCAAGACTTGAAAGTGGGTAGTGACTGTTCTTTCGCCAAGCACCCAGCATTACGAAATGAAAGTCACGGTTCTTTCGGATGGGAACTTAAAATAAACGAGGTCCCGTGTCACGGTGGGCACGCTAAATAAACCTGCTGTATAATGCCATCAGCGCAACGCACAGGCAAAATTTCTGCACCTTCGCCTATAGCTGGCGATGTCTCGATATAAGTAAAATATTCTTGACTGGGACGTTAAACACCATTACTCAATAACTCCCTTTTATCTCAAAATTGCTATACAACTACGAAGCTCAGTTGGAAGAGTGCTCGCCCTGTATGGGGGAGGCCGAGGTTCGAATTCTAGTCAAAACGGTATGAGAGTGTGACCAAGACTTGAAAATAGAAAACGACTGTTCTTTCGCAAAACACTCAACATTTTTAAAGAAATGAAAGCCACACGAGACCGTCGAACCTCCGTCGGGAAAGCCCTTAAAAACCTATGGTCCGTGCCACTTTAGATGTAGCACTCTAAAAAAGAACCAATCATGCACATTATATTACCGTGATCGCACTGCAAATATCAAAATTTTCCAACTCACCAATAGCTGGTGACGTCGCGATATATAAGTAAAAAAAAAACAATTTTAACACTAAGGCAATTGAATAGTAAGTTGAGTTGAGTTGAGTAATGGCGTTTAACGACGTTCCAGTCAAGAATATTTCATATTTTGAGACGTCGTCAGCTATAGGCGAAGGTGCAGAATTTTGCTTGTGCGTTGATGGCATGATACAGCAGGGTTCTTTATCGTGCCAAGCTGACCGTGAGAGGGGACCTTGTTTATTTTAAGTTCCCATCCGAAAGAACCGTGACTTTCATTTCGTAATGCCGAGTGGAAGGCGAATGAGCAGTCACTGCTCACTATCAAGTCTTGGGTCAGACTCGGCTCGGCAGGGGGATCTAAACCACAACCTCCTACCTACGGAGCGAGCACACTACCAAATGAGCTACCACAGTGGTTAATTGACGGATCGACAGCCACGACTACTTTTTTCCGACAAAAGCCTGTCATGCTATATTACACGTAAAAAGAATAAAAACTCGGCCTGAATTGTGCAGTTTAATGACTTCACTGACACTAGAACGTCATTAGTTGCCGTGACGCTGCTTAAGTACCGTGATGGCGGCCAGTGACGGAACATTGTGGGCGTGGCCGGCGATACGTCAATTGACAGCTAATTCCAGCCTTTTGTTAGCTATATCTCGACTTTTTTTCAGTTATATTTTGACCTCTCGAAAGATTTTCAGCCACTAGCTATCCATATCTCGTCAACTCGGAAGCCGAGCTGCGACAGCATTTTCGACAGTTCGTCGTTAAACTTTCGACAGGTCTGTACTGTAGTTTTTTGACTGAATTGCAAACAATGGCTTGATCAATCTTTGTCGTGTTTTGTCAGTCAAAATTAAAAATTTTAGTGGATGGTACAAATTGGTCGGAAACGTTAATCCGGAAACGTTAATCCTGAGAGAGAGAGAGAGAGAGAAGAGAGAGAGAGAGAGGAGAGGGGGGGGGGGTTGATCGAGGTACAGTTAAGCATAGCGGGGACATAATGGACAATGTGGGGACAAATATTCTGTCCCCAGATCTACGGTAGATTACTTGAAATGCTTTCAAAACGCTGTACATACAACCGAGTAGGATTAGGTTAGAAGGGGGACAATGGATTGTCTCTGCCAAAAACTTTCCCCACATTTCAATACTAAAAATGTCCTCCATTGTAGGTAAAAGAACTAATATAATTCTTATGAATCTCAAAATAATGGTATTGTCCCCAGTCTTAATCTCACTTGTCACTACTTTACACTGTTAAAATATCTACACACACACATAGAGAGAGAGAGAGAGAGAGAGAGAGAGAGAGAGAGAGAGAGTTGAGAGTTTAATTTGGCGCTACTGGTAATGGTGTACATGTAATTCGTATATAACAATAATGACCTGTTCGTTTGACCTTTAATATTTAATTTACTAAAATATTTACAACGGACGAGTACATTTATGCACGGGGAACAGAAGAACATTATGAAAAACACTAATACTGTATACGAATTTACTGTAGATCCTAGCCTACCCCAGTGACGAGTGGATCCTCCTATGAATATTCCTAATGAAAGGTCAAGCAGACAGGTCAATGATGTTTGACAATAAACAGCTTTGTCTAATCATTGACCTTTGACCTACAAGTGAGATAATCACTTTGTGCTGGACATCACTCATGCAAGTAAAATAGGTCAATTTTATAGTGCTACTATAAAAGAGTTTTTTCATCTTAACTCAAGGGCACTGAAATTTAAAAATTGGAATTCATCTGTGAATCAGAGCTAAAATTAATGACAATTTAGACTCTCTCTCTCTCTCTCTCTCTCTCTCTCCTCTCTCTCTCTCTCTCTCTCTGTGTATGTGTGTGTGTGTGGGGGGGGGGGTATTTTTACAATGTTAAGTAGGCACAAGCGAGATTAATAGTGGGGACAATTTGAGATTCATAAGAAATATGTTAGGTTTTTTTTTTACCTACAACGTGAGGACATTTTCAGTATTTAAATTTGTAGGTATAATGAAATGTCAAAATCTTACCTTACCCTACTCTTTTGTCACAGATCCCTACTATGCTTGTAATACATGTAGAGCTAATAATTGTCCCCAGATGTCTCTCTCTCTCTCTCTCTCTCTCTCTCTCTCTCTCTTCTATAAACTTAATCATCAGCTTCAATTATAGCTTCATTATTAACGATTTATTAACTAATGGTATGCATGCCATAATAATAATTGTAATTATGCACAAGTATTTTGTAAATATGCAACTGTCACTATAATAAATAACTTAGTCTTTGTGTAATTTCAGTTTCAACATCAGAAAATTTAAGTCCTCATGAGAGAGAGAGAGAGAGAGAGAGAGAGAGATGATCATCTACTCATAAAATTCAAGAAGTCAATGCAATGCACCATCATATGTTGTTGCACACTTTGCATTCATTGTAATTATGTATTTAAAAATTTCAACAACCCGACACACACACACACACACACACACACACACACACACACACACACTCTCTCTCTCTCTCTCTCTCTCTCTCTCTCTCTCTCTCTCTCTCTTTATCAGTTTTAATTTAGAGAAAAAAATTACTATATACATAAATAAAATTCTCAAACTTAACATAATTGTTTATAAATACGTGTATTTTCATCAACTGAAATACTCTAATAAATATTTCATATAAAAATAAAATTGTGAAACATGCATATTCCCTTAACAAATACCTTTTGAACTTTAATGATCTTAGAATGAAATATTTCAAATAAAAACAAAATTCTCAATTTTCATTTAACTATTTATAAATATTCGAACTTGAACTTAAAAACTCTAAATAAATAGAATTCTCAATTTTCACATAAATTTTTTCGTCAACTTAAATACTCTTTAAATGAATATTTCAAATGAAAAAAATTTTGAAACATAAGCCCTTACCTCGTGTGGTCCAATATGAAGAGAGAAATCAACATCTGTGTTACACGAGATTGGTTTGTCCCGTTACAGCGGGATGTGTATTACACCAGTACAGACCTGTCGAAAGTTTAACACTGAGCTAACGAAAAGAAGTCGGAGTTTGGTTGTCGAGTGGCTTATATTACCTAGTGACCTAGAAAAGCTACAAAGAGAAAGATACCAGCTGCCGATGAAGCTGTCAGGATATAGCTAGCGTGATGATGTGCCGATTTGCCACTAATTCGTTAGCTTTATGTTAAACTTTCGACAGGTCTGTACTGTTGCTAGTTTCATCCATCAACTTATTGCAGTAAAAACGCATTCCTTGGTTTACTAATCTTGACATCTGGAATCTGAATCATGGTATTTTGATATTAAAGAAATATTGTATTTCTTCAACTTGCATTTGTTTTCCTCAGAATCACAAGGCATAATAAAAAATCTGGACTTGACTCTGGACTTTGGATTTGGATTCTTTACTTGGATCTTGGATTTGACTCTGGATTGGTCTCTAGGGCTTTGAACTCTTTACTTGGACCCTGGACTGGGTTGTACAATAGAATCTTGACGTTCGACTCTTGATTTGGATCCTGATTTGGACTCTGGACTGGTCTCTAAGGCTTTGGACTCTTGACATGGACCCTGGACTGGTTTCCGCACAGGATTATAGACTTTGGATGTGGACTTTTGACTTGGACATTGGATTTGACTCTGGATTGGTTTCTAGGGCTTTGGAATCTTGACTTGGGCCCATGACTGGATTCTGCACTGGACTCTCGACTTGGGCTTTAGAGTTTTGACTTAGACAATTGATTTGACTCTGGATTGGTTTCTAGGGCTCTTGACTTGGACCCTGGACTGGATTCTGCACTGCACTCTCGACTTGGGCTTTGGACTCATGCCTTGGGTCTTGGATTTGACACTGGACTGGTCTATGAACTCTTTACTTGTACCTTAGAATTGATGCTGGACCCTACTCAGGACTTAGGATTTGAACTATGGACTTGACCTTTGATTTGACTCTGGATGTGGGCTCTGGAGTTGTGTCAGCTTGGATCCCGGATTTGAATTATGAAATGGACACTGGAGTTTACTTTAGACTTGAAAAGGATGCGAGGAAATCTAGACATTACTTACATTGGAATTTTTCTTTACCTCTGACCTACAAGTTAAATTCGTATTGGTGAAATTAAGGTTCATCTTGAAAATTGGATAGTGGTCGGTTTTTCACAAGCAACCTTAAGCTTCGGTCTTGAATTATTGTCAGACTTCCCTAAGCGGTAAAGTTACACCGTTCTGTTATTTCACTTATAGCTGGTGACGTCTCGATATATGTTAAACATTCTTGACTCGGACGTAAAACGCCATTCAATCTATAAATCAATCATAACAAACGTTAAAGCTGATGACGTAATGGTTTGAGTAACAGGAAAATATACCCACCATTGGTTGAAAATAATGGAAACGTTGAAACCTCGCTCCACTCAAAGCTGGCTAAACCTCAATATAAGTAAAATAACATCAACTTGGACTTCATGCTACATTCACTCATACAATACCGACATGTTGAAGTTTAACACTAAGCTAACAAATGGGATTCGCCGCTGTACCACGTGATAACCTCTACCGTTTGTGCGGAACACTTATTTCCAATGGATATGGAATAATATGAGATGACATTTTCCCGCGAAACGACGTCATTCCGGGAATCTGTGACGTTGACGTTTTCCAAAACGTTCCGCACAAACGTTAAGAGGTATTGACCACGTGGTACAAAGGCGAACTCCATTAGTTCCGAACAGGCAGGTCATTAATATTTCATCCCCTTGCTAGCTATGTCTGTCAGATTCAACACATGCTATCTAGTTCATATTTTCGTAAGTGGAAAGTAGTGGGTTCGAACCCCGGCGGGGTCTGACCCAAGACTTGTAAGTGGGTAGTGACTCTTCTTTCGCCAAGCACTCGGCATTACGAAATGAAAGTCACGGTTCTTTCGGATGGGAACTTAAAATAAACGAGGTCTCGTGTTACGGTGGGCTTGGCACGCTAAAGAACCCTGCTGTATAATGCCATAAGCACTTTCGCCTATAGCTGGCGACGTCTCGATATAAGTGAAATATTCTTGACTGGGACGTTAAACACCATTACTCTCTCACTCACTCTAGTTCATATTTTATTATATACCTCTTTTGAGATAGTTAATATTATCAAAGATCAGAATCTATGGAAAAAAACGGTAGATCCTAATTTGATATTTTTCATTCTTTCTGTCCTTTCTATCTTTCTATCTATTTTACTTGATGGTTGATGACAGGTCAATGATCAATATCCATGGGAAAAATTTGGCATATATGAAAACATAGATCCCAAAATTAAAACTTTTATTCTAGTTCTTTCTTCCTTTTTGTCTCTCTTTGTTTCCTTCCTTCTGTCTTTTATTACATGTTTGACAAAACGCAAAATTGAAACTTTTGAACAATCTGGTTCTAACTTTCTTTTCTTCATTTCTTCCTTCTATGTTATTAGTATTTGATGTTTTATAATAGACAGTCAAAACCAGTGTCAACTAAATAAATATATCTTAAACATAAATTTGAAACTCGTATCCCTGGCCTTTCTTTCTTTCCGTATTTTCCATTCTTTCCTTCATCCTTCCTTCTTTATTTGACAATTTTAAAGAAATCTTTTAGCATGCAGTGTCGCATGTATAAATTGTTAGCTATTATATCTTTTCTCTCTTTCTTCCTCTCTTACTTTCTTTCCTTCCTCATTATTTAATTTGTTTGAGTTTATAGAAATATATCTAATTTATGAAACGGAATCAAAATGCTGAAACACAGCAAAAACAGCAAAATCACAAAAATTACCCCCGCTCCAAAAAATCCATCGGATCAAATTTTGAAATAGGAGGTGTGCATCTTCATTATATCACAAAGATTGTGTGAAAGTTTCATGAAAATGCATTGCAGGGTTTAGGAGGAGTTGCGGATAAGGGATAGGTACCCTAAGGTGTAACGGAAGGACGGACGGACACACGGACGGACACCCCTATCACTATATACCCCCACTTTTTAAGCGGGGTATGATAAAATAAAATACATTAAAAAAATTGTATATGTATTATATGATTAATTTTTTTAAATGGTATATGACAGATGGAAGTGAAAGAATTCCATTTAGATAACATTTTAAACATATTTATGTATTTTCTGATTAAGGCACATTTGCAATAAAGTAAAGGCATGTCGTTACGCAAAGCTAATAAATCGACGTAAAATCGATAGGTTATCTCCGCCCCTCGAAAACTTTTTCGAGCGACTAATTTTGCGATCACTAGCTACGAATATATTGGTCATTCGACAGCCAAACTCCTTTTCGTCAGACCAGTGTTAAATTTTTGACAGGTCTGTACTGTATCCCTTATTATATAGCAATATATGCATCGCATAGAAATTAAACGATAAACCCCGAGGTGTTAGCGTGCAATAATGCACGCAAACTTTATTCCAGTCCGAGGTTTCCCGAATCAGTTTTTAATATTGCACGCTTTGTCACATGACGCTGTCGTTTATGACCTCATACGATTGTTGTTATTTGGTTGAATACGTCATCGCTGTGTTGTTGTCGTATTGCACTATTTCTTATATTCATATACAAGAACTAGTGCAATAATATGGATTGTAAGACAAAATGATATTTTAGATAAAATAATAGAGGGAAGTAAACGAAATTTATTTTGCTATATAATTAAAGGGTTATTAAACTGATATCATGAAATATTGTCCCTCGTTGACTTGAAATTTCGAGTCAACTCGGGACAATATTTCACAATATCAGTTCAATAATCTTTTAGTATATTCAATTACAACACGTTTTTTGACTAATGTTGGCTAGTAAGAAATAACATTCTATTTGAGTGCATTTATTATAATTGAAATCAGCATATAATTGTTCAACACGTGAAATTCCAGCAGGGAAGCGAGATCGAGTGCTCGGGAAAGGTATGCATCTTCTTCTAGCTCCTGTTACATTGGCACCCAACAAAAAAACAACAAAGGGGTTGTGTGTGAGATTTCCAAGTTATCTCAAGATAACAGGGGAGGAATGTAGCGGGACTCAGCTAGTCGTGGTGTTGTTGTGTTGTATATACATGCAGTAGATATAATAGAGTTATTTACTGCCATACTTTCTGGTCCGGATCTTTTAGCCTTGTGGTAGAACGCTCACGTTTCACCCGGGAGGCCCGGGTTCGATCCCTATCCGGGGCACTCGGTGACGAAGTGTTTTTTCTGGTGATTCCTACCTCCTGTTACATTGGACATTACACAATGGCGGATTTAGGGGAGGGGTTGCGGGGGTTGCAACCCTCCCTTTGAAAAATTTAAAGAGAGAGAGAGAGAGAGAGAGAGTGAGATATTGACTGATTAAAATTATTTTCTTGGCCCCCATCGGGGCTCTGTCCTAGACCCATCGTCTCTGGAAGCTCGCGCCTTAGGCGCTCGCATCTAGCATTGATATAATTCTCGCCCCTCCCTTTAAAAAATCATGTATAGATCTCAATCCTCCCTTTCAAAAAATCCTGGATAGTTCTCAACCCCCACCCCCCCCCCCCCTTTCAAAAAATCCTGTATCCGCCCCTGTTACATCCACGTGTAATGAAATTTGAGAAAGAAAGGGACACAGAACTTTAGAACGTCAAATATATCCAGGGTAAATTAAATATTAATGAAGAGTAAAATTCTTTTACATTAACCTGATGCTGAAATTGAATGGAATTAGCTAAATAGGATGTGCTTACCCTTCCGGAGCACCCGGCTTCACTTTTCTGATGGAAGTTCACGTGCGGTACTTAATTTCCCGGCTTTTAACAATTTTACTTTGCTTTAGGATTGTAGCTTAACAATAAGTTTGCATGTTTGTTTTTGATAAATTGAATCATTTTATCCGTCTTGCTTCAATGAAAATGGCTAAATCCCATGTCAGTAGTTAATTGAAAAATAAGAATAAAGGCTTTAATTTTCCTTTTTTGAAAGAATGGGACATATCCTGGCTCCATCAAAACCATACCTACCAATCCATGACCAAACATGTTGAACACGTGAACGTGTGGTCCGGCATGGTGAGCACCTTTTGTTTACCTAGGTACACGCGCCACGTGTGTAATAAAATTGGGAATAAGCGTAGGTAATTCGCATCGCTTTGCGTTGATGGCATTATACAGCATGGTTCTTTATCGTACCAAGCCTACCGTGACACGGAACCTCTCTTATGTTAAGTTCCCATCCAAAGAACCGTGACATTAATTTTGTCATGCCGAGTGTTGGGTCAGACCGGTTTCGAACCAACGACCTCCCACTTATGGAGCAATCACTCTAACAACTTGGCTACCACAGTGGTCTTTTTGTAGGAGAGAGGTGTATTTTGTCATTGTCAAGCTGCTATTGTCAGTTTTCGACGATCAAGAGAGACTCGGAGAAGGGCCATTAAAAGAGAACGAAAGGAACTGAATACAATTGACGGATCACCGGCCACGCCCACTATGTTACGACAAAGGTTCGGCGTGCTTGAACGACACGCCAAAAGAATGACAACTCGGCCTGAATTGTGCAGTTTAATGACGTCACTGACACTAGAACGTCATTAGTTGCCGTGACGCTGCTTTGGTACCGTGATGGCGGCCAGTGACGGAACATTATGGGCGTGGCCGGCGATACGTCAATTCATGGACTAAGGCAACATAAGTAGCAACAGATAGAGGAAAAGTTTAGAGAACTTGTAAATGGCCCGATTCTCCTCACGGAGTCAAGTAAGTCATTGTCAGTTTTCAAATTTCTTACCAGTCTTACTATTTTAGAAATTTAACAATATTGTCATTTTTATTTTTGTTGTCACCTTCCTTTGTGGAGATTGTGTGTTTTTTTCATGTTTCTATTGTCTTGCCATTTTCTCTATATAAGTGAAAGATTCTACAAATGTGAAAATTTACAGTTTTTCCATTTTAGTTTCTGTTCTGTTTTTGTGTTGCTATTGGACGCTATCTGTTTTGGATGGATAATCAGTTCATCTGTAACTGTCCAATAAGTTAATCTAGCTTTACATTCGGTTAATTACAGGTGAAAACTGAAGATTAGCTTAGTTTATACACATACAAAGACAAAGCATGACGTCATAGCAATGTTTTAACTACCGGTATATAAGTGAAATATTCTTGACTGAAACGTAAAATACAGTCAATCATTTTAATCATTCCATCTTAATGTGTTGCCTCTAAATGACTGGTTTATAATTAAATCTAGCCGTTGTTTCACCACTGCGGTAGCTCAGTTGGTTAAATTGCTCGCTCTGTAAGTGGGGGCTGTGGCTTCGATGTCCGACCGGGTTTGACCAAAGACTTGAAAGTCGGTAGTGACTGTTCTTTCGCCAAGCACTAGTTATTACGAAATAAAAGTTTCTTTCTGATGGGATCTTATAAGTAAATGAGGTCCCATGTCACGGTAGGCGTGGCACGATGAAGAAACCTGTTGCATCATGCTATCAGCGCAACGCACAATTAAAATTCCTGCACCTTCGTCTATAACTGGCGCCGTCTCGATATAAATGAAATATCCGTGACTGGGATGTTAAACACGATAACACAACTCTCAACTCTATGCATTGTTTTGTATTCTAGATTGCATTGACTGTTCTCATATCATGATAATCATTGCGATTACTTCCCTTCGTCCGAAAAAATTTACACTCGGTCGACATTACCGCTATATACGTAATTATTTGTCTTAAATGTTTGATATTACATGAAGAAAATGGATCCGTGGGTCCGTTGTTTATTTAGTAGTAAATGTTTATCCGAGGATATCACAATCACAAGTAAGTAATACTAGTAATTATGTATTATTGTCAGAATTATATATACATTCACTATTTACTGCTAGTAAAAATCTGAAATTCCTCAAAATCTTAGTTGATTGGTTGAATGTTGCTTAACGTCGCATCAGCAATTTTTCAGATATTCGCGACGAGAACTAATTTATTAATCTCTATGGATTCTTTGAAAAAGTTCTTGTATGCATGTGAAGTGCGAGTGTGCTGTATGGTCTGCCTTGTACTAGAGCGCACTCATGGCGACTTTAACGTGCTAGCCCACAGAGTCATTACGCCGCAGACAAGCGTACCACTCCCCCAGTCCATTATACTGATACCAGGTGAATCAGTAAAGGCCAACAGCAAGGAAAATTCACTTTCCCACATGTGGTCTGAGTGGGACTCGGAACTCACAGCGGTGAGAGACCCTGGATTTGTAGACTGACGTCTTATCCATTAGGTACACGCCCTCATACAAAGTATTTCCTTAGATAAATATGGTAAGTTATATTATATTGCTTCTTTGAGTATCTTTTCAACATCTTGGAAAACAACAACAATTTGGTTTCACAATTTTGGCACAAGCACTGTTAAGAGAAACTATATTCCGAAACGGCCGTATAAGTGTTGTAAAATTAAAACTGAATGATGCTTTACACCACAGTCAAGGCTTTCGGGAATTGTAGAGAAAACTGTGTACTCGAAGAGGGCAACTGACCATTGACAAGCTAACTGATAAACTTGCTTACACATGAATCTACATGTACCTACGTGGTAGTCGAACTGAGACGGAGAGAGGAACTGTAGTTTGTAAGCGAACTACTTGATTTTATCTTATCTTATTTTGCTCAGTCTGCAGTTCCAATAGTTTATAGTTGTAAGCGTCCTCTTTAGCGGGTATAGGTGGACAATTCTTTTTGTTAAAACTCTACATGGGGCGTCTTTAAGGTGTACTGAGACAACGAACCTCGGTTTCGAGTCTCATCTGAAAGACTATTCTAGTATTTTGAGCTTTTTACAGCTCTAGTATGGACAGGAGATGAAAATTATCCCATAAAATTTTCAAGTTACGAGTGAGGTTCGAACCCAAAACCCTTACCTTAGAAAGCCAGTGACAGACCCATTCCGCTATGTCCGCCAACCCGAACACAAACCCGGACACGAGGTTTCCGTTATTTTAGAGATATTTATGCGTTGAAATAGCAGTGGCAATGTAACTCACTGTCACAATAAAAAACAACATGCATATCCATGTCCAAATCATAACTCCAAAAACAAAGTGAAAACTTTGAAAACTGGGAATTTAAATAAAACACATAAACGTCCATTCACCAGGGAAGTGAGACTGGGTGATCTGGAATTCTGGCCGTCCGTGTGTGTTACTTTCCTGGTGGAAGTTCACGTGTTTTACCTAACTTGTCAGTTCCAAAGTTTTTACTTTGCTTCTGGATTGTGATTCGGACATGGATTGGTATACTTTACTTGTTTTGATTACTTAATTTGCAGATTTTTCAAAGTTTTTTTTTCTTTTGGATTATGGTTTAAACAGGAATTGGTATGAATAGATTTTTCTGTCTTTCTTTGTTGACTATGGCGAAAAAATAAGATATTTAACAACATATTTCCCCAAATTTGTATTTCACTCCCCCCCCCCCCCCCCACGACACACACACAAATTCGATAAAATTCTATTTTCCAGAAAAACAATTTTGTTGTTACATGTTTATAAATATGAACACTAGTAAAGATCTGGCAGCATATAAAGGAAATATTTTAAGTCACTGGTCATAAAATGGAACTTTGTACAACGAAACAAGTTGTTTAGAAAGCAATTGACGTATCGCCGGCCACGCTCAAAATGTTCCGACACTGGCCGCCATCACGGTACCAAAGCAGCGTCACGGCAACTAATGACGTTCTAGTGTCAGTGACGTCATTAAATCGCATAATTCAGGCCAGGTTTTCATTCTTTTTGCGTGTAATTCAAGCATGTCAACCTTTTGTCGGAACATAGTGGGCGTGGCCGGCGATCCGTCAATTAGATTGCAGGCCTAGGCTTATCAACGCCCACAAATAATTTTATGGGCGTCATCACAATACTGTTGGTAAGTATGATGTCTCTGTATTCAAAATTGCCATGAATATATTTGATGTCCCATAGTTCCATGTTCCTTTCACTCCCAATTTAGATCACAAACGTGGTGGTTGTAGCTAAAATTGGGGGTGCTTACACTTACGGAGCACGCGGCCCCACTTTCTTGTTTGACGTTTAGACTTGTTACATTAATTGGTGGAATTCCACGTGTTTAACACGGGTTTGGGCATGGGTAGGCATGTTTGTTTTTTATGGAACCTGGATAGGTTCCCTTCTTATAGGACTTTGTGGGCCATTAAATACCTAATTATCTCATTTTGAATTAAAACTGATATAGGTATCAGATATGGTTGGTCAATGACCACAAACTTCATGAACAACAAGTTATAACTGAAATGGGATGTCATTACTAACTCATTAAATTTGTGTCACTGGTTGTTTCCTTGGCGGTGGATATTAAGATAGTATTGACTGGTTCAGCCAGTATTAGAATAATATGACTGGGGTGGCATGCGTACTAACTCTGTGAGCTCGCACATTAAAGTCGCCCTTGTACAAGGTACATGGAAGACGACAAAACACATTCGTATACACGAACTTGTTCTTAAAGATAATAAACTACTTGGCGAAAAATTGAAAAAAAATGCTGATGAGGCGTTAATCAGCATTAGAACAAACAAACTATTTTACTTCACTTCAATAATTACACATTTTTTCTTGGAAACTTGTAACTACATGCGGGATTTTTTTAAACTCATATTATTTTTAACTTTATCACTCTTACAGGAAATAGAGAGGTGCAGGGAACGTATATGCAATTGACGTATCGCTGGCCACGCCCACAATGTTCCGACAAAGGCCTGGCACGGTTGAATGACACACAAAAAGAATGAAAACTCTGCCTGAATTGCGCGGTTTAATGACGTCAGACACTACAACGTCATCAGTTGCCAAGACGCTGCTTTGGTACTTTGATGGCGGCCTTTTTCAGAACATTGTGGTCGTGGCTGGCAATTAACTGAAATATGCAAATAATCAAAAACAAACATACTAATACATGTCCTAATCACAATCCAGAAGCAAAGTAAAACTTTGGAACTGACAAGTTAGGTTAGACACGTGAACTTCCACCAGAGAAGTGAGGCCGGGTGCTCCGGAAGGGTAAGCACCTCCTGTTTAGCTACACCCGCCACGTGTGTAACCGATATGCAAGTAAGTAAAATAGCCTGTACTTTTTTTCAAATTTATTACTAATGATATGATACAATATTTCAGTAAAAACAAATGAAAGTGTCAAACATTTATAAATGAAGAAAAAAACTAAAAACCATCGTATAACAAAAAACTATTTATAATAACAAAACCATTCTGGGCCCGATTTCACAATCAATTCTTAACTAAGATTTTCCTTAACTTAAATCTGGCAAATATAAAATCTTTATAGTTTTTGTTTTATGTTGAAATATTGAGGTATTTATGGTGTCATTTTAATGATTATCCGCAGCTTATAACATCTGCATTTAGTTTTGTCAAAAATATTTCTTTGTAGTTCCAAAAAGAGCTTGCCAAAATTTGCTAAATTTAAGTTAGGGAAAATCTTAGTTAAGGAATGATTGTGAAACCGAGACCTGGTAATTAAAGAAATGTGTTCTTTGTACACTTAATAAATAAATTATGACTCTCAAAAATCAGTAACAACAGGGTATATGCAATGTTTCGTATAAAACATCTAGTCGATCATTCAACTTTAGTAGTGATTACAAAAATCATTTCTGATTGGATAGTCCATCATCAAACCTTGGTAGTGATTACAAAAACCAGCTCAGATTGTGTAGTGATTACAAAAACCAGCTCTGATTGTGTAGTGAGTACAAAAACTATTTCGATTGGATAGTCGGTCATCCAATTTTGTTAGTGATTATAAAAACTAGTTTTGATTGGATAGTCGATCATCCATCTTGGTTGTGATTGCAAACGACAGTTTTGTTTGGAAAGTCGGTCATCCAATCTTGGTAGTGATTATAAATGACAGTTTTGATTGTATAGTCGGCCGTCCAAGATTAGAAAACAGGTTTTATTTGATAATTGATCATCAAACATTGTTAGTGATAAAAACAGACTGTTTTGATTGGATAATTGATCATCCAATCTATTAAGTGATTTCAACAAACATTTACGATTGGATTATTGTTTATCCAATTTTTGTGTTGATAAAAACAAACAATTGGATTGGAAAATTAATCATCCAATCTTCTTTAAGGTTAGAACAAAGAGTTTTGATTGGATAATCTCTCTTCCGATTTTTATACTGATTACAACAAAATTTTGATTGGATAATTGATTATCCAATCTTATAAATGTTTACACAGAACGTTTTTGATTTAATTTTGTTATGGTTGCATACTCGATCATTCAAACCTGAAAATCTTCAAAAAGTCAGATTATTGTCATTCAATTGAAACATCCGGTGTAAATAAGATTAATTCAGAAACAAATGCAGTTTTAACATATTGTGTTAAATGGACCTCACTTTTCAATTAAAATCGGACTCTCTCTCTCTCTCTCTCTCTCTCTCTCTCTCTCTCTCTCTCTCTCTCTCTCTCTTCAAGTGCAACAGTATTATATACTGTCGAAAACAACTAAACTTTGACAAAATCAAAAGAACAAATAAGCAAGTTGGGGTCAGGTGATTGTTTCAAAGATCAACATGTGTCTTTATAATTTACAAATCAATGCATAATGCTATCTTAAAATCACCAAGTTGCAAGTTTAGACATGTGCACTGTCCAAACAAAAGTACAAAGATGGCTTCCTTCAAGAATAAGTTTTACAATATGGCGTGACTTTTTTATATTTTAAAAAAGTTAAGACAGTCATTTTAATAATATAAAGTCATTTTTGTACCATTTCAAAACTAACAAGGCAACAGTTTTCACAATATGGCGTAATTTTCTCCATTTCAAAACTATCAAGAAGAATTAGTTTCACATTATATCGTCATTTGTAGTAAAACTATCATGACGAACCTGTTTCACAATTTGCCGTCACTTTTTTAATTTCAAAACAATTAAAGGCTCGCTTTATAAGCCTTGATTTACATTTATTTCTTTTCAAGCAACTGTCCATCTGTTTCTTCAATTTTCTTTTAAAAGCTCTTACTTCACCTAAAAAAATAAAATGCTATGTTAATAGCTTGTAATCAAAAGATCAAAGACCCATATACTGATAATCAAAAACAAATACACCAATCCATGTTCAAATCACAGTACAAAGCACAATAAATTCTTTGAAGCTGGCAAAATGCTATGTAGATAGATTTGTTATCAAAAAGGTCAAAGGTAAGAATATTGCATACCAACCCATGGTCAAATCACAAAGCAAAGTAGGATCTTTGAAGCTGGCAATTACGTTAAACACGTAAATTGTCTTTCAGCGAAGTGAGTCTGGGTGCTCCGGAAGAACAAGCACCACCTGCTCAGCTAGCTACATCTATGATGTCTGCAGTTAAAATCGTGAATGAAAGGAACAAGGAACTATGGGTAGTGAAATATATCCAGTATAATCCTGGGCACATATACATCATACTTATTTATAACATTGTAATGAGAGTCATATTGGTAAGCGTAAGCTTGCAATATTCGTACGTTAATATTTTCCTTGTAAGCATCTGGTGTTATTGTATAAGGTTCCCGCAGTTGGAACAAACTTTTACATACGTTTCAATTGTAGAAGAAATACACCATAAGCAGAAGTAGAAATCATTTAATTTCGTTGTGTCCAGTGGGGCCCTGAGGTTAATTTGTGGGATTTTAAAGAATAGTGGTGATGTGGATATTCCCTTTAAGGTACGTTTTTATGTATTTTATGGCAAATAGATTTGTGAGTTAGAATTTTGTAAATCCGCTGAGAGCAATGTGCAGGATATCCTTCCTTATGTTAACCGTGACATTGGACATTGGTTTTAAGGTCTCTTCCAAAGGACCCCATATATTTCATTTCTAAAGGTCGCATTCTAAGCGGATATATAGTCATTGCTATTTTAAAGACTGATTGGTCAGAACCATCCATTGTACTATGAATCATGATAAATTAGATTTGAATGTGGTTTTCACCATTTATTATTCAAAAACAAACATGTCAACTTCGAAATTTCAAAGCAGTGTCAAAACATTGAAGTCAGCAAATTAGGTTAAATACATGAATTCAATCAGGGAATTGAGGCCGGATGCCCGGAAGAGTAAGTGCGCCCTGTTTAGCTAGCTACATACGCCACGTGTGTAACAAATTAAAATTGAGAATGAAATAAACATAGAATTATGGAACGTCCAGGATAATTTTGGATACAGAGACATGATACTTGTACTTATGAACAATATAGTGATGACGGCCATAAAACTTTTTTGAGGGCCTTGATAAGCCTAGAGCTACAACTGAAGCCCTAAGCAACGGATTCTAGAACTCCTTTAGTTGCACCAATAGTTATTAAAACCTACCGTTACTTGCTGCTCCAAGAACGTCCTTCTCTGTTAAATTTTGTCTGAATTCAGAGGCAGGATATTTATATTTTTGCATCGGAGATAATTTGCCTGAAAAAAATCATAAATAGATTTCAGTAATTAAATTTAAATAATTACGAACGCGGAACACAGCACAATATAAGTTAAAGAATACAAGATGGCCGCTAGGATGAGCAAGGGACAGTTATAGTAAAATTTCGGTTCGCTAGCACTCATAGGAATATGTACAAAATTACATTTTTTGGCGTACAAAATCTCTTTTTTTTTATTTAAATTTGTATTTTTAATGAAAAAGGATACTGCATTGTCGGTCAAAATCAAAAAATAAACATACGGGTCTATTTCAAAATCACAATCCAAAAGTAAATAAAAAATTTTGAAACTAGCAAACTGGCAAATTAAGTTAAACACATAAATTGCCATAAGAGAAGTGAGAAGTGAGGGGCTCCGGAAGTTTAAACACCTGCTGTTTAGCGATCATCACCCGTTATGTGTGTAACTTTTTATTGACAATAAAAGTAACACGATACTAAAGGGACATCAAAATATCAAGGATAATTTTAGATACAGAGACACTTTACTTATCAATAATATTTTGATGAAAGTAATCAATGCACCTTTACAATTAATCAAATGATGCAAGTTTAATATTTCATCTGAATATGACAATATCTCTTGCCTATGAGGTCAGACAATATCAAGTACATTAAAAGATTGACGTCACTAACGCATCGATTGTTCGTGTTCCAAGGAAACACATCCAAGCTAGCCACACGATAATACGAGACTTGCAGGCAATACATGTACTTCAACGCCATCAAAGCTAAAACTCTTTAAACCACTGACGTTATTTTGTATTTTTCATAATATTTTGTCAAAAACCATACCTTTGGTTAAGGTCCACCATAAAACCTCGATTTGATCCGAAACAAGATCATCAAAAGCAATAAATATCCCATAATGCTTTATAAATTGTCTATAAATAACTTTATCTGTAGAATCCGGTTTACAAAGTCTTCTGAAGTATTCTTCCGGTAATGGATTTCCTGGCAAAGTTTTAAATATAACGGGTAAAGTGACTTGGGTTTCAGTACTAGTCGACGGAGGAGACACGTCATTAATTGCACTTGATGTGTTGTTATGCTTTTTATTCTTTCTCCTTTTTTTATTTTTTCTTCTGCCTAAAATATAAAACAAGCTAAATCAAAATCCTAAAGTAATCTGAAATCTCTTAAACTGAAAAGAAAGGCAGGTGATAGAAAAAGTGTCTTAAGTTAATTCCCTTCCCTTCGATTTCCTCCACCCAATCAGAACTAACCACCTTGATACAAGCGAATGCATTTTGACAGAAGGATAAAACCTATTGTACCTAATGCGTGAAATGAAAGTTTAACACCGAGATAACATTATCAAAAATCAACAAACCAAACTATGTCCAAATCTCAAAGAAAGGGAATCGACAAGGGATCAAAAGTAAAACACTAAGTAAATGAATTGCTTACCCTTCTGGAACACCCGGCCTCACTTCCCTGGTGGAAGTTCACGTGTCTAACATGACTTGTCAGTTCCAAAGTTTTTACTTTGCTTCTGGATAAGGATTCAGACACCTATTAGTATCTTTGTTTGTGATTAGTACCAAATTTGCAGCTCATTTGAGCCTTCGGTACCTACATCTCGTCAGCTGTTCGGCCGTTGCTAAGGTTTTCACTAACTGTCTATTTGTCAGCCGAGTTTCGCCTTTTCTTAAAATCTTAAAGTTTCTCAAAAACTAATATCTCATGCAAAGTATTCCTTTAGATATCTTTTCAACATTTTGAAAAAATTGGTTTCAGAATTTTGGTCAAAGCAATACTGACGAGAAATTCTATTCCGAAACGACCGCCAGCTGGTGCTGTAAAGTAAACCAGTATAATATGTAATTTAATAGTAATAATAATAATTGTTATCTCGGTGTTAAACTTTTGAAAAGACTGTTCTATACGTTGACCTATAGACACAAAACCACATTCATAACAGTAGAATAGACTATATTGGTATGGTATTTTTTATAAATCTTAGTCTTCTACACTATTTACCTTTTCTGCCCTTTGATCGTCTTCCGTTTTTCTTTCTTCCCCTTTTCCTATTTTTCTTTTTCCGTGATTTACATTTTTTGTTCTTTTTATTCCTCAAACAACGGTTACAACATTCCCCACGTGCCTTTTTCTTTGGGGTACAATTAAGTCGTTCTGTGGCACAATCCACACGGTTACAATCTAGTTCGCCATTCTGAAACAAACAAAATATATGAAATCCTCAAAATTGTTTAATTGTAAATTGGTGGATCTGAGTAATTGGTGATAGTGTGCTTATTTTATTTAAGATTCTTACTCAGTTGATGAAGAACTAAAT
This sequence comes from Anadara kagoshimensis, assembly GCA_021292105.1. Lineage (NCBI taxonomy): Eukaryota > Metazoa > Mollusca > Bivalvia > Arcoida > Arcidae > Anadara > Anadara kagoshimensis. Next base: position 54,912,961 of record CM037869.1, on the reverse strand, counting down.
TACAACATCAAAGTCAAGTACCGGTATTCTCCGTTTCTTTCCTTTTATGTTGCGCGTGATGCATATTACAGTGGAGTTGGGAGATGGGCGTAATGGAGTTTTGCGCCCAGTCAAGATTATATTCTCTTATATGAAGCGGCCAGTTCAGGATGGTGAAGGAAACCAATGTACCTTAAATAAAAAACCTATCTTTGGCAAGAGAACGTACACACTCTTAATAGTAACTGTCCCAGTAAGATTTAAACCTAAGCAATGAGAGACATAATTTGATCTGTAAGATTTTGTCCACAATGACTTGAAAGACGCTCATGACACATTTTTGAGGGAAAACGTTCACAAAATGGCTCCTACCTAAGCCCAATGGAAAGTTTTCTTCTGAGCACAATCCAGTAATAGTCAAAAACAAATATACTAATCCATGTCCGAATCACAATCCAGAAGCAGTGTAAAAACTTTGGAACTGACAAGTTAGGTTAGACCCGTAAACTTCCACCAGGGAAGTGAGGTCGGGTGCTTCGGAAGGGTCAGCAGGAGATGCTGATCGCATCGAATCATGACAATAAATGCCATCAATTCCAATGTTTGGGATAACAGAGTGATCTAAAGCGCCGGCTTACTGATAGTGCTCTCAACACCACTACATTCCAAAAATTTTAACACTTACCAAACATGTACACGTGATGCAATTTTTACCAATGGTTGGTCGCCATTCTGATCCATTTTGGTGCATCTCCCCGGGTGACTGACAATCTAAAATATATTTAAAATGACATAAAATTAAAAACATCATAAACATGTAACATTTTTAATAGATTTCGTGTCTAAAATATATAGAAAATTGCATAAAATTAAAAATATATCATAAAAGCGTATCATTTTAATTATTTCATGGCCATTTCATTATATGATTAATTTATAAAGTACATTTATTATATAATATTCCGAAGCACCCGGCCTCACTTCCCTGGTGGAAGTTCGCGTGTCTAACCTAACTTGTCAGTTCCAAAGTTTTTACTTCGCTTCTGGATTGTGATTCGGACATGGATTAGTATGTGTATGAAGATGGCATATTTTAAAATGTAGAGTGGATGATAAGGACGGTAGAATGACAAAATATTCATTGCTCCTATCCTAATTGATTCAAAGCAATTACAGGCCATTTACAAGCGAGTTCAATGACTTTCTCTATGTCGATCAAACTAATGATCAGACATATACACAAACCTGTCGAAAGGTTAACACTGACCTAACGAAAAGGAGTCGAAGCTCAATCAACAGCTAACAAAGGGTTCAGATCAAATGTAGATTCGACACTTGTACGTTAACGTTGTGTTTAACTTTCGACATGCTTGTAATGATTTTAAAATTTTTGAAATGCTACAACTTATCCTGAAGGCTTGATTTCAGTCTGAATGTCTAGTTTGAGTTACTTCCCTTGTGACAGTTAAGAAATGGGGTATTTAGGATTAATCGTGTTAGTGGTTAAAGCTGGCGTTGTCAGTTTTATAGTTTTAAGTCAAGTTATAGCAACACAGTACAGACATGTCGAAAGTTTAAAACGCTAGTTTTATAGTTTTAAATCAAGTTATAGCAACACAGTACAGACATGGCGAAAGTTTAAAATTAATCCGAAAAATTACAACGAATCGGCTTCTCATCTTGACCCCTTGCGATCTCGACAGCTTTCCAGCAGCCGATACCTATCTCTCTATAGCTTTTTGGTCACTTTCTATCCAAATCGCAGTCACTCAGCAGTCGACTTCTTTTCGTTATCACTTTAGACAGGTCTATGTTGGTTTTCATTCGAAAATATGCGCGCCCGGTTTCTCCATGATATATCTGACTTAGAGCTGGTGGAAGTTCACGTGTCTAACATAATTTGTCAGTTCAAAAGTTTTTACTTTGCTTCTGGATTGCGATTTGGACATGGATTAGTATGTTTATATTTGATTATGGAGGGCAGCGTATAACATGATTTCTTTGGTCGAAAATATATCTTACCATAATTGGTTTTGTTCTTAGAATACAGCAATTCAGTAGAGCCAAGCAAAGCTTTGGAATTGTCTGCAAATGAAAACGCACACAAAATGCAAAACTATTCTACGATGCATATTAATTAAACATTGAATACAACATTTATTTTCACGCAAATCCAATTTAATTCTTATCACTTGACCTTGAGATTCACTGAACCTCTCGCTCAGAATACCCCCAGAAGTTTTCGAAAATATCTCACTATTTTAGATGAGTTTGTTTGTCAGAGCTAACATGGTTTTTGCAGAGCTTGACATTGAGATTAAAAAACTCTTCCTCACAGAATACCCAAAAAGTTTCCAAGGAAATCCTACGATTTCGACTATTTTGTTCAACCGGACTTTGCCAAATGAAAATAATAATGTTTTTCTAATTGTTCCAATTCATCTCAAAGTATTGACCGTGCTATTTATGTATGGGTTCAAAAGGTTAACAAACTAGCTTGTCCTTGTCAAGTATGTTTGGTCAAAATAATTATTGAATAAACCTTTATGTTCAAATTAAAAACCATTTGTCTTACATTTACTTGTCAGCATTCAAGAAAAAAGTAAAAATTAAATTAATATTTTTTTAAAAAAAATTGCGTTCGACAGTTCGTCTATTACCAAGGTTCGAACTCCGACCTCTCACAAGTATTCCGCAAACTGAGCTATCTTATTTTTCTATAGCTCCATAAAATGAGATAAATATTTTACTATTGGACCGAATCCTATATACAATGAAAAAACGTACCACCATAACCACCATTTTAATGTGCATGTCATAAAATGTTCAAGCCCACAACCTATATAGTGTGCGGTGTAAAGTCTCTACACAAGCTTGAGACCGAATTGGTTTTGTAGAGGTTAGGTATGTGGATATTTTTCGTACATTTCAGATTTTTTAAGCTTAACGGTGTGAAAAGTGGAGTAGGGTTGGGATTTTGTTTTAAGCATGGATCTGTCTGTATGTTTGTGTTTGGCTTTAATAATTTCGAATTAAACATGAACTGAGTTGTTTTTGGCTAATTTTTGGGATCTTCATTTTGAACATGGATTGCACAGATATGTTTGTGGTTTGATTTGAACATGAAACTGTACTGGGAAGTTTGTGGTTGACTTGGGGATTTTGATTTGAACATGAAACTGTACTGGGAAGTTTGTGGTTGACTTGGGGATTTTTATTTGGACATGAACTGTACTGGGAAGTTTGTGGTTGACTTGGGGATTTTGATTTGAACATGGACTGTACTGGGAAGTTTGTGGTTGAGTTTTGGGATTTTGATTTGTACATGAAACTGTACTGGGAAGTTTGTGGTTGACTTGGGGATTTTGATTTGGACATGGACTGTACTGGGAAGTTTGTGGTTGACTTGGGGATTTCGATTTGGACATGGACTGTACTGGGAAGTTTGTGGTTGACTTGGGGATTTTGATTTGGACATGGACTGTACTGGGAAGTTTGTGGTTGACTTGGGGTTTTTGATTTGGACATGAAACTGTACTGGGAAGTTTGTGGTTGACTTGGGGATTTTGATTTGGACATGGACTGTACTGGGAAGTTTGTGGTTGACTTGGGGATTTCGATTTGGACATGGACTGTACTGGGAAGTTTGTGGTTGACTTGGGGATTTCGATTTGGACATGGACTGTACTGGGAAGTTTGTGGTTGACTTGGGGATTTTGATTTGGACATGAAACTGTACTGGGAAGTTTGTGGTTGACTTGGTGATTTTGATTTGGACCGGTATGTTTATGTTTTATGAGTCGTGATATGATGTATCCAAACTATTTAAATAAAAGAGCAAAATAAACTGTTCACGGACGACTCAACTCCTGTCTTCAATTTTGAAATTTTTGTCTTTTATAAATTATTAAATAAATACTTAATGCCTTATAAATCATTTTAAAGCATTTAGTTCTTTATTTAATAAATTATTAATTATAAAAAATGGATGATAAATTGTAAAACCGTTATAGTGATGGATTTGCGTGAAATAACTGAAAGCCACTAGCGTAAAAAGAATTAATTCAAGCGTGTCAATATTCAGCAAAGCTTAACTGTATAACCCTCAACCAAGTTAGTTACACAAATATTACCAACAAGGTCTGTATGTCTCGTAATTTGTCGAAACCCGTCATGTGACCAGCATGAATTCGCGATTTCCCATGGGTAAAACGATAGGGGATTAGACACCACATCAAATCACGCAACTCGCTATGTTAATTTGCGATTTTCAGGTAAACGAAAAAAATTGTTATGATTATAAATCTGGCAAAGTGACATCAAGATACAATGATCATTTGACGTAATCTGTGACCAATGGGAATTTGAAATTCCCGGATTCAAGAAAAATAGATTTAATTAGTTGCTGCGTCCAATGACGTCACCAAACATTGGTCATGTGCAGTAACCGACGTCAACGTCTCACGTCAAATTACTGTCAAATTCACACAAAACCTTCGGGTCCTATTGTCATAATAATTATATATTTTTTTAATTTCCGACTAAATATTTAAAACAATATGGGAATTAGGAAAACAGAAAAAAATGATAACATTACACCAATATAATATAGCTGCTTTCCACATTACAAGTCGTAAGCATTAGTTTTATATCCAGGGCTTATTGGATTGCATTGAATAAAAGGGCTCGCCGCTGTACCTCGTGATCAACACCCCTTAACATTGAGCTGGAAGTTTTGAAAGACGTTAAGGTCATGAATTTCCGGATTAACAAAACACGTGAAATGATATGATTCCAAATTCAATGGGAATAATTCTTCCGCATAAACATTAGCAGGATATCACATGGTACAGTGGCTAACCCTATTATGTTAATAATTACCAAAATAAAGATACATTTTAACATGTGCGTATTATTTAGTGTTTTTGAAGTTTTTGACTGACTGCCACTTTTGGCCTTGCTAGGCTACAGCGGACCACAGCCCCGTTCACTGTCTAGATTTGGTCATATTCGGAACAGATTTTACTGTTTATAAGCCTGTCAGATTACAGTTAATAGGACACCATCAATAGTTTATGACGTCACAAACATGCGTTTTGACAGCATTATTTAATGGTAGTTGTTAATCTTAATAGTCAAGATTTGTATGTCTTGAAGAAAGTATTTCTTGGTGCTGTAATTGAGAAATAACAGCTCCTTTATGACCCTGTGGCGGACTATCGGAAGAAAACATATTTATTAGGGTAAGTTTATTATTTTATGAGACCTGCTACAGCCATCAAAAGCTTCAGATTTCCCAATCATATACATGTTTAGGTAAACAACATTGAGCTGTCCGATTGACCTTTAACTTAAATATTTATTATGGACCAGCCGCTACATTTTAACATTGAGAAACTAAGAGTTTCATTGAAAACATGCATTGTTAATGTATTAACTGTGAATATTAACACTATAGGTAAACAACATTGACCTGTCCGCTTGGCCTTTGCTTTAAATATTCATTATGGGCGACTAAATTCAAGTTATAGGGATCATGAGTGTATATTTTGTATACCTGATGTAAACACTAATCATGGACAATATGTATATGTATTAACTGCGAATCCTAACGCTACATGTATTGAGTGGACCCTTCTGTATGAATATTCCCAATGAAAGGTCAAACGGACAGGTCAATGTTGTTTGCCTATACCATGTATATCGGCTGTTCATCGTACCTATATATGACTATTCCTAATGAACGGGTCAATGCTGTTTACCTACACGTTGGATCATCGATCCCCAGTTTCACAATCATTCCTTAAAAACTAACACTTTCCTTAATTTAATTCTGTCAATTTTGAAAGCTGAATAGTTTTATTAGATTTTAAGATATTTATGAATTTAAGATGTCATTTTAAAGATTATTCTAAGCTTATTACATTTATATTCTAATTTTGTTGAAGTTTTTTTTTTGGACTACTATGAAAAATGTCAGATATAAGTTAAGGAAAATCACAGTTAAGGATTAGTTGTGAAACGTTGGCCTGTTCATATATAATGCCAGTGCTACAAATACAAGTATGGGAGATTCAGTACAGTCCTGTCGAAAGGTTTACACTGTTAACGAAATGGAGTCAAAACACGGCTGCAGAATGACCATAATATGGATAGATATTAGAAGAAAAGCTGTTGAAAGATACATATAAGTATCAGCTGTCGTAATACCGTTAAGGAAGAACCAAGATGACCTGCTGGCCCCAGTTTCACAATCATTCCTTAGCTAAGATTTTCCTTAAATTAAATTTAGCAATTTTTTTAATCTCTTTTTTGAACTACGGGTAAATATTTTTTGCCAAAACTAAATGCAGATGTGTTATTCTAGAAATGATCGTTAAAATCACACCTTAAATACCTCAATATTTTGAAAATTAAAAAAATTATATCGATTTCAAATTTTGCAATATTTAAGTTAAGGAAAATCTTAGCTAAGGAATGATTGTGAACACGGGGCCTGATTCGATACTAACTCGTTGGCTTAATGTTAAACGTTCGACAGGCCAGTACTGTAACTCTGCAAGATAAAAAAACCAAACTTACCAGCACATTTAGGGCAGCAATCGTCTTTAGCTCGGAATAACTTTCTACAGTTACGTGGAATGTCACAAGTTTTTAGCCTGCATAATACTCTACCAGACTGAAATAGAAAAGAAAAGGCCAGAATAATTCCGAGTGGCTGAAAATAAAAATCAAGGATATTCGAAATACTTGAACTTCTTTATTGATTGACCAAAATAGAGAGTCAATTGTTCGAGTATGAAAACAAAAGCCTTAAAACAGATGAGAGCCCAGCCTTTTTCGTGAAAACATTACAATACAACCATGTATATTTTTATAACAGATTTCTTATTCATATCAATAAAAACAGAAAAAATAAATAAATAAATAAATAAATAGGTAAGTGAATAAAAAACTAGCAATTAAACAGAAAATTAAGAAAAATAAAAAACAAACAAATCCATGTCGAAATCACAATCCCCCCCCCCCCAAAAAAAAACCCAAAAAACTTTAAAACTGACAAATAAGGTTTACACGTCACATCCACCAGGGAAGTGAGGCCGGGTGTTTGGGAAGGGTAAGCACCTATTGTTTAGTCAGCTACATCCGCCAAGTGTGTAATAAAAATGAAAGTGAAAGAAACATGGAATTATGGGCCGCCAAAAATATCCAGGGCAAAACTGGACACAGAGACATAATTATCAACAATATTGTGATGACGGTCATGATTGCACTGAAATAAATAATCAAATAAATAGGGGAGGTAATCCTCAGTTCGATCAGTCCCCTAATTTCGATCGGTTCACATTTCAGGGAGATGACAAACTGTGTTTAGAATTTTTATTAAACTTTGATTATGGGGTTTTCCCTGTGCTAAAATTTAACTTACCAAACAATTACAATTCACGCACTGACTTTCCATCGTTGGACTTATCCCGGTACTATTTGACGTGAAGATCGCTCCATCGGCGTAATGTGTTCCTTGAAATGTACATCCTCTTCGTCCTTTGTCCGTCTCATTGTTTGTGTCTGTCGTGACTGTAGGAGGAATGTTGGTAAAATCTACATGAAAATAGTGCGCCTTATTCAGCCAACGTGTATAAGCGCCGATATGACACAGGCAAATAAAATAATGGATGGATAGATGAATGGTTAGATGAATGAATGAACGATTGAATGAACGGATGAATGAACTGATAATTATCAATGATTGAATATTTGATGGATGGATAAATTCTCTTTTGTTTCAAGCATTTTGGTTGGTCAGATCTGTTTGTGTTATTTTTGCATGAAAGACCTGGCTCTCAGTGACGTCATCTTATTGCGCGTATAGAGACACCATAGCTATGTTTTTGTTTAAATTTGCTACGGTTATGTTCTTGATTTGTTGTTCAAAAAATTCTATAAACTGATTTATAAGAAATGAAAATATTTTTTGTTATAATACTAGAATGAATTGCACACTGTTATTCAGTGTACAAAATTTTCCATTCTTTCATACCACCACAACAATAAGAAAAATTAATTTCATTTTTATAATGAAATGAATGAGTTAATTATCGAAAGTCAATTTGTATTTCAGGTACTAGCTAACGTGCATAAAAACAAAAATGAATGAATGAACAAATGAATGAATGAATGAATGAACGAATGAACGAATGAATGAATGAAAGTTAATTTGTTCTTTAGGCACTAGCTAACGTGCATAAAAACAAAAACAAATGAATATGTGAAAATAAATGCAACAAAATTGATGAACAAATCAATAATAATAATAACAATAAATATTAATAATAATAATAATAATAATATAATAATAATAATAAAAGCATTTATATCAAAAAGATAAATTCATATTTTGAAAATTGCTGTAATTGTATGTTATATTTCTTAGAGAGTAAGTTTCCTTATATGCCCTAATTTATAATTATAAATGGCCCGTGAACGTCAGTTTTTTCTGCAATAATTTTTTGGGTTTACAGAGCCGACCTGTCGAATGTTTAACACTAAGCTAACGAAAAGGATTCAAAGCTCGGCTGTCGAGCGATGGCGGAGGTATAGTTAGCGACTTAATAAATGGTCGAATGCTATATATCAGCTGTAGTAAAGCTGTCAACATATACCTAACAAGGGGCCAAGATGAGCTATCGATTTGGCGCCAATTTGTTAGCTTAGTGTTAAACTTTCGACGGGCCTGTAGTGCTGTATTACTTAAAAAGATGGGTGTAAACTTCATTTAACATAAAACAGTCTAAAATATCATGACTACAATTATGGCATATAATTAAGCGTGATTTGTCACCGTCAAATAATATAATACGAGACTGCATGAAGCCATCTTTGACGTTTTTAGTGATAATAACCCTAATATTATATAAAATATGGGTTTTTGGTCAGACGGACCTGTTGGAATGCAGAATACATTCCTTACCTGTTTGGTCATAACAAAATGTATTGTATTTATATTATTTTAAATCATTAACTTAATCAATTAAATATGTAAGGATGCTTCGGTGACCACGTGTTTATAATTTGGAGGTCGTAAGTTCGATTTTTATTTACCCAATAGGACCCTGATTTAATTACATAAGCTGATTAGTGTGACCACTTCGGTAGCTGAATCGTTAATACTGATTTAGAGGCCGTGAGTTCAATTTTAGCTAAAAAGGATCTTGGTTTAATTTAACAAGCTGAACGGGTGTGACCACTTCTGTAGCCGAGTGTTTCATACTGATTTGGAGGTCGCGAGTTCGATTTATAACTCATAAGGACCATAGAAATTTGTGAGGAGACACTTTGGTAGTCGAGTGGTTCATAATTTGGTGGTCGTGAGTTCATTTTAGCTCAAAAGTACCCTTATTTTATTAAATAAGCTGATTGAGTATGACCATTTCGGTGACTGAATCATTCATACTGATTTGGAGGTCGTGAGTTCAAATTCTTAGCTCATAAGGATCCCTCTTTGGATGTCTCGAGATTTATTTTTAACAGAAAACAACCCTGGATTAATTATATAAGCTGAATGAATGGGACCACTTTGGTAGCCGGGTGGTTCACAGTTTGGAGATCGTGAGTTTATTTTTTTTTACCCAAACGGGACCATGGATTAATATCCTTCACCAAATAGGATGGGCCAAATTTGGATAAAAAGCAACTTTATTTGTTTCACAATTATTTGAAAACATGTCAGAAAGTTCTGAAACAAGAACAAAACCAAATCAAACAAAGTTTTCCATCTCCGGTTTGATTGAAGATGTTCATCTAGTCTGTCACTATTACAACCACTGTGGTAGCTCAGTTGGTAGAGTGCTCGCTCCGTAAGTGGTAGGTTGTGGGTTCGAGCCCCGGCCGGGTCTGACCCAAGACTTGAAAATGGGTAGTGACTGTTCTTTCGCCAAGCACTCGGCATTACGAAATGAAAGTCACGGTTCTTTCGGATGGGAACTTAAAATAAACGAGGTCCCGTGTCACGGTGGGCTTGGCGCGCTAAAGAATCCTGTTGTATAATGCCATCAGCGTAACGCACAGGCAAAATTTCTGCACCTTCGCCTATAGCTGGCGAAGTCTCGATATAAGTGAAATATTCTTGACTGGGACGTTAAACACTATTACTCACTCACTCACTCTGTAACTATTACATATTTAATACAGTTTTTTTCACAGCAACGATTGAGAATCAAGTAAACAGTGGTGGACTGAGCCAAAGCCAATAGCGTAAACAAAAAAAATTAACCATCATTTTGAAGATGTTCATCTAGTCTAGGTTGCTACATCCGCCATATTGAGAATGAAAAGAACATGTAACTATGGGACGTTCCGCCATATTGAAAATGAAAGGAACATGTTACTAAGGGACGTTCCGCCATATTGAGAATAAAAGGAACATGTAACTATGGGACGCTCCGCCATATTGAGAATAAAAGGAACATGTTACTATGGGACGCTCCGCCATATTGAGAATAAAAGGAACATGTAACTATGGGACGTTCCGCCATATTGAGAATAAAAGGAACATGTAACTATGGGACGCTCCGCCATATTGAGAATAAAAGGAACATGTTACTATGGGACGCTCCGCCATATTGAGAATAAAAGGAACATGTAACTATGGGACGCTCCGCCATATTGAGAATAAAAGGAACATGTAACTATGGGACGTTCCGCCATATTGAGAATGAAAGGAACATGTTACTAAGGGACGTTCCGCCATATTGAGAATGAAAGGAACATGTTACTAAGGGACGTTCCGCCATATTGAGAATAAAAGGAACATGTTACTATGGGACGCTCCGCCATATTGAGAATAAAAGGAACATGTAACTATGGGACGTTCCGCCATATTGAGAATGAAAGGAACATGTTACTAAGGGACGTTCCGCCATATTGAGAATGAAAGGAACATGTTACTAAGGGACGCTCCGCCATATTGAGAATAAAAGGAACATGTAACTTTGGGACGCTCCGCCATATTGAGAATGAAAGGAACATGTAACTATGGGACGCTCCGCCATATTGAGAATGAAAGGAACATGTAACTATGGGAAGCTCCGCCATATTGAGAATGAAAAGAACATGTAACTATGGGACGCTCCGCCATATTGAGAATGAAAGGAACATGTAACTATGGGACGCTCCGCCATATTGAGAATGAAAGGAACATGTAACTATGGGACGCTCCGCCATATTGAGAATGAAAGGAACATGTAACTATGGGACGCTCCGCCATATTGAGAATAAAAGGAACATGTAACTATGGGACGCTCCGCCATATTGAGAATGAAAGGAACATGTAACTATGGGACGCTCCGCCATATTGAGAATGAAAGGAACATGTAACTATGGGACGCTCCGCCATATTGAGAATGAAAGGAACATGTAACTATGGGACGCTCCGCCATATTGAGAATGAAAGGAACATGTTACTATGGGACGCTCCGCCATATTGAGAATGAAAGGAACATGTAACTATGGGACGCTCCGCCATATTGAGAATGAAAGGAACATTACTATGGGACGCTCCGCCATATTGAGAATAAAAGGAACATGTAACTTTGGGACGCTCCGCCATATTGAGAATGAAAGGAACATGTAACTATGGGACGCTCCGCCATATTGAGAATGAAAGGAACATGTAACTATGGGACGCTCCGCCATATTGAGAATGAAAGGAACATGTAACTATGGGACGCTCCGCCATATTGAGAATGAAAGGAACATGTAACTATGGGACGCTCCGCCATATTGAGAATAAAAGGAACATGTAACTATGGGACGTCATGATCAACTATATCCCGTATAATTTCGGATACAGATATATCACACATATTTGGTTTTTTCGCTTTTTTTCTAAATTAAAAAAAAATTCAAAAAATAAATAAATGAGGATTATAAATATCGTTCTGCACGTTGATTTGACATGTTTATTCGCAATTCTATCCGCTGTAGCTTCCATTCATCAAATTTTAAAATGGATCACCGTAAAGTGCATAACTGAAAAATTGACTTTTTAACATAAAAAATGCACAAGATTCAATGGGTTTGTTTGTTTTTCTGAATAATTTTGACAGATAGGAAAAGTAACCCTTGGAACTTAAACATTACTACTGTCAAATGGTTTTTTTCTTCAATTTTTCATATGAATATTTACGAGCCGTTATTGGGATGGTGAGGTGTATATGTCCTTCAATAGTACAGTCAAACCTGTCTATAAAGGCCAACCACCGAAGGAATCAAATAAAATTACCTTTATGAATAGATGGCCCTTATATATAGGTTCAGGCCCCGGTTTCACAATCATTCCTTAGCTAAGATTTCCCTTAATTTAAATCTTGCAAAAATTCAAATCTTTATAATTTTGTTAATTTTCAAGATATTGAGGAATTTAAGGTGTCATTTTTAAGATCACTTCTAGATTAAAACATTTGCATTAAGGTTTGACAAAAATATTCATCAGTAGTTCAAAAAGAGATTACAAAAATTTGCTAAATTTAAGTTAAGGAAAATCTTAGCTAAGGAATGATTGTGAAACTGGGGCCAGATAACGTCAGTAAAGAGCAATTGGAATCACTTTTACTGTCCTTTTACTGACATAAGAATAATTTAAAAACTAACATCAGTTATATTATTGCAAGAAATCGCTTCTACATGTAGTTAAAATGAAGTGACGACTTAATGACATCTCCAATCAAACCGGAGATGATATTAAGTTTTGTTGTTTACATTATTATCTTTGTTTTTGGTTCATCAATATGTGTCCCTAAATATAACAAATACATACTTTGAACGGGCACTCGAAACATAAGCTCTTATAACAGAGGTTAAAGAAGATTGAATATGTTTTAGAAAACTTACCTTCACACACGGGACAACAGCCACCCCGGGGGATTCTAGGCTCGTCACAGTTAACGGATGGACACGGTTCGTTTTCGCACTTTATTTCGCCCTATCAAAAATAACATAAATTACATATTATACCAGTTTTAATTTTACAGCACTAGACGGTCGTTTCGGAATACAATTCCTCATCCGTAGTGCTTGGACCAAAATTATGAAACCAAAATTATTTTGAAGATGTTGAAAAGCTAACCAAAGTTCCAAAATATATTTTACCAAATTAAGCCTAGGAAATACTTTGCATGGGGGGTATATACCTTAGTTTTTGAAAAAAACTAGAGTTTATATGGAAATGTAAATTACGGTATTACAACTAACATTGTTTCCAAATGTTATAATTTCGAGGTAATTCAGACTTAATATTAGACCATCTTATATGCCTCGACGACCTAAAGTCTTAAGATCTAAGTCCGGTAGGTGGTTGTGATTGGTCATAATGCAATTTTTCATTACTCTAACAATGTAGGCGACCATGTGTGTTCTTGAACAAAGTGAAAAAAGTTACTTAGCTCGAAGGAGCTAGACCACTGCGGCTCAAAAGGTAGAGTGATCGCTACCGTAAGTGGTAGGTTGTGGGGTTGCCCTACCGAGTCTGACCCAAGACTTGAATAGGCAGTGATTGTTCTTTCGTTAAGCACTCGATATTACGAAATAAAAGTCGCGGTTCTTTCGCATGGAAACTTAAAATAACTGAGAGTCCCGTGTAGGCTTGGTATGATAAAGAATCCTGCTATATAATCCCATCAGCGAAATGCACAGACCAAAATTTCCGCACCTTCGTGTATAGCTGGCGACGTCTCGATATAAGTGAAATATTCTTGACTGGGATGTTAAACACCATCACTGAACTCGAGAGAAGTAGAGTATCAGTTTGGCGAACATAGAAGATAGGCCACCGAGGCTGAAAATTAATATATATATATTCGAGACTCCGTGATAGCAGAGACGTATATAACTTAGTTATATACTCTCTGGAGATAGTACACGTTAATTGATGTTAAACTTCTTTGATACAGTGCAGACCTGCCGGCTGTTTAGCATTGAGCTGACAAAAAGAGGTCAAAGCTAGATAGATGGCAGCTACCGAAAAGCTGTCGACATATACATAACGAGAGTCCGAGATGAGCTGTCGATTCGACACTAAATTGTTAATTTAGTGTTAGACTTTCGACAGGTCTGTACTTAAGTTTTGCCACCACCCCCTTTTGTGATAAATACTCTTTTGTATCGATATTAAGTTGAGACACTCACAGATATGCAAGTACAGTTAACACAGCGCCATACTCCATGCGGATGCAAAATAGGATGCCATGACTCTCCTTCTTCATACGTTCTGTTATTTTGTTCACAAGAAGCGTCTGAAAAAAGAAATAATAATTTTATTGTATTTAATATTTTGTATGTCTATGTCTCGAAAGAGCACGGATAAATAAATAATTGAATTAGATTGAATTAAGTTATTAAAATCAAATCCGCCATTAATAAAAGGAGATCGTTCCGGGTCATTAGGGGTCACCGCATGAGGGCGCCATTTAAATTTACCGCTCAGTCTGCCTCTCTGCGTGATATTAACACGAGTTAAATTCGTCTTTATTGACACTGGAGTTTATCGAATGGAGATTTAAGTAGCAGAAAAGTGTTTTATAGTCCATTAAATCGGTATTAAATAGATCTGAATAACAGTGAAACGTGTGAAGATGGGAAATAAAATGTATAAGTCCATGTTGAATATACAGCCGAACCTGCCTTAAAGGCCACCTCCACAAAAGGGTCATCTGCTTTTAAAGTCCAGTCAAATTGTATCTCAAAGGGGTAAGCCGCTGTACCACGTGATACCTTCTAACGTTGGTATGAAACACTTATTTACAATATATATGGAACGGCACAAGATGACATAAACGTTAAGAGGTAATGATCACGTGATACAGCGGCGAAATCTTGTTATTCATATTATTTGAACCTCTATATAAGGATCAACCGTCCATAAAGGTCATCTTTCCTGGTTCCTTTAGGTAAGCACTCGGTATTTAGAAATAAAACTCGCGAGGTCCTTCGGAAGGGTCCTTAAAAATTGATGTCATGTACATGTATCACGGTAGGTGTGGTACGCTAAAACTTCTCTCTGCACATTGCACTGAGCGCATTTCAAAATTAATGTTAAAACTTTTGCCACTTCCCTTATAGCTGATGATGTCTCAATATCAGTGAATAATTCTTGACTGGGGCGTGAAACACCATTTTACTATAATTAATCAACTATTCTCTAACATGAGGGTGAGACCGCGGTGGTCTTAATAGATAAGACGCCAGTCTACAAATTCAGGGTCTCTCACCGCTGTGAGTTCGAATCCTGCTCAGACCACATGTGGGAAAAAGAATTTTCCTTGTCGTTGGCCTTTACTGGTTCACCCGGTGCCGGTATAATGCGGCTGGGGGAGTGGTACACTTGCCTGCATCGTACTGACTCGGTGATCTAGCACTTTAAAGTCGCCCCGAGTGCGCGCTGGTATTTGGCAGACCATAAAACATACTCGCACTTCACGTGAATACACGAAATTGTTAATAGATGAATAAAGTATTTCTCGTCACGAATAGCTAAAAGATTGTTGATGCGACATTAAGCAAATCTCAACAACATTAACAACACTTTAACAAGAGGCTGCAATGAACGGGCCTAGTGGTTTCAAATGACGTAGAATTGATGAATGGTGTTTTTGTTATCATTATTTTTTACGCATTGTAATTTACATCAAATGTAAAATTTATAAAAAATAAAATAAAAAATAAAATAAAATAAAATGCCCTTAATTCAACTATTATTAAATTTAAAAAAAAGGAAAAGTTTAAATTTAAAGAATTATATATGTTTAAGTTTTGAATCAACAAGTGCCAAATATCTAATTTAAAGTTTTAATTTTATTTATTTATTTATTTATTTTATTTATTTATTTATTTATTTATTTATTATTTATTTATTTATTTATTTATTTTTGATTGATTTATTCATCATACTTCTTGTTGATTATTATCATAAATTGTATAGTTTGGTTGAGTTAAGATAAGTATTTGGCAATTTATTTATTTATTTATTCACTCACTCGATTATTTATTTATTTATTTATTTATTTATTTATTTATTCATTTTACATGTGTTATAACAATAGCTTTATATCCTGTCTTCTTTACTAAGTACAAGAGAAAATTAAATTTTAAATAATATTTTTCGGGGACCGGAGACCTTCTGAATGACTTAACAGTTTTTATGGGTGCATTCTAATTACGGCTTAATTTAAGAGAGAGTCTCATCTCTTTGAATAAATTACCATAATTATGACAGATAGAGTCGTACGGTTTTTTTTTTGAATTTGCGGTTTAAAAGCAAAGTTTAAAGAGAAAGAAAAGTCGATAAGAATTTTATTTAGAGACAGAAAAAATTATTTTTTTCATTTTTTGTCGCCAAAATTTGATGCCAGAAAAGATATATATATATATATAAACTTGTTTATGAATGATTATTTATTTTGAAAAGGGATAATCCAGGGTCTTTTCCTAATACGTTTATTTTGCACTTAAGAGTTACCTGGTTCAGATTAACATAAATTCGCGTATCAACTTATCTCGGAATTCGAGCGATGCCAAAAATGAGATATCAAAAACTATTTAAGTAATAACTGTTACCTTTTAATCATATTTTGATGTCTCGTTTTTCCCATTTTAATTTAATCATTATATCTGAAGACTGATAGGTTTTTTAGGCCAGTCAATAGACACATATCAATTATTTGGGATTTACTTGAAATTCGCAGTCTTCTGGGCGTGTTGATCAGGATTGAGTATTTATTTTTGTGTTCTTATGGGGCCCCGTCATGTCAAATGAGTTGTCGATTAGTATTTATTACAAGCGTTATGCAGACGTGATTAGGGTGAGTCCGCGATAAAACTGTAAGGATTTCATTATTCAGGAAAGACGGAGCAGACGACCGGTGGCACGTGACTCCGCGGAGACGAACGAATGTGTGAAAAGTTCCCGTCTACTGGCCACCAGGGCGCGCCCATTGGGAGCTGAACGTCTCTAACCAGCCAGATAACATCGTTTTGCCGTCTAAAGAGCGGCTAGTTAAGAATTTTTATACTTGTCCAGCGATGTTTGTTCAATATTAAGGCAAACTTCATTAAAGGCAATGAGACTTATTTACGATAATCAGTCCACATTTCATTGACGATTTTTATGAAGTATTATTTGCAGACGTCGTTTAATCCTCAGAACAGAAAGAAAAGAGTTTATTTTCAAATAGTCGCTCTTATCTAGATGTAAACAGTTAAGTACTGATGACAAACTAATCGTAACATAAACTTCTTATAAAGCAAGATATACAGTACAGACCTGTCGAAAGTTTAACAAGCAAAGCTAACAAAAAGAAAGTCTAAGCTCGATTGCAGAGAGTTGAGTTAAGTAATAGTGTTTAACGTCCCAATCAAGAATATTTCACTTATATCGAGACGTCGCAAGCTATAGGCGAAGGTGCAGAAATTTTGCCTGTGTTTTGCACTTATGGCATTATACAGCAGGGTTCTTTATCGTGCCAAGCCCACCGTGACACGGGACCTCGTTTATTTTAAGTTCCCATCCGAACGAACCGTGGCTCTCATTTCATTTCATTCCGAGTGCTTGGCAAACAGTCACCACCCACTTTCAAGTCTTGGGTCAGACCCGGCCGGGGTTCGAACCCATCTTCCACTTACGGAGCGAGCACTTTACCAACTGAGCTACCGCAGTGGTCGATTGCAGAGAGGACAGATATGCCGTCAAACCTGTCTATAAAGGCCACACAAGAGAAACAGTAAAAGTGCCCTTTATGGACAGGTGGCCTTTATATAAAGATTCAAATATTATACAATTCGACTGGTCTTTATAAACGGGTGACCTTTATATAGAGGTGGCCTTTGAAGCAGGTTGGACCGTAATGATAGCTAGTGCCAAACACAACTTGTCGAGAGAGGACCTAGCAGCCGTTGAGATATACATGTAAGTTATCCAGAAGTCGAGATGAGCTATCGATTTGACACTAATTTCTTAGCTTAGTGTTAAATTTTCGACGGGGCTGTGGTGAATATACAAGTATATAGACAGTACAGCCCTGTCGGAAAGTTTAACACTAAGGTGACAAATTACTGGTACTGGCGAACCGGCAGCTGATCACCCCGGCCCCTTGTTACATATATCTGGACATCTTTTTACAGTTGCCATCTGTCTCTTGACAGCTTTTCGATCACTTGCAATCTATTTTTCGACAGCTGAGCTATATATGTCCTTTTTCATCAGCCTAATGTTAAACTTTCGACAGGTCTGTACTGTACCATACTTTGAACCAACAAGGCTCGAGAAAATTTGAAAAAAACCCACAGGAACAGACTCTTAAACTTGCACAAACTCCAGTTTTTGCCATGTCACCATGACAATGCGGGAAATTACGTTTGAAATATGTTCCTTGCAGAAATCGTAACAAATTAAAAATGAATGAGTAGCAAAGAATATTTGCCTGTTAAAATTAATAGATCAGGATGTCGTTCCATGATGAACTATGATCCTAGATTTTTTTAAAACTTGGAATGGAGAGTAATGGTGTTTCTTTTCATTTTTCTTAGCGCCAAACCTCTTCACATATAGCCGGTGACGTCTCGATATTAGTGAAATATGCAAAGGCAAGTAGAGGGGAAATACATAACATATAATAAACATAGAATTTTCTTTGAATTAACTGAAGAATGGATAAGAAAACTTGTTTGAAATAATACAAATTTAACTGTAAAAATTGTATTGAAGAAGATCAGAATTTTCAAAAAATTAAAAGAATATATATTAAAAAGCGGAATCATTTGAAATAACCTCGAATAGATACAAAATCAGAATTTACATTTAACTGCAAAAATACAAAGTGAACATTTTATTGTTTTAGCATAAACAACTCCGAGAAGATACAAATTTAACAATAAAAAACATATTGAAGATCAACATTAATATTCAACTGTAAAAAATAAAAATTGAAAACGCCTGATTATTTTAAACAACTCTGAGAAGATACAAATTTAACAGTAAAAAGTTAATGAAGATCACAATTTACATTAAACTCAACTGTAAAAAAATCCTTGAAATACTGAATATATTATTATAAGAAAAAAACAGTAAACAAAATATATATTGAAGATCAGACTGAATTTTCATTATAATATTGAAAAAAAACTCGGGAGTTGTTTATAATTTGAAATAATCCCAACAAGATACAAATATATAACAGTCAAATGTGACTTTTTCAATAAAAAAATCACAAACCGATTTTAATATGAAACCTAGAATTATCTTAGATATTCTATTATCTGGTTCGACAAACTGTCTATGCCGTGTTAGTCTGAATGGGGTTGTAAATATTATGTACAATTTAGTTAAAACTACAGTACAGACCTGTCCAAAGTTTAACACTGAGCTAACGAAAATGAGTCTTAAATAAGCTCGGCCCCTGTAGCAAGTGACCGAGATATGGTTAGTCATAATGGCGAAAAGCTGCCAGAGAGATAGATAAAAAAGCTGTTCAAAAGCTGTCGCGATATAAGTATCGAGGGACGAAGATGACTTGCGAATTGGGTACTATATTTACAAGCCCGATAGTTAAACTTTCGACAGGTCTGTACTATATCTAGACACCTCCAGGCAGGTCAAAATCCTTGAGGGGGATAATTCTTAAGGTGGATAATGATTAAGGCATTGTTGTATGACTGGATATTAATTATCTCCCGTAATTAACTGAACTTATTATCATCTAAAGACGACCCCCAATATCATCAATATGTTATTATACAGATAATTTATAACTCGACTAGAAGGGGTAATTTTCCAGAAGCCGCGATCATACACCATTGTTCGTTAAAGACTTGGGCGCCCAAATGCTCGACCGTTTATCGCTTCGTGGGAGAGTCTCCCAAACCCCCCGAAAAACAAAAAGAAAAAAAAAAACCAACTCAGACCGTAAAATTAGGTATATTATAGTATAGTTTGTAGTAAAATTTATGTCTTCACACACAAACATGCAAATTTTTCTCTTATTACAATTAATTGTTAAAGGAGATTTGCATGTTTGTGAGTTAAGAAATAAATTTTACTACTATATGTATATATGCGAGGTTAGGTGTATTACTAAAATAGTAGAGATATATAGTACATAGTTTGCATAGTATTACAATAAAACCTTGATCATCGAAGCGGAACCCACTTCATTCAATTTAAGCGTGTCTGTAGAAAATTGAGAACTTTATCTTGAGGATCATGATAATGAAAGGGGCGGGAGTGCTAATTACGGACTATTTCTTGCGGTTAAAAAGGATCCGCTAAATAATCGTCGGCGATCTATACCTTGTTTGATTTTTAGAAGAGACTTTTAAACAAGTCCTATTGTCAAAAGCGGCTTCATTACGACCAATAAAGGCGGTAATTGAATTATAAGTTGTTTGTTTGTAAACTTTTCTATTATACAGCTTTTTTTTAACAAGTGCGTGGGACTGTTTAGGGCCATATAGATCAATATTTACAACCGAAAATATAAATACAGACCTGTCGAAAGTTTAAAACCGAGCTAACGAAAAGAAATCGAAGATCGACTCTCGGGGGCTGCCTAGATACGAGTAGCTAGAGACCGAAAAACGACAATGATATCGACATAGATAGCAACTGTCGATCGAGATATAAGTAACGAGGGGCTAAGATGATTTGTCGATTCGACGTCAATTCGTTAGCTCGATGTTAAACTTTCGACGGGCCTGTAGTGAACCTATCATATCTTAGCGCTCCTCTCATTCAGTTTTCTTTTATAATAATATTTTTTAATATTTTTGTTTGTTAAATTTTGTTTTTAGAAAAGAAGAAAATTGAATGTCAACGCCAACCTGACTCCTGTTTTCTGAAACTGAATACACTATAGTTCGTCTAACAAGTTTATGAGGTGCGAGTTACAGTTAACTGGAGTACAGGGTATAGTTGAGTTGAGTAATGGTGTTTAACGTCCCAGTCAAGAATATTTCACTTATATCGAGACGTCGCCAGCTATAGGTGAAGGTACAGAGATTTTGCCTGTGCATTGCGCTGATGGCATTATACAGCAGGGTTCTTTATCGTGCCAAGCCTACCGTGACACGGGACCTCGTTTATTTTAAGTTCCCAACCGAAAGAACCGTGACTTTCATTTCGTAATGTCGAGTGCTTGGCGAAAGAACAATCACTACCCACTGTCAAGTCTTGGGTCAGAACCGGCCGAACCCACGACCTCCCACATACGAAGCGAGTACTCTATCAACTGAGTAACAAGTTTATGAGGTGGGAGTTACAGTTAACTAGAGTACAGGGTATTGTGTATTTTATTCCCCCATGTTCACACAAAAGTACCACCACAGTAACCCAGTTGGTAGAGTGGTACACGGCTTCGTATGTGGGAGGTCGTGGGTTCAAACCCCGGTCGGGTCTGACCAAGACTTGAAAATAAGTAGTAACTGTCCTCATAGAGAGCGTAAAACCCGATGCCCGTGTCACGACAGGCGTTGCTCGTTAAGAAACCCTCCCTGCACTTCTTGAACTGACTGGTTTTGTATAAGTAACAGAACTCGACTTGACTGGGACGTACAACGCCATAACTTTACTCCGACCCACCATCCCCGAACTGTCGGACCACCATAATAAAAGGGAACGAACCCTGACTGGGACATAAATCACCATCACTACACCATCCACGAACTGACGTCTCGATATAAGTAAAGGAATCCTTACTTGGGCGTATAATCCCATTACTCCACCATTCCTTAAATGTTGTCTCGATATAAGTGAAAGAATCCTGACTGGAACGTGAAACGCCATTACTTCGAATTCACTCGTCTTACGACAAACGATGTGTAGAGTGTGTTTTCGATTTGAATGATTCGAAATTACTTAATTACTTCATAATAACCCGTCAATTACCGAATAAATAATTAGATTTGTTTCAAAGAAAATAAATAAAATTCATTAGAACAAACTATTCATCATAAAAAACACCGTAACATATAAATCTATCCCACCAATACATCATTTGAACGATCATATGTTTTTTTTTTCTTTTAATCTGGGAATTAAATGAAAACAACCATAAGCTTACGATCAGGAGTGGCGTGATGTTATGGTGTTAAAGCCACAATAAAAAAAACACTTATATCGAGACAGTCAGTGAGTGGCGTTATGTAATGGTGTTTAAGCCACAAATAAA
The DNA here is from genome assembly GCA_021292105.1 of Anadara kagoshimensis. Classification (NCBI taxonomy): domain Eukaryota; kingdom Metazoa; phylum Mollusca; class Bivalvia; order Arcoida; family Arcidae; genus Anadara; species Anadara kagoshimensis. Next base: position 54,890,768 of record CM037869.1, on the reverse strand, counting down.
AAAATCACTTATATCGAGACAGTCAGTTTAGAGAAAGAGTGGTGTCAAATATAGATGAATGAAGGTCCGTTCAACATTCTTTCTCCTATATCCAGGCGGTCAGTTATGGAATGGTAGTGGATGAGTGGAGTGGTGTGATTGTGTATTTTGCCCCAGTCACAATTCTTTCACTTATATCGAGACGTTCAATTTTTGAGATAGTGAAATCTAAGCCCCCAGGCAACCGGCTATTTCCGCTATTTCGAGGCATCGATTATGAAGTAGTGTACCCGGAGAAATATAAAACACGTGAACTGAAAAACGTTCTCCCGTCGGGATCAACCTGCCTTGGTTGGATTTGATCCTAAGCGCGCTTCAGACCAATCGACCACTGATGCCGCTTCCGATCATGATTTCCAGTTAATGAAATTCCATGTATTAAAAGGTCTTGCATTGGTAATTTCACAATTAAACATTTAGAAACGTGTCGCAGTCGGTATTTATGTTAATTTAGATAAGTAAAACTTTTATAATAATATAATTTCCCTCCTCAACTTTGTCACCTCATTATGGCCATAGTAAAACCTTATTATAATGCCCCTCCATAACTTTGTCATCTCACGTATCTCCTCCCTTTATTTATTTCTAAACCCCTGTATAATTCATATTTGACTTTATAAATGATTACCATAAATCAAGGCTTTACTTTATTTCCCCAAAGACTAAATGATTCTGGCTCAAACAACATACAATTTGCAACAATTTTAGTTGACTCAAAATTAAAAAATTTTAAAAAAAAAATTAAAAACGTGGACTTGGCATGTCTTATAGTACAAATGTATTTATTTATTTTATTCAAAAATAAAATATTACCTATTATCAAAATTCCGATGTAAGTATTCAAAATTTTTTGAGTTATGCAATTAGCGCCTACGCCATAGTGTTAAACGCCTTTGCCAAATCACTAAATACTGTTACTTCAAAATCTATTTTAACAGCGAGATTTCAATTAATGTTGAATATATAGATATACTAAATGCACAGTACAGACCTGTCGAAAGTTTAACACCAGACTAACAGTTTAGAGCCGAATCGCTAGCTCATCTAGGCTCCCTCTCTTGAAAATTATACCTCGAAGAAGCTGCTATCTATCTCGATAGATATTCGATCAACAGCTATCCATATCTCGGCCACTGGATAGCCGAGCTTCGAAAATTCGACACCTTTTCGTTTAAACTTTTGACAAGACTATACTCTATACAGAGATATGAAAGCTTATAACACTTTTGATGGATTTTAAATTTTATTTTAAATTTAATTTTATTTGGGAGTTCTGTTGGTTATACTTAGAGCACATACCTGTCGAAAGTTTAACACTTAGCTAACGAATCGGTGCCGAATCCTCAGTCAATCTCACCCTCAATAGATATACCTCGACAGTTGACGACATACACTATTTATTTTTCAACCTCTCGGCAGCGATTTGGGTCACTAGCTAACCATTTCTTGGCCACTCGACATTCGAGCTTCTAGAATAATTTTCGTCAGCTCAGTGTTAAACTTTCGACAAGTACTGTATTCATAGTAAATTGTCTCATTAGATAACAGAAATAACTTCGAAGATTGTTATTTTTTTCGGATTTTTAGTAAAACAGAAATGATAAAATGTTAATAAAAACAAACATACCGGTACATGTTCAAAACACAATCCAAAAAGCAAAGTAAAAACTTTGAAAACCGGGAAAATTGGTTAAACACATGAACAACATACGGCTGGCTGGCCCATGGAAAGTAAGACCAGGTGCTCATTCGTCATTTGGTTTAAGTAAACGCGGTTTTGAACAATCGTTCATTAAAATCTGCTATAAAACTTCCTACTCCTTCTTTTTCTTCTTCTTCTTATTATTATTATTACATGTAGTATTATTGTTGCTATCTGATGAATATTTTGCCATGTTGTCATACACTGTTATATATATGCATATATGTATGGGCCATATATTCATTGTAAAATCATATGAGAATAAAATGAATTAAGAATGAACGTATTTGCAAGAGTGTGCAATTTTGTGTATGCCCAACAATATGCAATTATAGGTGTGCACTTTTAGCAATACTAGTACAATCGTTTCTAGTTCAGGAAAGCATGTCGATTTTAAATGATGGCCATGACGAGTCGAATATCAACACATATAACACCTCTTGTTACAACTGACTGAACATCAATAGAGAAAAAAACAATTTATGATATTTTTGACATTTTTACCGCAATTAATTATCGTTGAAGTTTTTTGTTTTCATTTTTTGGCAAAAAGGCGTTTTTGGGATTATCATAATAGTTTATATATATATATGTGTCTCGTTAAGAAAACTTGCATAAAAACTAAAGACAAGGTTATTTGAAGGCGATTCACCTTTTACAAGTGCGTATTAAAGAGCAGTTAATTAGAGCAAATTGTATTAACACCAAAAACGAAACTACAGTGCAGACCAGACGAAAGTTTACCACTGATAGGCAATGGCCAAAAGGAGTTGAGTTGAGTAATGGTGTTTAACGTCCCAGTCGAGAATATTTCACTTATATTGAGACGTCGCCAACTATAGGCGAAGGTGCAGACATTTTGCCAGTGCGTTGCGCTGATGGCATTATACAACAGGGTTCTTTAGCGTGTCAAACCTTCCGAAAAACGGATCCTCGTTTATTTTAAGTTCCCAAACAAAAGAACCGTGACTGTCATCTCGTAATGCTGAGTGCTTGGCGGCGAAAGACCAGTCACTACCAACTTTCAAGTCTTAGGCCAGACCCTGTCGAGGTTCGAACCCACGACTTCCAACTTACGGACAGGTACTCTACCAACTGAGCTACCGTAATGGTAAGTGGCCAAAAGTAGGTTGTGCGACAGATACAAGTTGCATCTGCCCTAAAGCTGCCAAGATATAGCTTAAAAGATAAACGTTCAAAATTAGCATACAGCAACTTTACACGTGTTAAAAACTAAAACAATAACAGAAAAATTACCATAAATACGGATCATTGAACTACGTTGTATAATAACGCACGTGTTGAACATACTTCAAAGTATATCATTACCGTTATCTTATTAACCCATATTACAACTCTACGCTAACTATATGAATGAACTTAGTTACTTTAAATTCATGTATACCATCGCAATGACCAATTCATATATACATGTGCAAATCATCAATTCATGTATACCATGAAAATTACCAATTCGTGTATTATCATGAAATCACCAATTCATGTATACCATGAAAATTTCAAATTCATGAATACCATGAAAATCACCAATTCATGTATACCATGAAAATTACAAATTCATGAATACCATGAAAATCATCAATTCATGTCTACCATGAAAATTACCAATTCATGTCTACCATGATCATCACAATATATATACGAAAATAATTAAAAATGGTACATGACAAAACCGTTCATGATATATATATTATATATATATATATATATATGACTAGGCCCCAGTTTCACAATCATTCCTTAGTTAAGTTTTTCCTTCATTTAAATATAGCCGATTTTGAATCTTTCAAAGAATTAAAAAATATAAGGTAAAAACTATAATACATATACGTTATAAGTTTGAAGTCAGTGATCTACGAAATGACACTGACGTCTCGATATAAGTGAAATATTCTTGACTGGGACGTAAAACGTCATTATTCACCTTAAATGACACCTAAAATACCGAATATCTGAAAAAAATGACACCGGCGTCTCGATATAAGTGAAATAATCTTGACTGGGACGTAAAACATTATTATTAACTTAAAATGACACCTAAATAATAAATATCTTGAAAAAATAACGAAATTATTAAATTTTTAAGTAAATGAAAATCTAAGTTATGAAATGATTTTGAAACTTGGACCATGTGTACTAGAAATACAGGTGTGTTAATTGGTATATAAGAGTACAAATATAATAAATATTTCACTTACCTGTAAATTTGACTAGAATATTTCCAAACAGAATTAAGACCAGCGTCAGCTTCAGCATGATCTTGAAAAAATAAAAATTTTAAAAAAATCACAGAAGAGTCATCATCATCATCATCATCATCATTATCATCATCATAATTTCTTTCTGTCCGTCACTATCTCCATCTCACCAGGTAACATCCATCACACACAGATAAAAATACAGGTATATCATAAAGTGTAAATCACATTACAACGAATAGAGATATTAAATAAAAATAAATACACACACACAGACCTAGTCAATTGTAGAGAATTAAATTTTTACGCATTTCATTAAATAAAATATCCATTTCCTGACGGTTGTAATATCATTTTTGCATTTCTTAGGCACTAAATAACTGTCGGAATCGGAGACGAAACGGTCAAGTATAAAGTCGCCGGAGTTCTTCTCTTATATTATTTAAATGGTCGGTAGTTAGATTTTACACCGTTATAACTGTTGTGAATATGTACAAATTTGGCGTCGGATCTATCGTTGTCAGAAAATTCGGAGTCTCTTAGCTCGAATAGACTCCAGTGATAATTGAAAACGTATTATAATTCCCAAGGGCCAATCACTGGTGGTCACGTGACCCAATGATTCGCCTACGGAGGTCTTACTAACTTTTGAATTTTTCTTTATAAAGGTACATTTAAATCTACTTATATTTCTTTAATACAAGGCAGTAAACGGTATCATTCGTTTTTTGAGACAAATTTTATTTCCTTAACGTAGACACACATATATAGTAAACATTTTGGGATGTAAAATTATTATTATTTTTTAAATTTTTGTATACAAGAGTAGACTCACATATTGTTAACATTTTTGGGTGTAATTTTTCCGATTTTATAAACGACGGTATTTTTGTTTATTAGTGTAGACACATAAAGTAAGCTTTTTTTGATAGAAAACAACATTTTTGGATAGAAAACGGATATTTTTTAATTAAACATATTGAAAACATTTTCGGATGTAAAATGAATATTTTTAAATTTTACAAACTTATTTTTGTTTTTTAGCGTAGCCATACATGTAGTAAACATTTTTTGGATGAAAAACGGCCATTTTTCAATTTTACATGAATATGTGTTTTTGTGTATTAGCATAGACACACATTTTGAAAACATTTGGGGTGCAAAATGAATATTTTTCAATTTTACAAACTTATTTTTGTTTATTAGCGCTGACACACATAAAGTAAACATATGGGATGTAAAATCAAACTTTTTTTTCAATTTTACAAAGGTATTTTTGTTTCAATTTGCTGAGACACATATAGTAAACATTTTAGGATGTAAAATTAAAATGATTAATATTTTTCAAAATTTTATATAAGTGTTTTTGTTCCGTTGTTTTTTCTATTATTATTTTTATTATTTATTTATTTATTTATTAATCTATTTATTTATTTTGTTTATTAGATATGGTGCAAGTTAAAGAACCCTTTTTCTATTAAAGAGTAAAAATAGCAAATCCAAATTTACATCAGGAAGATAACAATTTCATGTAATTTCAAAAATAAAATTAATTATATCTGCTATCATTGTTGTTCTCATACACTCATCGATATGTAAACACTGCGGAAGCTCATTTAGTAGACTGCTCGATCCGTAAGTAAGATGTCGTGGGTTCGAACACCGACTTGGTCTGACCCAAGACTTGAAAGTGGATATTGACGGTTCTTTCGCCAAGCACTCAACATTACGAACTTACGAAATGAAAGCCATGGTTCTTTCGGATTAGAACGTGAAATAAACGAGGTCCCGTGTCACGATAAAGAACCCTGATGTATAATGTCATCAGCGCAACGCACATGCAAAATTTCCACACCTTTGATTCGCCTTTAGCTGGTGACGTCTCGATATAAGTAAAGTATTCCTGACTGGGACGTTAAACACCATTACTAATGATCAACTCAACAGACATAATGTTCCCACTAACATTTCTCGTATTGTCTCCACACTCACATATGTATCTCAATTGACCCCGTTTTACGCTTCTGAAATATCGAGAGAGAGAGAGAGAGAGAGAGAGAGAGAGAGAGAGAGAGAGAGAGAGACTTTTAATTGTCAAAGTTGAAAACATAAGATATTAAACACCTGTATTTGTCAATAATTGAATGATAATGTGATTACTGTCTGAAGTTAAACACTGTCCATCAATGACGTCGTCACGTGGTCAGACATAGGCGTCGCCACACTGACCATAGGGTAAGGTCCGTCAATGATATTGACGCATGTATAACAACAGATTTACAAGATGTTTATCCGACCAGTATTAGCTATTCCCAGACAATTTGACTGTTTATCTGTTCATTATCAAAAACAAACATACTAATCCATGTACGAATCACAATCCAGAAGCGAAGGAAAAACTTTGAAACTGGCAAGTCAGGTAAGACACGTTAACTTCCACCAGGGAAGTGATGCCCGGTTCTCCATTTGGGGTAAGCGCCCCCTGTTTAGCTAGCTACATCCGTTACGTGTGCACCAGTAAAGGCCAACACTTATCAGATCGTTTGCGTTTGTTAAATTGTTATATTTCAATTGCAAACCGTACCATAATTAATTTTATTTATTAAAAAAATTATTCTGGATATATTCGGCGTCCTATAGTTCCATGTTCCTATCATTCTCAATTATTATTTTACACGTGGCAGATGCAGCTACCTAGACAGGGTGTTCTTACCCCTCCCCCCCCCCCCCCCCAAGCACCCTGCCTCACTTCCCTAGTAAAAAACTACGTGTTGAAATTAATCCGCAAGCTTTTACATGTGATCAACTTTTGGGATTGTAATTTAAACATGTGTAGGCATGTTTGACAGTTTCTTTATCAAAATTTTTGATATACCATTTTCATGTTGATGTTTTGTACCAAGCAAGTTAGTATCCATGGTGTGGCCTTGTTGACATCTCATGTGTGGCGCCTTGTTTTGAAAGCAGACTTGAAGCCATGATTAGTCAAGGCCAGATTTCAATCGGTACGCAGTTCATTCAATTTGCTATTCATAAAGCTTATTCAAAATACCGAAAGAATGCATGGAAACACGAGTGTGCCTCATTACTGATAATTTTTTGCAGCAACAATCGTTGGGTTGAAACTTGGGTGTGTCTCGTTACTGATCATTTTCGCAGCAACAATCGTTCGGTGGAAACTTGGGCGTGTTTCATTACTGATCATTCTCACAGCAACAATCGTTCGGTGGAAACTTGGGTGTGCCTCATAACTGACCATTTTCGCAGCAACAATCGTTGGGTTGAAACTTGGGCGTGTTTCATTACTGATCATTCTCGCAGCAACAATCGTTGGGTTGAAACTTGGGCGTGTTTCATTACTGATCATTCTCGCAGCAACAATCGTTGGGTTGAAACTTGGGCGTGTTTCATTACTGATCATTCTAACAGCAACAATCGTTCGGTGGAAACTTGGGCGTGTTTCATTACTGATCATTCTCACAGCAACAATCGTTCGGTGGAAACTTGGGTGTGCCTCATAACTGACCATTTTCGCAGCAACAATCGTTGGGTTGAAACTTGGGCGTGTTTCATTACTGATCATTCTCATTTAAGCAGCAACAATCGTTGGGTTGAAACTTAGGCGTGTTTCATTACTGATCATTCTCGCAGCAACAATTGTTTGGGTGTTTCATTGCTGATCATTCTCGCAGCAACAATTGTTTGGGTGTTTCATTACTGATCATTCTCGCAGCAACAATCGTTTGGTTGAAACTTGGGCGTGTTTCATTACTGACCATTTTCGCAGCAACAATCGTTGGGTTGAAACTTGGGCGCGTTTCATTACTGATCATTCTCGCAGCAACAATCGTTTGGTTGAAACTTGGGTGTGTTTCATTACTGATCATTCTCGCAGCAACAATCGTTCGGTGGAAACTTGGGCGTGTTTCATTACTGATCATTCTCGCAGCAACAATCGTTCGGTGGAAACTTGGGTGTGTCTCATTACTGATCAATCTCGCAGCAACAATCGTTCGGTGGAAACTTGGGCGTGTTTCATTACTGATCAATCTCGCAGCAACAATCGTTCGGTGGAAACTTGGGTGTGTCTCATTACTGATCAATCTCGCAGCAACAATCGTTTGGTGGAAACTTAGGCGTGTCTCATTACTGATCATTCGCATAGCAATTTAATCAAAGATAATCGGGTGGTGAATCCATGACCAAAAAGGCACCGATCTATGTTTAAATAAAAATCTGAATACAAAAGTTTAACTGAAAACTCACAAATCCAGTGATATTCCTCGAGGGAAGCGAGGCCGGGTGCTCTAGACGTGTTTTAGCCTCCTGTCAAACTAACTACACCAGCCACGGAGGGCCGAATCAAAATAGAAGATAAATGGAACTGTAGGACGTCAAATATAATATCAGTTTTGTAAGAGACTTCATCCTTATTAACAATATTTTGATAAAAATGGCCAGGAGACATTTTGATGTCTTAGATAAACCTAGACTTGCAATATCAACGAGTCAACAATTGTTGCTTCGTTGTATGAAGTTGCCGTAATGTTAAAAATTTACAATTTTTGTATGAATAGCATATTACCTGAAACGAACCATAATCAAGAGAACCAGATGTATTGCTTCTTAAAAGTCGGACGTCACCTGTGTCAAACATAGCCTCTCTTGTGTGTTATATAATTGCGGCAATGTCCAAATATGAACCAGAACTTGTAGGAATCAGTCTTGTCATTTATTTTAAGCCGACTAGGATAGATGAAATTCACAGGTAGGGAAACTGACTAACATGAAAACCAATCAAGTCAATTTGCATAATGAAGTCACGTATTTTTACTCATTTATATACAAACTGAACATGTCCAAGCTACAATTCCAAAAGCATTTAGGACAATAGGAAAAACACCAAAAACTGTGCAAATAATGTAAAATACGCGAACTCCCATCAGGGAATGGATCACAGGTGTCTCGGAAGGATAAGCACATCCTATTTAGCTAGCTATACCCGACATGTGTTTAATAAAATTGAACAACATTGGACCATGAGACGTTAAATAAATTCAGGGTAAATTTTGGATACATAACCAAAAAACAAACATACTAATCCATGTTTGAATCACAATCCAGAAGCAAAGTAAAAACTTTGGAATTAACAAGTTAGGTTAGACACGTGAACTTCCACCAGGGAAGTGAGGCCAGGTGCTAAACATTATTAAGATATAAGATATGTAAACGTAAGAAAACGGAGGTTGTCATAGGCAAAGCCAAACAATGGGAATTGCAAGCTTAACGTGGTCCCTACGTTTTCAAATGCAATTATTCGTAGCTTCCCTGTAAAAAGTACGTTAATCCGGTAAATCGCATTGGGATCGTTGTTCATAATCACTGAAAACAAAATTCACACACAAAACAAGCGTGTGAAATAATATAACGATTCAACAAATTGCAAATGACATTGAAAAAATCATTTATCAATAAAAATTTATATTGAAAACTTCTGTTATCATTAACTTATGAAAAATAAAACTGATTAAAAGAATCAAGGAATCAACAAATTAAAAGATATAACAGCAGATAACAGAGAAAGAAAATACACTAATTGCAACCGCTGTTTGTAACAAAACAAGGAATAATTAAACTGAAGAAACATATTAAAAATCAATGTAATTCATGATCAGGGGCGGATCCAGGATTTTTTTTTAAAGAGGGGATTGAGAATTATATCAATGCTAGGTGCGAGCGCCGAAGGCGCGAGCTTCCAGAGATGAGGGGTCTACGCTAATACAGAAATGGGTTGTTATATTAACATACGGGGGGTCATATCAGTCAATAGTTCTCCCTCTCTTTCTCTTTTAATTTTTCAAAGGGGGAGGGGATTGCACCCCCTTCTAAATCCGCCACTGATAATGAAAAAAAAAACAATCATACCAATTCATGTCAAAATCAAAATCCTAAAGCAAAAGAAAAACAAACTTTGAAAACTGGCAATTTAGGTTAAACACGTTAACTCACATCGGAGGAGCGAGGCCGGGTACTCCGGAAGGACAAACACCTCTTGCTTGGCTAGCTACATCTGTCATAACTGGACTCAAATTCAAAAAGACGAAAGGCCATTTTCATATTATGCCAGTGTTAAATTAAGTTTACAGCTCTAGACGGCCGTTTTGGATTACAATTCATCATCAGTATTGGTTGGACCAAAAGTGTAAAACCAAAAATTCTACAAGGGGTTGAAAGACGACAATATTCAAAGCACCAAAATATATTTAACCAAATTTAGCGAAGGAAATAATGTACATTAGAGAGCATAACTTAGTTTATGAAGAATTTTAATATTTTAACTAGCAGGAAATTTAGACAATAGTATACCAATGGAAAATTGAATTAAAAAACTAGCGCATGAAATTTTTTTAAAACAAATGGTAATAATAGATATAAATAACTTACCTTGTATCAAAACATTCCAACATAATGAAAACTTGAGATAAAATATAACAGACAGTTATTAAACATTAACAAATGAATTCTGTATAAAGATTTCAGACAGTGTTTATCAGTACAAATCAATCCACCGAATGCTGGGATTAAGAATTGTAAAACAATATTTATAAGAAAAAACCAAATATGACTGACTACTCCCAGTCTAATTGTCACAAGTCAGTTCGTTCACACTTGTATATTGTTCGAACGATTGTTAGATTAGTATAAATCCGCAAATAAATATACAATAGATTGGCGGCAATTTCTGATTTGTAAATATTGATTGGTCGAGCATGTAAATAACTCATCAAAGAGGCGCGAAAATTAGTCACGTGTATTAGGTGACCAGTCTAGGTTCATTAAAGAACAATTTATTTAATCTAGAGATTCTTTTCATCTTCGTCAATTGAGCCTTATCTCGTTTCAATCTCCATGAATTAATTTACAAAATCGGGCATAAAACCAAAAATAAAAAGGATGTGTACTCCGGTATCAAGGGAGTGATGTTGCATCATGGGTAATTAAATAACAATCCGATTGGGTGATTCATGACAAGCCGTTGTAATCGATTTCATTTCAAACGGCCTAAAGTGTGATTTAATTGTGTGTATGTGATTCAGATGCCAGTTACGTTATCAAAATTTTATTTTATGGGAGAAATACTTCTGACGAAACCACTATTATAGCCAGTTTATTTGTATCTGATATTTTAGACTTGTGTCTTCACTTAATCTGAACCGATGGGTCATGAAAACGTTTAAAAGAATCCATTAAATATATTTGTAAGGCAGGCGTCTGCAATTTTATCACTTTCCGTTAAGCATCAAAAGATTAAGGTCAAAGGTCATTAAAATAAATGGACTGTTTCATTATCTATTCAAGAGTACTTTACAAGTTATTTTTAAAGTGTACATGGAAGGAAATATGCACTGTCCACCCATGAGCTTTTCCCAAGAAACATTAGCTCTACCTACAGATGTACCCGTCAACCTATATGATCAGACAACATACAAAATGATTCACAGTTTGTAAATATACATATCGATCAATGTTCAAACTACGATGCCAAAAACTAACGGTTATTGTGCCCGAGTGCTCCGGAAGGTCAGCCTGTCTTAAGTAGTTACACCATCCATGTGTAAAATCAGAATTGAGATCGAAATCAACATGGGAGTACGAGATGTGAAATTTTGCCAAGATAATTTTGGATACAAAAACACACCTTTATATCGCCCGCCTTTCAAAGAAAGAAGAGGGAATATTAAGTTCAAGTTTCCGTCCGCCAGAAATTCTTGTCTGAGCCAATTCTCCAGAAGTATAAGGCACTATTTCGCGAAATTTGATGCAAAGTATGAACATAGATAGATGTGCACATCGTTGACCCAAGTTGGTTTGTTCGAAATCAATCTCTCGAAGTTATGGTCCTTTTCAACATAAGTGTTTCCGTCCGCCAAAAAATCTTGTCTGAGCCAATTCTCCAAAACTATGAAGCACTATTGCACGAAATTTGGTGCAAAGTATGAACATAGATAGGAGATGTGCATATCGTTAACACGAGTTGGTTTTTTCATTTCTCTCGGAGTTATGGTAGTTTTCAACATAAGGGCAAATCATATTTAAAAAGAACCTGCTGGCGGGGGTTCCTAATTCACTGAATTTGCTTATCAACAATGTGATGTAATCTATGGAACTTCTTGAGGGCCTAAGCCAGGTTTGCAATATTCCTACGACAATTAATTTGTATTCTGTATGATTCATTGTATACGTTCTGGTAATACAATATAAGGAATATTCAATCGCCCATTAATATACGCAGACATTAAACTGACTGTCATTAAGATAGTAAATTATTTTTCAAAACCATTCTAGACAGAAAAATAGAAATTTATATAAAAGATCTTTGCAATAGTAATCTACAGGGCCAGTGGCGTAGCCAGAACAGAATGAATGTGCAAGCCTGGTTTCATAGTCACAATTAACAAAAAGAAAAAAGTGCAAGTGCAGGATTATTGGCTTATATGTACGCTACGCCACTGGGGGCTACTATAGAATAAATTCAAAAGCAAGATGACACTAGCACTTTTCTTTCATAGGCCTCTTTATGGTTCACTGGATTACTTGGTACCATGATAATGGCACGTGTCTCCTCACTTCCCAGGTGAAGTGTCGCGTGTTTGGGTTTGTTTTTCGTCGGCTTCACAGTTTTGTTGCCGGTTTCAAAGTTGTTTTTGCTTTGTTTTAGAATTTGGATTTGGACATAAATTGGCTTGTTTGTTTTTGATTTCTTTAGCGTAGTGTTTACCTTTCGACATGTCTGTAATGCCTGTTGCATTTACAAATATAATCTCTGTGTCATTATGGTAAACGCCTAGGTACTTATCAAATGGTCCATATATATCGATCAGTAAACTTTGGCTTCGTATATCTTTCTAGGCTTTAGTTACTGATTGGTGAAAACAGATAATCCACTTTGGCTTTATCTTATATCTCTAACATCGCTGGATCACAGCAGGGGAGCTACAACCGTGGTCAAAATCCTAGCAGGGTGGCGTGGATCGTAGACAAGCTTATCTTCTATATGTGCGATATGTAACGAACATTTCCTTTTTAGCTTATCTTCATAATATCTGGACCAAGAATAACAAGCGGTTGTATAATGTTATTTATATTTATTTTTTAACCTTCAGTATCCATATCGTGACTATGAAGATGATAATTATCATACTATAATACGCCAAAATCATACTCCAGATTTATTCCTCAAATATGAAACCCAAAGAAAGCTACATTTGAAGTTTTATCATCAAATAAAAACGTGCAAATCTATGAAACTTATCATTAGGTACCACAAATTTATACCTCGGTTATGATACCCAAGAAAGGCTACGTATCAAGCTATATTGCAATTGCGATGATTTCCTATTGGCAGCTTTCTTTTTTTATGAAACAACGTACTTGTTTCTCATGCTTATCTTTTGTTTCTTTCACTATTAATGATGTCTTTATATCAAAAGTTTTCCTGGATATATTTCACGTAACAAACTTCCGTGTCCTTATACTTACCTCACTTCCCTTAACTTGATTTGACAGTTTTAAAGTTCTACTTTGCTTTGGGATGTGTTTTATAAATACGCTATGGTAGAACTTGTTCCTTCTACGGGAATGTAATACAACGAAGCAAGCTGTTTTACAAAGTAATTATTGACTCGGGAATATTGCAACTGCAGGCGTATTTAGACCTGCAAAAAGTGTAATAGTCGCCATAGCAATATTGTTGATAAGTGGGATTTATAAATTAAACGAGACTTACCTGTAAGTTGAAGTTTGATTGGGATTTTGTTACGTCATCTTTAAACCAAGGGAATTACGTGATCACGCCGGCGCAATACAATCCCACGTGATACCTTGATGTGATGACGTAACAGAAATATTTGACTAAACAAAATACTCTGGTTTTTTTATTCTATTTCAAATTTGAACCACTGCAGTAGCTCCGTAAGTGGGAGGTCGTTGGTTCGATCCCCGGGCGGGTCTGACCCAAGACTTGAAAGTGGGTAGTGGCTGTTCTTTCGCCATGCACTCGGCATTACGAAATGAAAGTCACGGTTCTTTCGGATGGGAACTTAAAAATAATCAAGGTCCCGTGTCACGGTGGGCTTGGCACGCTAAAAAACCCTGCTGTATAATGCCATCAGCGCAACGCACAGTCAAAATTTATGCACCTTTGCCTATAGCTGGCGACGTCTCGATATAAGTGAAATATTCTTGACTGGGACGTTAAACACCATTACTCACTCACTCACTCATTCAAATTTAAGTGACGGATGTAGTTAGGGAGGAGTTTTTTTACCCTTCCGGAGCACCGAGTAACATTTTTCTGGTAGACGTTCAGGTGGTTTACTGTACTTAATTTGCCACTTTTTAATGTTTTTGGAGATTGTGACTTTGGACATGGACTGTTATGTAAGCGTTTGATTTGTACGATACAATTGACGTATCGCCGGCCACGTCCACAATGTTCCGACAAATGCCCAATGTCAATAGTTCCATGTTCCTTTCATTCTTAATTTTGATTTCACATGTGGCAGGTGTAGCTGGTTAGACAGGGGATCTAACCCTGTCGAAACACCCGACATGATAGGAGGAGCTTATCCTTCCGAAATACTCGGCATGACAGGGGGAGCTTACCCTTCCAAATCACCCGGCATGATAGGAGGAGCTTATCCTTCCGAAATACTCGGCATGACAGGGGGAGCTTACCCTTCCAAATCACCCGGCATGATAGACGGAACGTGCCCTTCCAAAACACCCGGCATGACAGGGGGAACTTACCCTTTCGAAACATCCGGTATGACAGGGGTGCCTACCCTTTCGAAACACCCGGCATGACAGGGGTGCCTACCCTTCCGAAACACCCGGCATGACAGGGGGTGCTTATCCTTCCGAAACACCCCGCATGACATGGAGAGCTTACCCTTCCAAAACATCCAGCATGACGGGGGTGGGGTTTCCCTTCCGAAACACCCGGCATGACAGACGGAACTTACCCTCCCGAAACACCTGGCATGACAGGGAGTGCTTACCCTTCCGAAACCCCCGGCATAACAGGGGGATTACCCTTCCGAAACACCCGGCACGACAGGGGGCTTACCCTTCCGAACCATCAGTCCTGGTTCCTACTTTATGGAAGATCGTGTGCTTTACTCAATTAGCCACTTTTCAAAGTTTCAAATCACAAGCCCAACAGTCAACAACAAACAATCCTATTCATATTCAAACCGTAGCCCAAAAAGTTCAAGGAATTGATAACTACGGGAACTTCCATCAGGGAAGTGATCGAGGTTGGTTGCCCCGGATACGGTAAGCTAGCTACACCCTCCAAGTTTTTCATAAGAAAAGAAAATTAATTACATTTTATAGTAGATCTTAAATGTACCAGAGAAGAAGAATATCCATTAAATGGATTTGGAATCTGCATTATCACCATTATCATCACTGTTTTCTCTGTATAGATAACTAATTATATAGCATTACTACATAGATATCAATGACCTATATACTTAAGGTGGTCTATTAAGATGAAATCCAGATCTAGATTTGTAAAAGAATATGCAATTAAAATTGGATACAGTTCAAAACTTCAATTTCAAATCTGTTTTTAACTCGTATAATAAATGTCAATAATAAAGTGCAAGTACCACAGGGCTCTGTATATATAAAGAAAGATACAAGGTGTTTTTTATCAGTTTTTAATAATTATACATAGAGGATTTTGACTGCCACAAATATGCGCCTGAGTCATTAACATCCATTGAAGGATCCTTTTCAGTTTAAAGAATCTTTCAGTTTTAACATTATACGTTGCTAGTTTTCTGGTTTTGGGATTTGAAAATTGTAAATAAAATACAGCAGAAATATAAACACTTCCATCAGGAACACTATATAACACCTAAAGACAACACATCACAAACCCAAATCACGGCAGAACACGACCAAACACGCAACTATGTACAATCAACCAAAACATACCAATCCATGTTCAAATCACAATCCAAAAAGCAAAGAAACTTTGAAAACCAACAAATTAAGTTAACAAATGAAAGTGAGGCCGTATGCTTCGGAAGGAAATCCAAACATTAACTATAATTCCAAATTATCAAGTTAAAACGGCCTTCCATATATGGCGACTTACGGAGACTTGGAATATGATCCTGCAATTTTTCAGAAGGGTTTTTAAAATTCGAGTATGACTTCGTTTATACCTTTGGCAGTGCTTGTATTTACGGGAGATTTAAAATCTTTTGAAAATTGACGGGCTGTTGCTGTTTACCATTTTGTAATGCATACCTTGCGGTTTTTGCCTTCGTTCGACTGAATAGTCCGTATATTGATTTTGTTCCATTTTTGTGTCTCATTTCTTGAGTTGACAACAACTCCCTTTCTCTGACTTTGCTCAGTCTGTTTCAATAGCTTGTGGTCGTAATCGTCCTCTGTAGCGGCCACAGATGGCTTCATCTTTTACAAACTTTATAGAGGTGTCTTTAGCGTGCACTGAGACACGGGACCTCGGTTTTGAGTCCCATCCGAAAGGCTATTCCAGTATCGAGCTTTTAACAGCTCTAGTATGGGCAGAAAAGTTTCAAGTCTCGAATGAGGTTGGAACCCACAGCCCTTGCCAGTGACAGTAACACTCGGCCATGTTCGCCCTTTCAACAGCTTTGTTTGGACTTGTGGTAACTGGCACAATTACGACCAATACACAGTGAATGCAGTAATCAAGATTGATTGAATGGGGTTTTACGTCCCAAACAAGAATATTTCATTCATAACTTAAATCTGCAAAATTTTTGCAATTACAAATAAAAAGCTGCAATAAATTTAGTACTGCTGTAATAAGCTTTGACTGACCTACCTTTAAAATGACATCTTAAATGCATTAATAATATGAAAACTAATACAATATTTGCTAGATTTAAGGAATGGAAATGCATAGTGAACAAATGATTTTGAAACTGGACCTATGCTTCAAAAATTGTTTCGATGTAGCAAGTTTGACTGACATTTTTCTTTCCACAAGATTTAAACTGTATTTAACAATACATATTCATGAAAACAATATTTAATCTGAAAAAGATTGCATTTTAAGTGTAGAGAAAAAAGTCTCATTACATGTGTTTTAATACTCCGATTTTTCTGGCTACCAGATTTACGAACTGTATTAAACAGTGAATGATCGTGACAAAAATATTTTAAAAAAAGATTTCATTTTAAGTTGAGAGGAAAAATATTTTGTCCCGACATATTAATACTTTGACTTTTCTGGCTACTAGATAAATAGATAAATCCTGTGGTGATTTTGTAACATTTTTATAAAAAAAAAATTACCTTCTACCTTTAAGATTGAGAAAAATGAAGTTCTGAAATACAGCCAACTGCATTACGACGTGCTCGGAAAAGCTATGTTCCTCAATTCAAAGACAAGGGCGTAGTTGCGCATACGCACATACTACTGCGCGTAACATCGTATGTCATATTTGATCATATAAAATACGACATTTAGCAGATACTTGATTTTCAGTTATGAAAATAAAGATTAAATCATGTCTCTATTACGCCTGAATGTAAGCTTTCAATTGTTTTTTTTTTTTTTTTTTTTTTTTTTTTTTTGAAAATATTAGTTTAACTGGTCTCATACTATAAATTTTGTCAAAAACCCTATCTAAATACATGGAAAATGCACGGTTTTAGGTCTTAATTTCAAAATTTTCCTGGTGGGGGCATGTCCCCAGACCCAACCCCACCCCCAGGTAAACGCGCCGTCGACGCATACTACTACAAAATCTCATCTTGTGCGAAACTGACAAAAGAGCCCAGCTACGCCCCTGCAAAGATGTTATATATGACAATATATGTAATTCATTTTGTGGGTAAGGTCAACGTTTTTAATTTGCTAGTGTATCACCACTGTTTTGGGGGGATTTAAATGGCCAAATTGGGGAAGTTTAAGTCATTTTTTCCAAGGGAAAACTACCTTTATTCGGTAATAAATTTAGCCAAACAAAATCGCTGTCATGAAAAGAAAAAACATTTTAAAGTTAAGAGAGATAAAATAAAATTTAAAAAATATTAATCCCGTCACCGACTTCAAGTCTTATTGTAAATCTTAAGTCGCATAATGAAGAGACAGTAAGACAATTTGGCGGGAATATGTGTGATATACGTAAATAGCCGTAATTATAATGGCGTTGTAATATCAGTGTGTCTTCAGCCGATTTATAAATAACACAAAATAACACAAAACATTGCATAAAAATTCGTTTTATCGATTATAGAACTTAATTTACCCAACTATGTTAAATGACATTCATTTTCTTTTGTCTGGGACAAAAACTGATAGCAATTTGTAATAGGATGGGACCGTCCCATTAAAACGGATTAGAACAAACATTGTTTCACACGAACCCTAGACAACTTGTACCCATCTTAGTGTTCCTGTCTCGACGGATATTTAATAACGAAACTTTAGGTCCTCTCCCCGACGATTCCTCCTCTGATTGGGTTCTATCAAATTTGATAGGGTAATGAGTGTTATATGGCTACGAATAGAAAATAATAACGATTTAATTCTCAAGAAAGACGCCAAGAATGTCCCAGGACAAGCCTGCATGATGATATAAAACAAGTCTTTAAATGTAACTTTAAAATATCAAGGGAAAAATAATATTAGGGCCGCCCAAATCTAATTGTATGCTTAGCGCAAAACTAAAGGATGATTTGTATTAGGGCCGCTCAAATCTAATTTTATGCTTAGCGCAAAAAATTGTATTAGGGCGCTCAAATCTAATTGTACGCTTAGCGCCGATGTTAGCGAACTGCTCAATCTGAAACTGAAAACAACTTTGGGCCACGGCAATTTAATTGTACGCGTAGCGTGGGTGTATGCAAAAGCGTGAGATCTAACTTTAAAATACCAAGGGGAAAACTATATTAGGGCCGCTCAAATTTAATTGTAAGCTTAGCGCCAGTATTAGCGAAATTGTACGATAACCAAGTGAATTCTACTTAGGGTAACTCCAATCTAATTTTATGCTTAGCACCAGTGTTGGCGAAATTGTACGGTAACCAAGTGAAAACCACTTAGGGCCACTCGAATCTAATTTTATGCTTAGCTCCAATGTTAGCGACTTTGCACGATAACCAACTGAAAACTACTTAGGGCAATTTCAATCTAATTTTATGCTTAGCTCCAGTGTTAGCGAAATTGTACGATAACCAAGTGAAAACTACTTAGGGCCACTCCAATCTAATTTTATGCTTAGCATCAGTGTTAGCGAAATTGCACGATAACCAAGTGAAAACTTATTAGGGCTATTCAAATCTAATTTTATGCTTAGCTCCAGTGTTAGCGAAATTGTACGATAACCAAGTGAAAACTAATTAGGGCCACTCCAATCTAATTTTATGCTTAGCTCCGATATAACTACTTAGGACCATGTCAATTTGATTATATGCTTAGCGTTGTCATTAACATATTCGTGCGATTGTTAAGATAAATCAATTATTCTTGACTAGGACGTAAAGCCACATTACTCAGCGCAACACTTATTCGGATCATTGATTGCACCGGCATGTTGCACCGTATTGAAGACGTAATCTTTGCTTGCTGATTTGTTAAGCATCATCTATGCAGAACAGTGGCGGATTTAAGGGGGGTTGCGGGGTTGCACCCCCCCCCCATTTGAAAAATGAGAGAGAGAGAGAGAGAGAGAGAGAGAGAGAGAGAGAGAGAGAGAGCTATTTACTGATGTGACCCCCATATGTTAATGTAACAACCCATTTCTGTATACGTGTTGTTCCGGATCGCGTTTACTAGACCCCACGTCTCTGGAAGCTCGCGCCTTCGGTGCTCGCACCTAGCATTGATATACTTGTAATTCTCAACCCCCCTTTCAAAAAATCCTGGATCCGCCCCTGCAGAACCCTTGTTAAACCACCAGGAGAGACGATTAACGCCAAATCATTGTTTAATCCTCACTCAAAAGATAACACACGTGTCGGGCGTAGCGTGTTAAATAGGCAGTGCTGACACTTCCGGAGCACCCGGCCTCACTCTGTAGGTGGATGTTCACATGTTTATCTAAATTTGCTAGTTTTCAAAGCATTGATTTTTCAAGTTTTTTGGATCACTTTGAACATGGATTGGTTTTTTTTCAGAAATTTGGCGATTTTAAAATTTTGGAAACCTAGAAATGCATTTTCTTTACAAATATCTTCAGAATTTATTCTTTGGTTCACAGTGACATTTAGAACAACACAATACAAAAGTACATTCTCTTAAAATATGCAATAATAAAATGTTTGGTATGATTCAAAATAACTTGAACGAAATTTTTGAAAGTGGGCGGCAAATACACACCTAAAAGGACGCCAATTATGGCATAAATGTCCAGAAAGAGAATGTGCGTGACTTTCTTCAATGTGTCAGCATTACATAAAATTATAGATGAATACTCAAGAAAATGGTTAGGTCTTAGAGGTCAAAGATTATAAAGGTCAAATCTTCTGACATTTCTTCCATCGCAATACTTTCCGGCAAACAATATTCTCTTTTAATATATATTTTAAAAATGTATAATGTTTTATGTAGATACAGGGTAGTCGAGTCACTGGTAAAAAGTTGAGTTGATTAATGGTGTTTAAAGTCCCAGTCAAGAATGTTTCACGTATATCGAGACGTCGCTCGCTAACGGCGAAGGTGCAGAAATTTTACCTGTTCTTTGCGCTAATCGCATTATACAGCAGGGCTCTTTATCGTGTCAAGTCTACAGGCACACGGGACCCCGTTTATTTTAAGTTCCCATCCAATAAAACCGTGACTTTAATTTTGCAAAGCCGAGTGCTTGGCGAAAGAAAAGTCACAACCCACTTTCAAGTTTGGGCTCAGACCCGGTCGGGGTTCGAACCAACAACCTCCCACTTACGGAGCGAGCACTCTACCAACTTAGCTATCGCAGTGGTTACTGGTAAAATAAGCGTAACTCTTGTGTTACTTTTTTTTTAAATTAGTTATTTATTTTATGGCCGTCATCACAGTATCGTTGATAAGTTTGATGTCTCTGTGTCCAGGATTGCCCTGGGTATATTTGGCGTCCCATATTTCCATGTTCCTTTCACTCATTTTGATTACACACCTGGCGGGTGTAGCTAGCTAAACAGGAGATGCTTACCCATCCAGAGCACCCGGCCTCACTTCCTTTTCTATGCAATAATATACCGGTTTCTTTTGCCTATGGTGTATTTGTCCATGGTAGAGCTTGTCCCCGCTATTACTATAACCAACACCAACTTTTGCAAATATTGGTTAACACAGTTATCCCCCCTGGTACTGTAAACGTATTTAATTTCGTGTGTATTTATTTTCGAGGTATATAAAATTTAGACATATCCGCGTAGTTAAATTTTCGCGTTTTTAAATATGCGCTACAACACATTACGAATAATACAATTTTCGTGCAAAATAAGCGAAAACTAATACATCGCAAACATAAATACGTTAACAGTAATCAAATTCAATTCCGCTTCTGCCCCTGGAGTAAAAAAATATGCCCAAAATCCGAGAACAAACCATATGCATTTTAGTTCTATGCGGTAACTGAAGGATACCAAATAATGAAAAAATGCTGTTTTAAAGTACGGTATTTGAGTCTACAAAATAATATTTACAGATAAAATTAAATTAAAATTAAATGTGTTTAAGAAAAACTTTTCGTCAGATAAATTTTTCTATCGTTTTGTTAAACAAATCTAAGCACAGTTGTAAGAGTAAAAAAAATCCTTAAATTCTATAAACACAATTAACCGATCCAATTAAAACGCATTTCCTTTTTTTATCATTTTTAATTGTATTATATAATATATTATTATATTTTTCAATAAATTAAAAATTTAGGCAAGTGAATCCTCCTTTTTAAATTCAATTATATATTATTTTTTCAATAAATCATAACTTTAGGCATATGAATCTTCCTTTTTAAATTTCATTTATATATAAATATTTTACTATTATTTTTTAATCAAGCAAAAGTACGTAAAACATTAAATAAATCAAGGAATGAATTGATCATGATTCACCACATAATGCACTTCAATGATCCATGCAAAAATGTAAACAGGAAGCTAATTTGAAATGATATATGTGGCCTTAAAACACAATTCTTCAATTTGTTTCCATTAATAAAAGTCGCTTACGCACTTTAGGGGTCAAGGAGTGCATTAACACAACGCAGAACAGGTATTGATGATTAAAATTGCTCTTTCTACTTTACGCGCGCATTAATTGATTTGATCGTCTGCTCTTTCAATTGTATCGTCTGCTTTTACAGTTGTATCGTCTGCTGTCTTGTTTAATGGGTTGAACATTATCCAAAAAGGTGTATATTTTTTATTTATTGCAAAAAATGTTGTAGTAACACGTAAAAACTAGAGGTTTCTTTTATATACCGTAAGTAACAAAAATATTTTAATATATGAAAAAATCCTTTTCGACAATTTGGTGCCCTTTTGATGTTTTTGATACAATCTTCTGATATTTGTCAATAAAGTTGACTCAGTGTTAAAAAGTTGCATTTGTTTTATTTATTTCTTATAAAATAGTCAACATAAAAACCAGGCGATTAGATGTCCGGCGACCATATTCCGCCAGTCAAGTTGTTACCAAAGGAAATTTTTCATGAGTGGGTTCTTCCTTTCCTGGCGGAATATATGGCCACTAGCGATTTATACTTTTACAAACTTTGTTCAAACTTAACTACAGTCAAATCTGTGGTAAAGACGTCTGTATATAAGAACCACCTGCTTACACAGGCCAATTGTTCTTTATTTTAGATTGAACCTGTATACAATGATCACCTTGCCGTAAAGGCCAGTAAAATTTTATCCCAATTGTTCTTTATTCATATTTTTAACCTGTATATAAAGGTCACCTGCCCATAAACTGGTTCCCTTGGATGGCCTTTATAGACAGGTATGATTGTATGGTGTAAAGATTTTGGTAGAAAACGGCAATAAACAGTATTCTGTATGTAGAAATACAATATAAGCGGTAACTTAAGAGGGATGTTGGAGAAAACCGGAGTTAACTGAGACAAACGCATAGTTTCATCTAGTGAACTGACAAGCTTTCTCACATTAGGATCTCGCCACTGCGGTAACTCAGTAAATAGAGTGCTCGCTCCGTAAGTTGGAGGTCGTGGGTTCGAACCCTGACTCAAGACTTGAAAGTGGGTAGTGACTGTTCTTTCGCCAAGTACTCGGCATTACGAAGTTCTTTCGGATGGGAACTTAAAATAAACGCGGTCCCGTGTCACTTGGCACGATAAAGAACCCTGTTGTATAATGCCATAAGCGCAACGCACAGGCAAAAATTCGGCACATTGGCCTATCGTTGACGGCGTCTTGATATAAGTGAAATATTCTTGACTTGGACGTTTAGCACTCGGCCACGTTTAATTTTGAAAATATAAGAAAAGATACACGTTATTACTAAAATCAAACTAGAACTGTCTCTTGAGAGCCAAATACCCCCCAACATTTAATATTATGACCTTTGACTTATGCACATAAATTTTGTATGCTCGACACATATGTCGGTTGGTTTACATGTGTTCCAAATTTGACCAAAATCCATCCATAGACATGGAAGATATGGAAAGGGCACAATATTAGGATGGACATATAGGGCGATTCCTATTTACCCCTCTAAACTTCGTTTGTGGGGAGTATAATAATAATTGCATTTTACACACCACACTGGTGTTTAAACCACACGCGTCAACACGTGCACGTGGTTACATGTACAATTTCCATAAACCCTTTATTTGACCACCTGGTAAAGACATATCTCTGTATCGTTATGTGTGGTTTTGTTACCTCATTTACTTATGTCGTGATATAATTAATATCCATTCGCTTCATCAACCACTACGGTAGCTCAGTTGGTAGTGCGTTCGCTCCGTATGTTAATGGTCGTGGGCTCAATTCCTTGCACTTGTGGACAGGTGGTATATTATAAAGAGGTGGTCACTATTAATCGCAGGTTTCTCTGTAAAAAGTGGTTTTATTGTACATACAGATGGTCACTATAGCAAGTTTACTTTATAGATAGGTGGTTTTTATATATAGATGATTTGCTACAGATGATTTTACTTTAAAGACAGGTGGTCTTTATACAGAGGTGGTCATTATTGCAGGTTTTCATTGTATATACATGGTGTGTGTTTACATAGAGATGGTCCCTATACCAGGTTTTACTGTATAGACAGATAGTTTTATATAGAGGTTTACTATATACAGCATTCAAACGAAAAATAAAGTATTTATTATTTGTCTAGCTTTCAACGTATTAGGCTAGGGGTGTCTAGTTAATAAGGTACATTCGGCTGACCAAATAAAGACCATCAGGATATAATAAACATCTCTATTTCCTAAAATTCGCCTTTTAAAAACAATTTATTTTCATTTTTTAATTTTAATTAAGCGTCTTTGTTTAATCGAAGTCTTCTGAATATAATGGGCGTCACATATGAAAGTCTTCTGAAATGTTTTTTTTTTTTTAAATAAAATGTTTAATAACAATATACATGTTCTTACATCCTAAAATTCGCCTTTTAAGAACCATTTTCGTTTATTTTTAATTTTAAATTAAAGAGATTCACTTTAATGGAAGTCATCAGAAATGTATATTTAATGGACGTCATAATATAATTTGTTGCTAAATTATACTCTCGTATGAGATATTCTTAAGTGTGTAGACAATTATACAAACAAATTAGTTTGTCTCAATAAAAATGATATATACACCCTTATACATAAAAACCGAAACACTCCAATTCTCAACATGTCAAGAAATGACCAAATAATCTCCCGTAGCTAAAAAATTGCAATTGGACTGAAGACGACTCACTGTCGGTAGTGCGTATACGACATGCCGCCAACTGGCATGAGTTGACCGGTTCCCGTGACATACAAGATAAACACGCTCCACTTTTGAGGGCCAATCCGTCAATACAACACCTTGATGACATCTGGGGTTAGTCTAAGTAACCGCAATGTAAATAAATATTACTCAACACACTTTACTTAAATACAAATCGTCTTTTATACATTACATAAATATTTCACTTAAATGCCACCAATGTATCACCGTCATATTTCAAACTAAAATATTAAAATCTTCAAAATGTCAAAAAATACGTAGGCAAAGGAACTTGTCAATAAATCAAAAAATTTGGCTCTTAATCTCTCGGACGTGGGAATTAAAAATTACCTTCTAAAAGGACTTAAAGAGGGTTTTTTTTTTTTTTTTTTTTTTTTTTTTTTTGCAATATGGTTGGTGGACTTGAACCCTCCATTTTCAAATCTGTAGATGAAGAATGTTCTAAGGAACATTCAATGTTGTTAAGATCACAAGGGGCCTCGGTGGCCGAGTGGTCTAAAAACCGAGCTTACGTCACGGGATTTAAAACCCGGATGTAAGAGGGGCTATGATCCGTAAGCATTTGCAAGCGTGCGCTTAAGACCAGTCGGCTATGAAAACAGAGATTTCGGGACGTCGCCCACTATAGGAGAAGATGCGCAAATTTTTCCTGTGTTTTGCGGTGATCGCATTATACGGCAGGGTTCTTTATCGTGCCACGCCTAAAGTGACACGGGACCTCGTTTATTTTAAGTTCCCATCCCAAAGAACAGTTACTTGGGTCAAACACGGTCGGAGTTCGAACCCACGACATTCCTATTTCGGAGCGAGCACTCTACTAACTGAGCTACCACAGTGGCATCTGAATGTTTTAGGAATAACTTATGTACATGATAAGACCACAAAACAATAAACAGAATGAAGTGGGGTAATGTAGTTGTGTTTTGCGCAAGATTCTGCGGTAGCTTAGTTCGTAGAGTGTTCGCTCCGCAAGTGGGAGGTCGTGGTTCGAACCCTGACACTTGAAAGTGGGTAGTGACTGTTCTTTCGCCGAGCACTCGGCATTACAAAGTGAAAGTCCCGGTTCTTTCGGATTGGAACTTAAAAAAACAAGGTCCCGTGTCATGGTAGGCTTGACGCGATACGCGTAACGCATAGGCATTTCTGCATTCTATACCAATCAATCTGGAACACGCAAACTACTGACTTTTTATGGCACCCTGCATGCCTGCAACGTTTCTTACACGTAATTATTTTTTAGTGGAGTGAAGTGGAGAGACCAATGGTGTTTAACATACCGTTAAAGATCCCTTCACTTATATTAAAGCTGTCAGCTTTGATATGGTGGAGGAAACCGGAGTGTCTGATTAAACACGTACTGAACTGACAAATATTCTTACAATCCAATCTGCCAAGTTGGCTTCAAACCTATGTGGTGTGTTGTTGTTGTTGTTTAACTTCGCATCAGCAATTTTTCAGCTAATCGCGACGGGAACTAATTTATTAATCTCTATCATCGGAATTAATCTATGAACAAGTTTGTGTATGTATGTAAAGTGCGAGTGCGTTTTATAATCTGCCTTGTACCAGCGCGCACTCTAGGCGACTTTAAGGTGCTAGTTCACCAAGTCAGTACGCCACAGACAAGCGTTACCACCCTCCCCTCCCCCTCCCCGTCACGTTATACTGACACCGTGTGAACCAGTAAAGGTCCTATGTGGTGTGAAGCACTCACGGTGATCTGTAAGCACGCGTTCCAGACCGCTCGGCTATTGAGGCCCCTTTTGCACTAAACTAACCACTGATCAGTGATCAATTAAATTTTACTCAAATCATATCGATGATATATTTTATCGATTTATTGTGAAATACCAGATTAAATTAAAAAATGTCGGACATGTTGTCTCGGTTTAGATCCAAAACTGCACTTCCCACACCCCTAAAAAGTCATGCCTTCAGATTATTTTTCTACCCCTCTTAGTAACGAAGTATACGATTTACAATTTAATTATTTTTATATTGTTTGTGTAGCGTATAAACTGTTTGTAAATACTGTTATCCAAATAAATTCGGGACGAATTGACTGGCAGACACTGTGAGATTAAGGCGGCAGAAAGCGGCATCCATATTGGCATAGCAAATATTACCTTCACCATCAAAGAGTTCTATTAGTCAATGAATGTAAACATTTACTTCTTGTTAAGGTGTACTTCTATAGTTCAAATGATTTTAATTATGTGATTTTGATAAAATGTTAATTTAGGTTTTTTATATAAGGTCTTGGTTTCGTATTCTTAATTTTATTATAATGCACGAGATAAGCGCGTGCTTTTCAAATCATTTTCCTATCGTTCGGGTTAAAATGAGGTCCGACAAAATTAGAGTGTAAACTGACTGTTATATTATCAACTGCAAAAAATTACTGCAATTGTCTATCTATTGAGAGGACCCGCCATTGGCGTCGGATTTAACGTTTAGTCTGGCTTAGGAGACTTTACACAAATCTACACTATATAGAAATTTGATTACCAATTTAACCCTTCATTTTATAATTTATATATTTCCCTATTTCCAATATATTTTAAATTTATTTTTCGTTATTTCTAAAAAAAATTATAATTTATTTTCTTTATTACCAATATACATGTATATTTTTTAAATATTAAATTTTACCTATTTCCGATAATTTTTTTTAAAATAAAATTTAATTTTGATTTTTTTTTTTCATTACATACATGACGGATTTTATATTGAGCGTTTTGGTAACAACAAGGTTTTTATTTTAATTTTTCAATGAATTTAATATTTTATATTGCACATTGTATATACAGGTATATTCCGAAAATTTGCGAAACAGTACAGTCGACCTGTCGCAAATTTAACGATAAGCTATCGAATTAGTGCAGCTCATTGCTATATCTCAATAGCTTTGTGACAACTGCTATTTATCGCTCAGCAGCTATTCGATCACTTGCTAACCATATGACAAAAGTCAACCACAACCATACAACTCCATGTAAAAATCACAATCCCAAAAATCAACCACAAACATACCGGTCCATGTCCAAATCGCAATCCCAAAAGTCAACCACAAACGCACCGATCCATGTTTAAATCACAATCCCAAAGTCAAGCACAAACATACAGATCCATGTTAAAATCATAATTCCAAAAGTCAACTACCAACATACCGCTTCATGTCCAAATCGCAATCCCATAATGATAAGTCAACCACAAACATACCGGTCCGTGTCCAAATCGCAATCCCATAAGTCAACCACAAACATACCGGTCCGTGTCCAAATCGCAATCCCATAAGTCAACCACAAACATACCGGTCCATGTCCAAATCGCAATCCCATAAGTTAACCACAAACATACCGCTTCATGTCCAAATCGTAACCAAAATTACTAAACCACAAACATGTCGTTTCATGTTGAAAGCGCAATTCCAAAAGTCACCCACAAACATACCGTTCCATGTCGATATCGCAATATCAAAAGATAAAAAATCACCGCTTCATGTCCAAATCGCATTTCCAAAAGTCAACCACAAACAAACATACCGCTCTATGTCCAAATCGCAATCCCAATATTCAACAAGGAACGTACCGGTCCATGTTCAAATCACAATCCCAAACGTCAACACAAAAAAAAAAAAAACAATCCATGTTCAAATCACAATTCCAAAAGTCAACCACAAACATACAGATCCATGTCCAAATCACAATTCCAAAAGTCATCCACAAACATACATCTCGATTTCCAAATCACAATTCTAAAAGTCAACTACAAACATACAGATCCATGTCCAAATCACAATTCCAAAAGTCAACCACAAACATACATCGCAATTCCAAAAGCAATACAAAAACAGGCAAATAAAGTTAAACAAGTGGACTTCCACAAGGGTAGAAGGGCTGTGTGCTCCGGGAAGAATAAATTCCCTCTGTCTCAAGCTCCGAACAGCGGCCAGCATTCGTATATCTTCTATGACTACCTCGCGACATACTGAGCTAGGAGCATGGTGCTGTTTCGGAGAGCTTGGATACACCTGTTGTGTGCGAAATAATTGAATATAAAAAGGACATGGAACTTTGGTGCGTAGAAACAAACATATTAACAATAGTGAGATGCCTTGACAAGCCGACAAGCCTAGACTTATAGCAATATCCCAAGCGGTTACTGATAAAAAGGACATGGAACTTTGGTGCGTAGAAACAAACATATTAACAATAGTGAGATGCCTTGACAAGCCTAGACTTATAGCAATATCCCAAGCGGTTACTGTAATGTGAACAATCTCCCAGTCTACCACTACGAGTTTTACAGTAAAGATCATTTCACTATTGGCTAATACTAGCTGTCATCCCAATCTTGCTGATAACTATGATGTCTCTGTGTTCAAAATTATCTTTGACGATAAATTTGACGTCTCGCAGTTCCTTGTTCCTTTCATGTTTAATTTTGATTCTACGCGTGGTAAGTGTAGCTAGCTAGACAAAATGTCCTTACTCTTCTGAAGCACTGGGTCTCACTTTCTTCGAAATTCGCGTGCTTAATTTGCCAGTTTGTGCGGTCCTTGTTAAAATTAAAACCCAAAATACAAAGTAAGAACTTTGAAAACTGGCAAATTAAACACGCGAACTTCCAGGAAAGTGAGACCGGGTGCAAGTATGTAAGTGTTTGATTCTTACACAACCCTAGAACTTACCGCCTCATATATGAAAACAAATCTTCAAACAGTTTAAACACCACGATTAATCCACTTTTTAGTACTCGAATAGACGTCTCAAGCCATACAAGTTGGTCGGCGTCAAAATTATACCTATTGTGTTATAGTGCATATTTCAATAACGCGAAAATTTAACTATGCGGATATGTCTAAATTTCCTTAACCGCGAAAATAAATACAAGCGAAATTAAATAGGTTTACGGTATTTTACTTCGTTTGTTTCCGACAATGGTCATGCCTTCTGTATATTGCTTAATTTTCGCGGTTGAAGATGACTAGTGTATTCGCGGTGTTAAATTTTTGCGGTTTTCTCGAGTAACATTACATTTGCCTCAAAACGCTGTATCTTCGCGGCGGTTTTATTTTCGCGAGAACACACTGGATCGCGAATATAGCGAAAATAAAACAACTGCGAAATATAAGTATTATACAGTATACATTTTATATATATGTTTTGTAAATAGGATACTTTTTGCGTCAGTTAATGTTAGCAAGAAAAGTCATTTTAAGATATTTGCGTACTTTAACTTTCGCGGTGTTAATTGATGGCCGGTGTAAATATAAATGAATTATATCGCGAAAAGCTTGTTACTCTCGTGTATAACGCAAAAATAAAACGAAACCTTCTAAAGTTTGTACTTATAAACGTCTGTATTTTTCTTAGATACGGCCATTATATTTTGAATTATTGTAAAAGAACCTAAATAATGTTTCACTGTTGACCCAAAAAGTATATCGCGAGGTACCGTTAGTGTCTTATTGAACTGGTTTGGGGTTGGCAGGTTGTTTTACATTTTTGTAAAACATTTTATGGATGAACTTTGTTGGCTACTTCCACAAAGTTTACATTTTAATATGTTTTGCAATTCATATTAATCCATATATATACTTAAGCCTGCTGCCTACTTTAAAAAAATGTCTTCTGATTTAAAATTTGCTGAAATGGCTTATGTAGTATTTCATTTGGGTAAACTATACTTATGCTTAAAAGGTAAATTAATTACATATTATATCCGTTTTAATTATACAGTACTAGACGGCCGTTTCGGAATACAATTCCTCATCAGTTATGCTTGGACAAAAATTATGAAAACATTTTTTCAAGATGTTGAAAAAATACCAAAGGACCAAAAAATATTTCACCAAATTTAGCTAAGGAAAAGTGTACTTTAATTTTGTGGAATTACAAATTTTAACTTAAAAACTTAACTTTAACTTAATAAACCAATATTAATGTTGCATGCTCAAAATCTTAAAGCTCGTCGCAAACACACGCACCAGATGGAAGGGACACCCAATAAGCAAAATCAACAACGCAAGACGTCTGAATACTTGGTTGCCAAAAAACATGTTTGCAGAGCTGAAACAGATGCATTAAGACAAATAAATGTAATATGTCACCAATAACAATGACATTTAAATCTTTATAGTACAACTTTAAAATTGTGGCATCATACATATGTTTACAATATGTATATTTTAATTGAAAACAAAAAAAATATTAACACACATTTCTAGTAATTAATTGCAAAAGTATAGAAAACAGTTATGGCCTTACCTTCGCGGGTCATTTAGCAGCAGACGATAAATCCTAGCAACCAGGTGGTATCAACATGCACGCGCTCTGGTGTCATAAGACAATGTAAATTTCATCTCCGTTACGTTTTCAGAAATATACTAAGTTTGCTGATGAAAATTCTTCCAATATTTGTTTGATTGTAATGGTCCGTTTTGTTGTCGGTTTTTTTTCTTTGATAGACGCGGCATTTTTAACAGCAGACAATGTTTAACGCTTATGCTTGTTGAATGCGAGACACGGCATTTAAACTTGCCACACTCGGTAATCATCCAAACGTTCGCCATGGCGTCGTTTCTGAAAAACGGGAAAACTTTGGTGCCGAAGATTCGCAATACTGTTGATAGTAGATGGAAAAAAGACCCAGACGATTTCTTATATGTACTTAACGACTTGGCAAAGTTGTAAGAGTACAGGTGAAAAAAGGCAAAACGCCTAGGGCTAATATCAACAAAATATTGAACTTTTTCCAAATTCTTTGTTTGTTGATTAGCATCCAATGCAATCATCAAACCAAAGTGGCGGATCAAGTCTGTCTTTAGCAGACGTAAGGCGATACAATAGTCGGAAGTTGTAAAGACTGAGATAGCCTGATTTTCGTATCAGCAGCTCTTTAAGTACGAAACTTACGGAAATCTGTTAGTTATTAAACCGGAGCAAATTGGAGAAAAACTGTCAGGATAAAGTGAAAAAATTTATTGGATTAAATGAAGTATGGAATGAAATGGTTTATAACAACCACACCGTTATAATTCATTTGTAATATACAGTACAGACCTGTCCAAAGTTTAACACTAAGCTGACGAATAAGTGCCGAATCAACAGGTCAGCTCGGTTTCTCGTTAGCTGTACTAGTATGTCGATGTCCAGCTGTTTTCTATATTTTGGTAGGTTTCGGACACTGGCTATTTGTATATATCAGCTACTTTGCCAGAAGAGGTTTGACCGTTTTCCGTTATCTCAGTGTTATACTTTGGACAGGTCTGTACCCCTTTCTTTGATCTTATTATGTGTAGATATTTCATTATTGAGAGAAAATGCACTCTATATATTTATTGCTGTAAACACCCTTTTCTAAAAATAAATAAATAAAAGTCTAAAATAAAAAAATAAAAAAAACGGAAAGAAAACTTGGAAGAAAATATATGGCGTATTAGTAACAGAGACGCGAGTTACGATTATCCAGCACTGATTTATGCAATATTAATAAAATGTTTTGATAAAAGTACTACATGTGTTTCCAGGCCAATTTTAATGTTTCATATTGATATCCACTATACTGCTATAAAAATGAATTATTTCATGCCAAAAATATCAATATTACAAAAATTGAAATTGTTTCGGTAACAGTACTTCGAAGATAAATTTTAAAAATCGTCCCGGTATTAAAACGCATCAACATACGCTCGGAATAGCGTTTTATGTCAGTCACTGTAAATCTAAAAACTTTTGCGGTCGTTTTAATTTCGCTTTAATTTGCTAGAGTTAACAAGACCGAAAATAAAACTTTCGCGAACATTTAATTTGAATTACTTCACTTGCATTTGCACTTACCATCTTCAGATGACGTGAAACTAAAAGAACGCTAATACATTTACAATGTGATATTCGCGAAAATTAACTGATGCGAAAAATAAAAATACGCTAATACATTAAAATGGCGATATTCGGGGTAATAAAAGTACGCGAATACTCTGAAATGGTGATTCTGGCGAAAACTTACCAACAACGAAAATTAAAGTACGCGAATACTCTAACATGGCGGTTCTCACGAAAGCTAACCGACAACGAAAATAAAAGTACGCGAATATTTTGAAATTTTGATTCTCGCGAAAAGTAATCGACAGCAAAAACAAAAGTACGCGAATACTTTGAAATGTTTATTCTCGCGAAAACTAACCAACAACTAAAATAAAAGTAAATGAATACTTTGAAATGGTGATTCTGCAAAAACTAACCGACAACGAAAATCAAAGTACGCGAATACTTTGAAATGGTGATTCTCGCGAAAAGTAACCGACAACGAAAATAAAAGTACGCGAATACTTTGAAATGGTGATTCTCGCGAAAACTAAACGACAACGAAAAAAATGTACGCAAATACTTTGACATGATAATTCTCGCGAAAACTAACGACAACGAACGCTAATAGTTTGAAATGACGATTCTTGCGAAAACTAACCAACAACGAAATCAAAGTACGCGAATACTTTGAAATGGTGATTCCCGCGAAAACTAACCGACAACGAAAGTAAAATTACGCGAATACTTTGACATGGTGATTCTTGCGAAAACTAACCGACAACAAAAATAAAATTACGCAAATACTTTGACATGGCGATTATCGCAAAAACTAACCGACAACGAAAATAAAAGTACGCAAATACTTTGACATGTTGATTCTTGCGAAAACTAACGACAACGAAAATAAAAGTACGCGAATACTTTGAAATGGTGATTCTCTCGAAAAATAACAGACAACTTAATATATAAGTACGCGAATACTTTGAAATGACGATTTTCGCGAAAACTAATCGACAACTAAAATAAAAGTACGCAAATACTTTGACATGGTGATTCTTGAGAAAACTAACCGTCAACGAAAATAAAAGTACGCGAATACTTTGACATGGTGATTCTCGCGAAAACTAAACGACAACGAAAATCAAAGTACGCAAATATTTTGAAATGGTGATTCTCGCGAAAACTAACCAACAACAAAAATAAAGTTACGGGAATACTTTGACATGTTGATTCTCGCGAAAACTAGCCGACACCGAAAATAAAATTACGCGAATACTTTGACATATTGATTCTCGCGAAAACTAACCGACAACGAAAATAAAATTACGCGAATACTTTGAAATGCTGATTCTCGCGAAAACTTACCGACAACGAAAATAAAAGTACTCGAATACTTTGACATGGTGATTCTCGAAAAAAAAACTAACCGACAACAAAAATAAAAGAACGCGAATACTTTGACATGGTGATTCTTGCGAAAACTAACCGACAACGAAATAAAATTACGCGAATACTTTGACATGGTGATTCTTGAGAAAACTAACCGACAACGAAAATAAAATTACGCGAATACTTTGACATGATGATTCTTGCGAAAACTAAACGACAACGGAAATCAAAGTACGCGAATACTTTGAAATGGTGATTCTCGCGAAAACTAACAGACAACGAAAATCCAAGTACGCGAATATATTGACATGATGATTCTTGCGAAAACTAAACGACAACGAGCGCGAATACTTTGACATATTGATTCTCGCGAAACTAAACGACAACGAAAATCCAAGTACGCGAATATATTGACATGATGATTCTTGCGAAAACTAAACGACAACGAGCGCGAATACTTTGAAATGGTGATTCTTGCGAAAACTAACCGACAACAAAAATAGAATAACGCGAATACTTTGACATGGTGATTCTTGCGTAAACTAAACAACATCGAAAATCAAAGTACGCGAATACTTTAAAATGGTGATTCTCAAGAAGACTAACCGGCAATGAAAGTAAAATTACGCGAATACTTTGACATGGTGATTCTTGCGAAAACTAAACGACAACGGAAATCAAAGTACGCGAATACTTTGAAATGGTGATTCTCGCGAAAACTAACCGACAACAAAAATAAAATTACGCAAATACTTTGACATGGCGATTATCGCGAAAACTAACCCACAACGAAAATAAAATTACGCAAATACTTTGACATGTTGATTCTAGCGAAAACTAGGCGACAACGAAAATGAAAGTACGAGAATACTTGGACATGTTGATTCTCGCGAAAACTAACGGACAGCGAAAATAAAAGAATGGTTTTTATTTGCTATTTATTTTCCTTGATTGAGAAATAATCCTTTTTCAATAATAACGAATCTATATGACCTATATGTTTAAAGCAATGTTTTTTTTTTTTGTTTTTTTTTTTTGGTTTTTTTTTTTTTTTGTTTTTTTTTTTTTTTTTTTGCAAGAA
This sequence comes from Anadara kagoshimensis, assembly GCA_021292105.1. Taxonomy (NCBI): domain Eukaryota; kingdom Metazoa; phylum Mollusca; class Bivalvia; order Arcoida; family Arcidae; genus Anadara; species Anadara kagoshimensis. Next base: position 54,855,553 of record CM037869.1, on the reverse strand, counting down.
CTGGTTATTGCTGCAACTGTTTATGGAAGTTATTGAACAATAATTTTATTTGATTTTGCATTGTTTAACTTTTCATCAAGTCGTTTCGTTCCATTCGCTTTTGCCAAGTACACGGCTTTTCGGTACCGCATTACGATTTTAGAACTTTTATGTGAGTAATGATGTTTAAAGTCCCAGTCAGGTATATTTCACTTATATCGAGACGTCGACAGCTACAGGCGAAGGTGCAGAAATTTTGTCTGTGCGTTGCGCTTATGGCATTATACAGCAATGTTCTTTATCGTACCACTCATACCATGACACTGGACCTGGTTTATTTTAAGTTCATATAGGAAAGAACCGTGACTTTTCATTTCGTAATGCCGAGTGCTTGGCGAAAGGACAGTCACTATCCCAAGTCTTGGGTCAGACCCGGACGGGGTTTGAACCCACGATCTCCCACTTACGGAGCGAGCACTCTACCAACTAAGCTACCGCAGTGGTACTTTTATTTGGATGCCATTAGATTAATTAATTATAAATGCCGTCAGAATGGTTTTAACCATTATACAATCTACAAAAACTTAAGAACAAAATTTATTTAAATGAAGTAATTTCAATGATATGTCGACAAGAAAATTAGGTGTGGTTTGGGGCATTACCTGAAACAAATGCGTGTACTTCATAATCAACAATAACAAAATTTTAATAAATGAAGGAATTTCGGGAAATTTTGGCTAGAAAACTGGGTGTGGTTGGGGTATTAACTCTTTTACGATTTTATATTAACACAAAGATTTTATTGTCAAACAAAATGCGCAAATAACGGAATTTGGCCAGAAAATGAGGTGTGGTTGGGGTATAACTTTTTATGATTTTTATATTATAACACGATATTTCTGGTGTTTAGGAAACACAGTACAGACTTGTCGAAAGTTTGACACTAAGCTAAAAAATTGGCGTATCGCTGGCCACGCCCACAATGTTCCGACAAAGGCCTGGCATGCTTGAATTACACACAAAAAAACAATGAAACATCGGTCTGAATTGCTCCGTTTAATGACGTCACTGGCACTAGTACGTCATTAGTTGCCGTGACTTTGCTTTGGTATCGTTATGGCGGCCTTTGTCGGAACATTGTGGGCGTGACCAGCGGTCCGTCAATATTATTGCCGAATCGGCAGCTCATTGCACGCAATCGTTAGTTATATGTCACAAGATCTTTTCGGCAGCTGTTATCCATCTGTCGGTCGCCTTTTGGCCATTTAGCTGCCCATATCACAGCAACTCTGTAGCTGGGCTTGGCCGTGACTTCTTTTGTAAGCTCAGAATTAAACTTTTGACAGGTCCGTACTTTACGTAATGAAGATAATACGCAAATATAATGCATATATTAATTAAGACTTAATTTATTGTGTGATGGAGCACGAGCGGTTGGTGTCAAACCACTTTATGATGAGGTTGTGTGCATTTAATTTTATTCATATTCTTATTGTCTTATTATCAGCAACTAATGTCAATCTTAATGAATGTATAATTATGAAAGATCAGAAAGTTGTCTGGTTAACGAGTCACGAACGCCGTGGTCGTCGTATACCATTATTTAAAATATGCTACGACGGGGGCGTTTGCTTTTACATCTGTGCGTCAGTTCGCCCGTCGATAACGGTCCGCCCGTCCGTTCGTTCGTCATATCAGAATGCTGTCTGGTTAACGAGTCACGGACGCCTTCGTCGTTGTATACCATTATATAAATATGCTATGACGGGGGCGTTGTGTTTTCACGTCTGTGCGTCTGACGGTCTGTCCGTCATATCAGAAAGTTGTCTGGTTAACGAGTCACGAACGCATTCGTTGTTGTATACCATTATTTAAAATATGCTATTACGGGTTGATTAGCTTTTACTTCCGTGCGTCAGTCCATCCGTCCGTCTTACCGGTCTATTAGAAAGTTTTCTGAATAACGAGTTACGAACGTTGTATACCATTATTTAAAACATGCTTTTGACGGGGTAGTTATGTTTAAAATGATACCCGTCCGTCCGTCCATCAGTCCGTTCGTCATTAGAAAGTTATCTAACATTATTTGAAACATACTTTGACAGGGTGTTTTGTGCGTCCGCCTGTACGACATAAGAATGTTGTCTGGGTACCATAACAGCCATCTCATATACAGTGTATCTCGTACCAAAGATCAATAAAACTACATATATGTTTAACGTAACTGTTCATCCGTCCGTCTGTCGCCAAAAGGTTATCTCGATAACTAGTCATGAACGCTTGATTTAGACGTTGTGTACCATTGCAAGCTGGAGTAAAAAAAAACGCCAACCTTCAATAATAGAAATTGCACGTTTCTCACACTATAGAATATCCCAAAAATTGATTCGGAACTAGCAGATACCATCATTTTTTGTAAACCGGCAGTTTGGACACCTCGGGCACAAATGTCTTTTTTTTTTCTTTTTTCTTTTTTTTTTGTAGCGGTCTAGGTTGCTCTCTTGGTAGAGCACTTGCCTAGAGTTATAGAGCGGGAGCTCGAGGTCTCGGGATTCGATCCCCAGTCAGAGCCATGTTTTCTCCTTCCTGTAACAGTTTAGTGACCAATTTGATTTAAGGAAAAAAGAGGGAAAAGCCGTTTGATTTATCTCTGTTACGTTATCATGATATAGTATGCAAGGTACATTGTAGCGGTCTGGGTAGCTCAGCTAGATGGTAGAGCACTTGCCTATAGAGCAGAATCTCCCTGGTTCGATCCCCAGTCTCTCCTTCCTGTTACAGTTTGGTGTCCAGTTTGTTGTTTTTAAGCAAAGTAAGAAAGTAGTTTGATTATAAATAAATCTCTGGTGCGTTATACATATACAAAGTTCCAAATTTAATTTCTATTTTCAGTGCAATAATCATGCCGTTTGTTGAATTAATCGTGCCAGCAGCGCGTTCTATAACGTTTCAAAATAATTCATGTGACGCGACACTAACACATTAAGAGACCAGACGATTATGACAGAGAAATCCTAAATATTTCTTTAATTAAGGATATATTCAGGTATTTCTGTGAAGTTATACCTAAAGTACAGGCCTGACCAAAGTTTAACACTAAGCTAAAGAATTAGTACCGAGTCGACAGCGTTTCTGACTCTCTATCTGGCTATAACTCGGCAGCTGCTATCTATCTATCTCTTGGCAGCTTTGGGCCACCAGCTATCCACATCTCAGCCACTTCGCAGTCCGGTGTTTCGATTTCTTTTTTCTTAGCTCATGTTAAACTTTCGACAGGGCCGTTCTGTATATTTTGCATGCGTAACCTCTCAGTCCTCATTAGAAAGCACTTATTTCGACGTGTACATTGTCTGTAGGAACTCGAGACCATCAACTTCACTTTTTCTTCCTGGTGTTTATTTTTCTTGGACAAAAAGAGTTGTAATTTTGCCCAAAACGCTTAGTTTTATTTTCATTTCGGCGGTGATTTTGTCGACTCGAAGTCGCGAGTACGGAATTCCATCGCAAATTAAACAATTGTATATCAATTAGAAGAATCACGAATTACAGTATTGTTTAGTAAAAGTGTCATGTTATGATAAACAGGCTACATCAAATATGAGAGAGAGAGAGAGAGAGAGAGGAGAGAGAGAGAGAGAGAGAGTTCTAACTGTTATGATATACAAGCTACATCAAAATGAGAGAGAGAGAGAGAGAGAGAGAGAGAAAAGAGAGATATCTTCAGGAATTACAGTATTGTTTAGTATAAGTGTCATGTTATGATAAACAGGCTACATCAAATATGAGAGAGAGAGAGAGAGAGAGAGAGAGAGAGAGAGAGAGAGAGAGAGAGAGATTTTCGTTCTAACTTATCAGAAATTTCTACCATTTCTAGTTTACTCTAGATCTCCCGGATATAATGTCGAGATATCTTCAAATATGAATCTATTTCGTATGGCCATGAAGTCTATTATTTAAAAAATTGGATATATTTCAATTATGATATCGTATAAATTATCGGTCAATTTCGAGATATCTAAAGCAGTTAGAGATATCTTGAAATATTTGGAGATATCTATTTCGTATGAAGTATCGGTCAAGTTGGTGATATCTAAATGATTTAGAGATATCTTCAAATGTTTGGCGATATCTGTCTCTTATGAAGTACAGACCAGGTTCGAGATATTCATTTATTTCAGAGATATCTTCAAATATTTGTAGATAATACAGCAAAATTTCGTAAAAATTATCGACCAAATTTGGGATATGTCAATGATTTAGAGATATCTCTTTCGTTTAAAGTATACCTGGTATGTTTGAGATATCTAAATGAATAAGAGTTATCTCGTCATGACAAATATTTTAAGATATCTATTTCAAGTTAAGTATCGGCTAGGTTCGTGATATCTAAATGATTTTAAGAAATATCTTTCAAATATTTGAAGATATCCTTAATTCGCGCGACGTGTCGGTCAAGTCCTATGGTTAAGATATATCATCATCTATTTAGAGATATGACTGCTTCATATGAAATATCGGCCATGTTCGAAATATTAAATTCTAAACCATCTAGAGATATCTTGTGGATATCTCTATAGCCATTAAGTAATAGTGTCGTTTAGATTCTAAATATATTATGCTAAATAATTTAGAGATATCTCCAACTATTATCCGGGGATATCTATTTCATATTAAGTATCGGCGAATTCGAGATATATAAATGCTTCAGACATCTTGAGATATATCTATATATCTTATTTTCATATCAAGTACCGACCACTGCCGGAGATCGAGATATCCGGAGTTATCTCTAATTTATATAAAGTACCAACCATTGACGGAGTTCGAGATATCTATACTATTTTTAAAAAAAAAGAATTTAGAGATATTTTCGAATATCTGCAGGAGATATCTCTATTTCGTATAAAACTTGATATCGGCCAATTATTTAGAGATATCTGCAAATATCTGGAGATCTCTATTTCATTGAGCACCGACCAAGTTTGTGATATCTATTCTCTGTGTTTCGGAGATATCTTCAAATATTTAGAGATATCCGGCTCTGTTCCGTATGAAGTATCGGTCAAGTTCAAGATATCTCAAATGGTCTTAATAAAATATCTCAATTTCGTATAAAACATCGTTCATATTAAAAATATCTCAACAATTAGCTACATCTCTAATATTTCGAGATATGTCAGTTATCGTATGACGTTGAAGCTTCGCTTAAGTTCGAGATATCTCAAATGATTTAGTCAGATATCTTTTAAAATCTGGAGATATTTCTATTTCGTATGAAGTATCGGCGATCAAATTCGGGATAACTCAATCATTTAGACCTATCCCGTACAAAATATAGGATATTTCTGAAATGATAAGAGGATATCAAGTTCTTCAAATGTTTCCATATTAAGTATCATGCGGCCAAATTCGAGATATCTGAATAATATAAGATACTTGAATTTTAATCTATTGCCATGGTTTGATTACAGTATGATAAAACGGCCACAAGCACATGTCTATGATCTACGATCCTTTAAATCTTTAGCTAAAGTATCCGATGTGACTTCGAAATTAAACTACTAGTAATTTCACCAATACGTGGTAAATTGTGCAATTTATTTATTTTCACTCTTATGATTAAAATTTATTTATCATATGTGTATCTATTAATTTTGGAAATTTCCAGATTATTATTAACTTAACTTTTTCTGTAAAAAATAAAAATAGGAAAGAAAAAAAATAGTAGTGTCAGAAGTGGGATTCGAACCCACGCCAGTAGAAACTGACTGCGACCTGAACGCAGCGCCTTAGACCGCTCGGCCATCCTGACATGACATCGTTTAGAGCATAAATTAGATATGATTTCCAGTTCAAAATGAAATGCCGTGTAATCTAATTTAACCTACTTTTTTATGATTTAGTTTGGTAATTTCATATTTTTGTGCTTTCTGTATATAACGGGTTCAATATTATCAAGAGGAGAAAGGCGAATTTGACGATTTTCGGGTTTTACCTTCGGTCCAGAATTTCACCTTCGACCTTGACCTTTATCACCGGTATGTTTACTACAACTTCCGCAAACAGTTTTGTCGCCTGTCACTTTAGTAATCGCAAGTTGTATGAAAGCTGACAGTTGTTAAACATGGTCAGGTAAGACAGAATAACAGCAGAACAACATGAAAAAAGTTTGATCAGGTTGTTTCTGAAAATTTTCCTTGAATGCAAATTATTTTTCTTCTTAAAATAAAAGTTTATGGAAAGTCCAAGACAACGCAAAAGGTGTCACTGGTTTATGAACCCGTGCAGAGTTGAAGACGCTGCAACCCCGGGCACAGGCACTTGTTTATCTGTGATTGATGTTTTATGATATATGCCATTCAGCGACCATCACTTTTTCAAAATATCTGCTGTCATCAGCCTCCAGATTATGTAGTTGGAGTATGGATTCTGCAAATCATGCATTGTCCAGTATCTGGAACTCGGGACCATACCTATTCTAGTGGGACGCTTTACCAATTGAGCTACCCCACTGAGACGCGGGACCTTGGTTTTGAGTCCCATCTGAAAAACTATCCTAGTATTAGCTTTTACAGCTCTAGCATTGACAGGAGATGAAAATCATCTCTGAAAATTTCCAAGTCCTGAGTGAGGATCGAACCCACAACCCTTCTACTTCTACCAGTTTGCAGCCACCATCAATTGCTGATGATTCTGCCACTCTATGTGTGCGAATTGTCAGCCAGATCACACTAGCCTACACCGATGTGACCATGACTGGCAGTGTGTATTGTGCGTTTATGTCTGCTTTGTACTAGTGCGCACTCAGGGCGAATTTTTAGGTGCTAGCTCACCGAGACGACAATTGCAGAGGTTGCAGCCTCACCGGTCCATTATCCTGATACTGGATAAGTCAGCAGCAATGTGAAATGAAGTAACTTGCTTAAGGTCACAACATGCCCAAGACAGGATTTGAACCCACGACCCTTGGATCTGGAGTCCGACGCTCTACCAACTGAGCTACATGCTTGACTTTGAAACCCAGTGTCAGTGACAGTACCACTCGGCCATGTCACACAGTCGGAGTCACCATGTTTGTGATATTGAAATTTACACAAACAACTGAGAACAATGACAGAAGATGAAAAACTTGACCTCAGTTTTTTTTATATATTTTTTTCACTTTCAGATAATCACCTGACAGTTCCATGTTTGTTATATTTGAGCGGGATAGAACATGGATTTTAAGTAGAGTTAGTGTTATTAAATGAATATTCTACCACAAAAAATGACAGACGGAAGTTATGCCAAAAGTATTGAGCTTCCAAATGAGGATGTCTTCAGGAATTTGAAAAATGCTCACCACTTTGCCGTAGATATAGGTATGTTGTTTCTAGATTTATGATACAGAATCAAACCCATTTCTGACCAAGTGGTCTAAAGCTTAGACTATGTGTAAGCGCTACCCAATGGGATTTGCCGCTGTTCCATGTGATCGATACCTCTTAATGTTTGTGCGGAACATTTTGGAAAACGTCTCCACAAATTCCCGGAATACGTCAGTTTTACAGGAAAACGTAATATTGTGCGATTCCATGTTCATTGGAAACAAATGTTTCGTAGACACTTTAGAAAGTATCACGTGGTACAGCAGCGAACCCCATTGCCAATTTGTCTGTGGCGAATAAACATGATTTCTGGCTATTAAAAATAATCCAGATAAGTGAGATTTATGATTGATGTTGTAAAAACATCCTGGACATGTCTGCTCCTTATCCTAATCTTGACATTAGTTATAACTAGTAATGACTGGTCTCCTTTCAGTTGAATTAATGCGCTGCCTTATAGTATCTGACCTAGTTAGTTTAATTTGTTTGTCCTCATGCAGGGACCTTATAAGCAGATGCCCTGTGTCAAGAGTACAACCCTACCAAAAACCTGGCTGCACATTGCCTTGAGCATCCTGCAATTTCTGTCACATCATTTATAGCTGGTGACATCTTGATATAAGTGAAATATTGTTGATTTTCAACAAATCAGTCTTAAAATCAAACTCAACTCCTGTCTACCGGATTTTGATTATCACAGGCAAACAATTCCTCACACATGTGACCAGGGAATCTAGCCATTTCACCAGTGCTAGGTTTCCCTGTCTCCCCCCTGGTTGAAACAGACATCACATGAAGAATCTCCAACATTAATTGGATTTCTCTGACTTTTGAATCTGATTGAAGTGATTCTATGATCATTTGTTAAAGCTGGATAACAAAATGTTCAACCTTGTTTGAGATATCTTTATCTTACACTGATACTAGTGTAAGATTACCATATAACTGGAAATTTTTGCAGTATTAATTTTTCGCGATTTTATGAAAATAAACCTATGTAAAAATGTTTGTGTTTTTAATTTTCGCGATTGAATGACCGTATATATAATATAACCGATGAGGCTGTCAATTCGACAATCGCTTATCGGGATATTAATAAAATTTATTAAAATAAAAATAGTGAAAATTAAATCCAGTTATATGGTATATTAAACTCACTAAAAACTGATACATGGTGCCTGTCAGTGTCAAATCATATTAGACCATGAGTAGTGGTGATTCTTGGATGCATGTGTCTGCTATTTGTGAGTGAAGGCTCAATCAGATTCTTAGCTGAAGAACATTCTAAATTCTTAACCATGTAACTGCCATCCATAAATAACTTTACAAATTTATATTTGCAATAGGTTTACATTATAATCATCATATATAATTTTGTTTATATATAGTTGAAATATTGAAGTTTTTTCCTTTATTTGAAAGTGATAAATTAACCTTATGACCTTAATGTATGTAATAAAGTTGTTCTTCTTGAAAATCAATTTTTCTTGAAATTTTCTGAAATTTGGGGAAAAATTAAAAATTTGGGAAACAATTTTTTCATGATATGGACACTATTTTAGCTGAAAAACACTAAGCTTAACCATAATGATGTTTTCTTCAACAATTTTATTATTTGAAGATTTTGAGTCTGTTTTGATAGGACCAGTTTTAAAAGGGTTGGTACAGGCCTGGAAAAGTCCTTAAATTTTGAGGTTTGCCCTAAAAAGACCCTAAAAACAAGTATGACTCTAAAAAGCCCTTGAATTTTGCAATTAGGTGTTGATATGAAATGGTTGTAAATAGACTGATCAAAATAAATAAATAAATAAGTTACATTGAAAGGTTCCTGGCCCTCCCGAACACCCAAAATCAACCCCCACTTCAAGTGTCGTTACTATGGACATGTAAGTAATTGTTTTATTGATTTACATGTATTGTATTTGCACCAATGTTTTTCTTATAAAATTATCCTTCTGATTAGGCCTTAAATTTGCAAATGAGGCCTTGAAAAGACCCTAAAAAGTCCTTAAATTTTGAGTCTAAATGTCTGTACGAACCCTGTTTAATCATGTGTGATTATAAATTAATGGAGTGTATAAACCAATCTTGTTGTTATGTTGTTCAGTTAAGAGAGGTTTTACTGTCAGATTACGGTGTGGCTTTGAAACTTGTTGTTACTTTTTTGCAGGTGGTTCTCTAGCAAAGGTTGCCTATAGCTCGCGGATACAGAGACGGACTTCTATGGTTCTAGATGAACCAAGTAAGGTTTGTTGAAAGAAACATGCATATACTCAACAAAAAAAGTAAGGGACCATTGTAAAATTTGAAATAAAAATCCAAAAAATGAATAATGTAAAATCCATCTGTATTTATTTTGTTCTTATTCTTTTCTTGTTTCAAATGATGTTATGAAGTTAATTTTTGTGCATGAAATTAAATCTTATCAATGAAATTTATGAGAAGTGTGAATATTTTAAAATGATATGATTTACGTTCTACAAAATTAAGTAATGTTTTTGATGTGGTCCTTAACTTTTTATTGAGTATACATGTATTTACAATGCATTTTGGTCACCTACAATGAACTCTGTTAGGAACACTTTGTTTATTGATCAAATCATTGACTTCAATTTCTCACTTTCATCAGCTTTGCTAGTTTTAAAATCTGGTTCATTACTTGATGAACAAGGAAAAATAACTGTAAAATCTTACCGGTAAGAACATTTGGATATATGTATTAAGACATTTAATGCAATATAAATATTACAAGTATTAGTCCCAAATGATTTTAATGGCAGGAAAATTATCATCAGAAGTTAAAAAAAATGTCACTTTATGGATAATGACATGAAATTTGAATTTTGAGAATTTGAATTCATATTTTCGGTTTTCTTCAACAGAATTTTTTATATGTTCTGGTATTTCACAATTATCTTGACTAGAAAAATTGATGATAGAACCTTCAACTTGATTGATACAGTAGATAATAAATTCAGGTTTTTCTTTATTTCTCAATACATAGTAGTGATTCTATGTATATTTCTGTAGATTGAAAATGGTAGCATCCATCCAGTGTTAGACGATGATAGTGGCAAGGAATTGAGGTTTTAAGTCAGGTTGTAGTTGACTATTAATTTGGTGATGCGGGCGGGTGGGCAGGAATTTCTTTTCCTGACTTTTTTTTTTTCTTTTTTATTTTTCGATTTCTCTGTATATTTTATCTAGATTGAAGATGGAAGCATTTATCAAGTTTTAGAAGAGGATGAGTACATAAGTAGGCTTCATTTTGTTAAATTTGAGACCAAACTGATCGATTGTTGTCTCGACTTTATTCATAACATCTGGCACCGGGATGGACAACAAAAAACCACAATCAAAGCCACTGGTGGTGGATCTTATAAATACATGGATCAGATCAACTCCAAACTGGGTCTACAGTAAGTTATACAACTGTCAAACCTGTCTATAAAGACCACCCATAGGAATCTGTAAAAGTAGCCTTTATGAGCAGGTGGATTTTATATCAGGGATGAAGCTCAACTATTTTGAGTTAGGGGCCCAGCTCACTTCAGAAAAGAAGTTTTAACAGTAATTCATAGCTAAAATGTCTAAATATTCAGGGGCCCAGACTGATTTTTAGGAGCCATTGGCTACTAAGCCCCTGCTAATCTTCATCCCTGTATATATGTACAAGTTCAAATACCCTGAATAAGGAGCAATTGGGATGGATTTTATTGGCCTATAAAAACAGGTGCCCCTAATATAAAGGTGGCCTTTAAGGCAGGTTTGACTGTACTTATAAATAACACTATGTTTTGATAATTTTTGTGGTAAAAATTGTTTGATTGGTTGAATTGATTTTGAGGTCCCAGTTAAGAATATTTCACTTTTATCTAGACATCTCCAGCTGTAGATGAACTGAGACATTTTTCACCTTTGCAGTGCTCCTTGGGCAATAAGCAGGGAAGGTTCTTTACCATGCCACATCTACCATGACACAGGGCATAGGGTTTAAGGTCTCTTTTGAAGAACCCTGTGACTTTCATAGTCACTACCTATTTTCAAGTCTTGATTGGTCCTAGCCTGAATTCAGACCCCTAGCTCCCAAATACCAAGCAAACATGTTACCAACTGTGCTACACTTGTGGTAATTGTAGTAAAAAAAAATAGGCAATTGATTATAAAATTCAGAATTAGAACACTTCCTTCCAATTGAAAAAGACCACTGCGGTAGCTCAGTTGGTAGAGTGCTCGCTCCATAAGTGGGAGGTCGTTGGTTCGAACCCCGACCGCGTCTGACCCAAGACTTAAAAGCGGGTAGTGACTGTTCTTTCGCCAAGCACTTGGCATTACGAAATGAAAGTCACGGTTCTTTCGGATGGGAACTTAAAATAACCGAGGTCCCTTGTCTTGGTAGGCTTGGCACGATAAAGAACCCTACTGTATAATGCCATCAGTGCAATGCACAGGCAAAATTTCTGCACATTCGCCAATAGCTGGCGACGTCTCGATAATAGTGAAATATTCTTGACTGGGACGTTAAACCCCATTACTCAACTCGACTCTAATTGAAAAAGGGTAGATATGGCACAAATTCACACAGGTCACATTCCTAGACTTACACTTGCAGTCCTTTTGTTCATGCATCTGAAATTCGCAAATTTTCGTGATTTACAAGACAAGACATACAAACCCTATTCCCCTTTCAGTAAATTTTAAAGTAGAAGACAAATTTCTTAATTTAGGCAGCAAGTATGGAGTACCGTAATATGTATTGTAAAAATATTCAGAAAATGTAAACATTGTGAAAAAAGGTAACAAAATTAATCCAAATCAGAATAAGTTGCAAGCAACCTTTGTCGCCCTACTCACTTTATTGAAACCATTGGTATTGGCTCTATCCACACCAAAAAATTAAATGTTTTACTGTTGTGATGCTATAAGTCCATCTTTACTGATGTTTGTTTCAGGGTGGATCGAGAAGATGAAATGGGATGCTTAATAAAGGGCTGTAATTTTTTGCTAAAGAATATCCCGGATGAGTCCTTTATATATCAGCGACATGGTTCACCGGAGTATAAATTCCAGGGAGTCGATCATAATATATTTCCCTATCTTCTAGTCAATATAGGATCTGGAGTCAGCCTAGTCAAGGTTAGTACCTGTCTTCTGTCGTCTTCTTTCGTAAACCATCAGGCTGATTTCCGTGTCATCAGGTGCAGATTCTGAACAATATGTGAGGTAGAGGTTTGAAAATCTATATACAGTTGACTATTTACAGGTAACAAAAGTGAAAGTTGTGGGTTTAAACACTAGACTGGTGGTCTAAGGAACCACTTTGGATGGTAGTGAGACCGGAGCTGCTACCTATGTCAGTGTTCAACTTAGGATTTTTCAGAGGGGCTCATTTTCAACAACTTTTGTCTTAAAAACACCATAACATCATTATTTTTGTATTTATATAATGTTAAATATGTCTGTCTGAGGCCTTAACAATGGGGTCATTTGGCAAAATAAAGGATCAATGACCCCTTTTAAAATAAACCCTGCCACATTGGATTCTTTACATCAGTTAGATTAAGGATTAAAACAGATTATTGGCATTTTGACTGCATAATCAGTGTTCATTCTAGAAGAAGTCTTTATGCTCTTGAGCCAAAAATAATAATTGTCCTCAAAGAATACTTTCTGTTGACATATCCTGCCTAATCTTTTCAATTTTAGTTAAGTGTTGTATAAATCTAATTCTGTCTCTTTGTCTTTTCTCATATTTTATATTTTTCTCTGACTTCATACTGGTCTTTTCAAATAAAATGCATCAAGTTTTGTTATTATGTGAGCAGTTTCCAATCATAAATTAATTTGGATATTTTATTATACCCCTGCTTTGAAGAAGAGGGGGCATACTGTTTAACCATTGTCCTTTCGTCTGTCTGAAACAAACATTTACATAACATTTTTTTCCGCAAATACTAATCACAGCCATTTCAAATTTTGTATGCAAGTTCATCATGAGGACCCATACAGAAAGAACTGATTTCAAGTCTGACAGACATCTTCTTCACATTTTCTTTCTGTTATAACACATTTTAAAAGCGAGGGTGTACTAAATGAACAGCAGCTAACAGACTGATTGTTTTTTATTGCTTTCATTTTATGACAGGTTGAATCTGAGGAGAAGTATGAGAGGATTGGCGGGACAGCTAATGGAGGAGGTACATTTTGGGGATTAGGTTCTTTGTTAACAAAAGCTAAGGTATTAATCTGTTTGATTTATTGTATTGTTGCCACTATGGTAGCTCAATCTGTAGAGTGGTTTCTTCTTATGTGAGAGGTCGTAGCTTCGTACTCTGGCTGGGTCTGACTAAAACTTAAAAATAGGTAGTGATTGTTCATTTGCCAGGCATTCAGCATTTAGAAATGAAAGTCACAGGATAATTTGGAAGAGACCTTAAAACGGATATCCCCTGTCACCCTGAGCACATTGCAAAGGTAAAAATTTCTGTCACTTCACCTAAAGCTGATGACATATCGATGTAAGTGAATATTCTTGACATGGACATTAAACCCAATACTTACTTACTTAGTCTTCTTTTTGCTGGGAGCACATAATGCCTTGACCGAGGACTTCCATCTCTGTCTGTCTGCTGACATTTTCTGTAGTGTGCCCCACGTCCATCCTTGTTCTTTCATTTCCTTTTTTAACTGATCTTCTCCAAGTCTGCTTCGATCCTCCTCTGCTTCTTTTACCAGGTGGTGTCCATCTAGTTGCAACTCTTGGTGTTCCCATCCTTAAGACATAACCAATCCACCTCCATCTACTCTCTCTGATTTGTTTTGGGACTGTTTCAGTTCTTTCATAAAGTTCATTAAACCCAATGCATTCAATCAAATAATCAATTTATTGTACCGGTAATACATGTATTTGGTATAGTAAATACATGTAAGTAAGAAGAAAACTGTGTTACTCGACAGAGTTATTCCCCTTTGTCTATTTGATTTCACTTGATTGATTAAATGGTGCTATATGTCCCAGTCAAGAATATTTTACTTTATCGAGACATTACCAGACATTACCATCTATAGGTGAATGGGCAGAAATTTTGCGTTGTGTTTGGGGCAATGTGAAGGTAGGATTTTTTAACGGCTATGGATACCATGGCATGGGGCATTGGTTTTTAAGGTATTTTCCAAAGGAACTTGTGAATTACATTTTAATCACCGAGTGGTTTGCAAAATTGAAAGAACAGTCACTACCCATTATCAAGTTTTGGCCAGACCTGTTCAGAGTTCAAATCTAGCCTCCCAAATACAGAGCAAGTACTCCAACTGAGTTATTGTAATGGAAATCTTATTTGCCTGACAGAGTTATTCCCCTTGTCCATTTGAATTCATCTGAAATCAGTGGGTTTTTTTTTAGGTAGAGTAGATGTGCCATTGGCTATTCATATTTTGACTTGCACATGGTTGGGTAAATATGGCTTTCGTAATTGGAGTTTGATTAGGATACACTTTTGTAATGACATCCAATTTCAGGTGACACTTTTGAAATGACATTCCATTTCAGTTGACACTTGAAATGGCATCATATTTCAGTTGACACTTTTAAAATGATATCCCATTTCAGTTGACACTTTTAAAATGGCATCCCATTTCAGTTGACACTTTTATAATGGCATCTCATTTCAGTTGACACTTTTGAAATGACATCCCATTTCAGTTGACACTTTTGAAATGACACCCCATTTCACTTGACACTTTTGAAATGACACCCCATTTCAGTTGACACTTTTGAAATGACATCCAATTTCAGTTGACACTTTTGTTATGACATCCCATTTCAGTTGACACTTTTGTAATGACATCCAATTTCAGTTGACACTTTTGTAATGACATCCAATTTCAATCGACACTTTTGTAATGACATCCAATTTCAGTTGACACTTTTGAAATGGATTCCAATTTCAGTTGACACTTTTGAAATGACATCCCATTTCAGTTATAACTAGTTTAATAATGATTTTTTCGTTTGTCTATTATAACAGACTTTTGATGAGCTGTTGACCCTAGCGGAGAAGGGCGATCATAGAGAAGTAGACATGCTAGTCAAAGATATCTACGGAGGTGCTTACTCCTCGATAGGACTACCTGGTGACATCATAGCTAGTAGTTTTGGGAAGGCTGTTAGACACAAAACATCAGATGGTCACAGTAAGTATCAGTACATTGTAATTTAAGGGGCCTCGGTGGCTGAGAGGGCTAAAATGCATGCTTACGGGTCACAGTCAGTGATTTTGTTTAACTTATATAACTACCTAATAAAGATAGTTTCCCCTGGGTAAAAGTGACTAAATTTGCCCAATTTGATCCCTTAAATTCCTTATACAACAGTGATATACTAGATATTGTCACAATATAACTTCTTTGCAGTGAGGATCCTAAGCTATTACAAGCACGTCATTATGCAGTTTACTGTTTTTCAGGACTTCAAATTTTCCCAATTTAAAAGGCAGAAGGTAGTTTTTAAAAAAAATGTAACAAAATCACTGTCGGTGACTCTCACTGCCTAGGTTGGGATCACACTCAAGATAAATACTAGTGTGAAATGTTTGTTGAAGGTTGATGGTTATTCTCAAGACACTCCAGTTTCCTCAACCATCCCATGCATCCATGAACTGACCACTTCAATATAAGTGCAGAAGCTTGACTGGGGCGTAAAACTCTATTACTTCACTCTACTCCATTTAGAATTGACGTATCACCGACCAGGCCCACAATGTTCCGACACTAGCCGCCATCATGGTACCAAAGCAGCATCAGTGCAACTAATGACATACTAGTGTCAGTGACGTCGTTAAATGGTGCTATTCAGGCAGAGTTTTCATTCTTTTTGGGTGTAAATCAAGCATCCTGTCATTTGACGGAACATTGTGGGTGTGGCCGGCAATACATCAATTGTGTGGAGTGGAGCAATGTATTTTGACAATGCAGTCAGTTTTCATTTATATTAAGGTGGTCTGTTGTATGATAGTGGAAGAAACTGGAGAACCTGTAAAAATGCCAGTGACATTTTGACAAGTGAAATGATACATTTTGTCACAAATTTGCCCAAATTAGATACAAATTAAGTTGGTGATGGATGCTGTGATCTGAAATCCTTCGCTTTCATCCACTTTTCACTAAGGCATCTCTCTCTCTCTCCTCTCTCTCTCTCTCTCTCATTTTTTCACCCCCCCCCCTGAAATGGATATATTTTCGCATTTTCCCACCAATGTGATTTGGTGAGGGGTGGGAATTTCAAAACTATGAATTCAAAATAAAATCCAGATTTTTTAAAAAAATAATTACATTTGGAAAAAAAAACCTACATGATTGAGAAAATAAGGATGGAAGCAGTTTATGTGATTTGTCCCAGCCTCAGTTTATAACTAAAAAACAATGCCAATCCTTACTTACTTTTTTACACTAATTTTACGTTCATTTACTTTGTTTGGACAGAATTTAAAGATGAAGATATAGCTAAAAGTTTGCTGTTATCAATAAGCAATGATGTGGGACAGATAGCCTATCTCCACGCCAAGCTACATGGCATTAAGATTTGAACACTGATTTTAACATTTATTTCTTTGTTTGGACAGAATTTAAAGATGAAGATATAGCTAAAAGCTTGCTGTTATCAATAAGCAATGATGTAGGACAGATAGCCTATCTCCATGCCAAGCTACATGGCATTAAGATTTGAACACTGATTTTCACATTTATTTGTTTATTTATTTTATTATTCTGGACAGAATTTAAAGATGAAGATATAGCTAAAAGTTTGCTGTTATCAATAAGCAATGATGTGGGACAGATAGCCTATCTCCATGCCAAGCTACATGGCATTAAGAAGATTTACTTTGGTGGATTTTTTATCAGGGGACATCCAATGACTATGCACACTATTTCATATGCTGTTAATTTCTGGTCAAAGGTAAAAACACTTTTCATTATACATCTTCATCCCACCCCCACTACATGGCCCCCTCCCACCCCCACCCAACCCCCACCCATGCAAATAACATTTAGGAGGATATACCAGAACCACTCTGTACAACTGCTCTAATATCTTTCATGTCTATGGAGGAATTTTATCAAACTTGGCACAAATGTTACCAACACAAGATAATGTGTTGCATAACAAAAAAATTAAGTGTCTGTCTATTTGTACAGCCATCTGGCCATTTGCACATGTGTTGCAATGGGGTATTTGTTTCTTAAGATACTGCTCTGGCTTTGTACAGATTTAAATTTTGGTGATTTTTTATTTTCTCCTGAAAAACTTTAGGCCATGGTGGACGTGTGGTTTAAAGTGCATGCTTGTAGATTAATTCATCTCACTATCTAGTTTCTAATTCCACTTTTGCTGATGTTTACTTTTGGAAAGTTTGTTGGGTAGCTTGCTCTGGTTTTGTTTTGGAACTCAGGTTATCTTCACACATAGAAGATTTAATGCCTTGATATAATACATAAGTTGTATATCATATAAGTGAAAGTATCGGGAATGGAGTGAAAAAAATTTAGTTCAATCTTATTGAAATTTCAATTGTTCTTATAAAGATATATTATAGATTCATTTTATTGAATATTTTTACCCTTTTATATACCTTGTATAATGTTAGTTGCTTAATTTTCATTTTCATTTAATTTTTGTGTAAATACATGAGCGTAAAACATTTTATTATATAATTGACTTGATTGTAATTGCTAAATTTTTGTGTAATTCATGAGAGTAATATTGCACATATTAAATAAACTTTTTTGAATATTTTATTTTGATATAATTCACTTGCATTTTAATTGACTGTTATCTAACCATGCTTATTTTAAAGTACATGACATGTACATTTATGTGAATATCTTGATATTGCAATATTACATTAAAACTTAATGGACAAACAAAAATTCTTGATTTACAGTATGGAGGAATTAGGGGATTTCGATCACTTAGTGGATTTTGGAATAATTTTTTAGCTTGCTAAATAAATCTGAATCAAAATGTACATCAGCGTACTTAATACTAATTAATATGAATGCTTTTATACTGACAAAAGCTCAATCAAAGCATTACACAGCATGTTTTATCTAAATCCCTACCGGTCCCCATTTCTATGTAAACAAAATGGCGGAAAGGTGAATCCGATCACGTTATGTAGTGACGTATTACACAAGAAAATAAAAGTGTTTGAGGCTCAAAACGGGCCAGTGTTAACATGAAACATGAACATTATATCTTACCTTATGTCAATCCTAAGGTAAGTAATATTCCAGCAACCATTCACCCATTTGTGTGTCATCCATCGATTTCATAACAATTAGAAACCTTATATTGACATATGTCTATATATATTATATAAATATATATACTGATGCAACATCAATAGTTTTAACTGTAAAAATCTGTTGAGAATGTGTTGTGAAGCATGGAGCAGGTAGCCGTTATCACTTTATGGTGTTGAATTGCATTTATAGAACCAAGTGTTATATAATCTTGCTCCCGATATATAACAATTATGCTATAACACGTGGTGCTACTTTACAGCCTCGGTTTTCTTGAAACAGACTATAACTGGTGACGTCACATGAACTGATATTTGTCAAAACGCTCAGAGAGTAAACAGACGACACTGGATTGTATGAAAATGATTAGATCAAAATAAATTGGACATATTGTGATACAAGAAAAACGGGAATAACAAAAATGGCGGTTTTTATCAACATGGACAGAATGTGAGTTATTTTACATTCCTAGAAAGTACTTTTGACTATTTGTTTACACTAGTAGAAAAAACGTGCTTCCGTCGTTATAAATAGACAATACCGCCTAAAAAATTCCACTGCACATGCTCGCCATTCGGAATTTACATAAGTGATCGGAAACACCTGGTGATCGAAAACGCCTTACGAGCCCATACCAGTATTTGTTATACAAATTAGTAGGGAGAGATTCAAGTAGTATTTATTTATTAATTCAGCTTGTAATTATCTATTTATCATAAACAGGGAGAGATTCAGCCATTGTTTTTAAGACATGAAGGGTATTTAGGTGCTATTGGTGCATTTCTGAAGGGTGCTGAAGAAGATGGTAACTATATAATAAGATTTAATCAACATTTACATGAATCCTGAATTTTATTGTCAATATGCTAACTCATTTTGTAGAGTGCTCGCTTTGTATGTGGGAAGACTTAGTATCAAACCCTGGCCGAGGATATGACCAAGACTTGAAAATAGGTAGCAAATTTTCTTTCATCAAGCACTTGGACATTCAAGCACTCAGCATTAAGAAATAAAAGTAATGTGGTCCTTTCAGAAGAGACCTTAAAAACTGATGCTCTGTGTCATAACAGATGTGGTACGTTAAACATGTGAAAGAACCCTCTGAGCATACTGCAGAGATGAAATATTCTGGCACTACATTCAATAGCTGGTGACTTCTTAATATATGTCAAATATCTTTGGCTTAGACATAACTCCCTATTCAATCAATAACTCAATCAGAAATTATTGTCCCGTTATGGAAGTCTCTGACTAAATAGCAGTTCACACTCATTTTGTCAATATTTTTCAGATACCGAGAACTTTACTTGGGGTGAGAATTTTGTTGGAAGTTCTGGGCTATGAAGTTCACACTCGTTTTGTCAATATTTTTCAGATACCGAGAACTTTACTTGGGGTGAAAACTTTGTTGGAAGCTCTGGGTTAGGAACTTCACAATCATTTTGTTAATATTTTTCAGATACTGAGAACTTTACTTGGGGTGAGAACTTTGCTGGAAGTTCCGGACTTGGAAGTTCACAATCAAATTTTTTTAGATATGGAAGACAGAGAAGTTCAACAGTAAGAAAAATTATTTTTAGAAATGGAGTGGAGAAGAGTGGAGTGGGGTATAGATTTTATGCCCCAGTATTAAATTTTCACTTATATTGGGGTGGCCAGTTCAGAAATGGTAAGGAAACTGGAGGCTGCAAGTTGCTGCAATTAGATAGAGTACAGACCTGTCAAAAACACTGAGCTTACACATACGAGTCGAAGTTTGTCAACCGAGTGACAAAGTAATTGACCGTTAGTCACCGAAAAAATTGCCAAGAGTCAAATAGCAATTGCCAAAAAACTGTTGACATTTAGCTAACGAGGAGCAGAGATGAGCTACCGAAATTACTAAGCTTGGTGTTAAACTTTCGACAGGTCTGTACTATACCTAGTATTATAGATGTTGTCTATACAAAAATGTCTCTCCCAAAATTTCTAGTTAGATCCATATAAAACAGTGATTACCTCATTTCATTTCTGAAATAATGTTCAACGACTTGTGTAAAATTTCCCTATCCTAACTGGATACTCAATATATTAATTCCTTTAATCTGTCATAATTTGACTTTTATTTTTAGTTTGACATGCTGGAGCTGGACAAGTTAGATAAACCATTACAAACATGTCCATTGTTATTGGATCCCAACAGTTATCTGCCAGATACAGTCGACTTAAACGAAGATGATGATGCCAGGCAGTACTGGCTGGACTGCTTTGCTAATAGTGTTGATAAGGTAACTATCACCATGGTAACCAAAATAAACACTATGTCACTGAACTGATACTAAAGTCTTCTAAAACTAAAAAGGTCAAATAAATTTGGTCAATACAGTCTATGATGCCATTTAAGGTTGGCATCTTTGCATGAAAAAAATTGAAATCTAACATTTTTAGGTATAATGAAATGAAAATGGACACCTCAACTATAAATATTTTTGCAATTTTATCAACAGACAAAGCAGCAAGCTATAAGAAGTCAGCCACAGTCCAAAGATGTAGAAGAAAGAGCTGAGAATTTTAAAGTGAAATATTTAACAAGACTTAAAGAATTGAAGGAAAACCCATGGTATTGTTATCCATCTTCTTTTATATTTTTGAATTGTTCATAATTTTTTTACTTAATTATTTCATAATAGGCATCAGTGTGTCTTGTTAAAAACATTTTCATGACTATGATTACACAGCTTTACTGAGTCTGTCTAGTGCAGTTATACAAAGCAAAATTTAAGGTTATCCAAGAGGTAAAATAGGACTTAAAATTAACTAAATTACATATTATACCGGTTTTAATTTTACAGCACTAGACGGCCGTTTCGAAATACAATTCCTCATCAGTAGTGCTTGGACTAAAACCATGAAACCAAAATTATTTTGAAGATGTTGAAAAGCTACCCAAAGGACCAAAATGTATTTTACCAAATTAAGCTAAGGAAATACTTTGCATGAGGGAGTATACCTTAGTTTTTGAGAAATTTCAAATTTTAACTTGCAGGAAATTCAAACTGAGTTTATTATACCCCCACAATAAAGTCTGCATGTTTTCCTAAATGCAGCTATAGAACTGATTTTTGTTATGTGAATCTACGAGAATAAATTACCAGTCAGGTTAACATTTTGTCCTGCTTCATTGATTTTTACAGAAAGTACTCCACCTGGTATTTGATAATTATACTGCAAAAACAGTTTTCTGCACCTTTTTCAAAAAGTGCAGCTATTGAACTGATTTTTGTTTTGTGAATCTACCACAATGAGTGACATTTTTTCATTTATTTATGGTAATGACTGCCCATGGACTTGAACAAATATGTGGGAACGTTGGATATGTGGCCTGGCTCACTAAGGTTCGTTCATTATTTCCATGTTGTGTTTTTTCAGTGCCTATGGTTCACTTACTGTTCGCAGTCTACTGGACACAAGTAGCCATTGTTTACAAGATTTTTTGTTCACGGATCCTTATTCTCACGTAAGTTTAATTAAATTAGTAATTATTCTCACATAAGTTAAAAATTATAGAATCTGGGAATAGTATAGTAGTTAAAGTTAGAAAAAGAATGGCAGTACATTTAGGTATATTGATTTTATTCTTTCCATAAGATCAGACCTTGTTGGCTTATTGATAGTTTACTGACAATATACGGGTCCGACAGAAAGGTTACAGGTCTGAATAGTTACATATCTAACTGAAAAGTTTCATATCCAAATAATTCAATTCTCCTATGTTTCAAGCATTTTGCTTGGTCATATTTTTCTGTTATGTTTGAATGAATGGATTGGCTCTCAGTGACGTTATCTTACTATGGATGACGCACAGAGGCATTTGAATTCCTATGCCATAGTGGTGCTATTTTTTACTTGCTATGACAGTATAGTTATTTAAATCATTGATTTGTTGTTGAAAAATTTCTATAAATTAAATTATAAGAAATGAAGTTAATTTTTCTTTTTGTTATAAAAGTATGAAAGAATGGACATTGCATGCGTAACATAGTTCACTACGTGAATTATTCAGTTTGAAAAATGTTCAATTCTTTCATACTTCCATAACAATAAGAAAATTTAACTTCATTCCTATACTAAAACGTTACAGGTCCATCTGGATAATATAGGTTCATCTGAAAAGTTTCAAGTCCAACTGATAAGTTAATGTTCTCTTCCTGGACTGACTTTAAAATAAAAACACTGATTAGTAGTCTTCATTAGTGACTTCTCTTAAATTTTATCTTGTTTTCTGGTGTTTCCCCATTTCATCAAAAAAAGGTAGTTTCCCCAAATCCTTAGATCAATCCCTGCTAGGCTTATCAAGTCACTCAAAAAGTTTGAACTGACTGACTGCCTTCATACAAGTGAAAACTAGAACTGTTTCTTGAGAGTCTTGAAAATTGGTATCCTTGAAAATTAATATGTCACTGTCATCAGTGATTAAAACAATTGTATAGGTAAGAGTTACTTCCCTTTAAACCTTGGAAATAAGATAAGTTTCTCATTGTCTATGTGTGGGAATAATCCAATACATTTTGGTATGTTAGTTGAATGCTGTTTTATCTCACATCAGTAATTTTTCAGCTATTGTCAAGGAGACAAATTGCTATTTCATATCACCAGCTATTTGCAACAAAACAAATTGGTCATACTAATCTCATGGACTAATTGAATATTGATGCCTCAGTATAAGTGAAATATTCTTGACTGGGATGTTAAACACTCAAGTCAACTCCATTATACTAATACCAAACAAACCAGTAAAGCTAGAGTCAAATCCATTCTCACTTGATGTTGAAATGTTGAATATTGGGTTCAATCCAAATCAATGAGACAGCCCAGGTCCTGAAGGCTAACAACTTAGACACTTAAGCTATGATACCTCTCTGATAAACATTCTAAGCAGACAAAATGTAGGTAAAGTCTTACCCAGCAGCAGATTTATTATACCTCCCCCCCCCCCAAAAAAAAAAAAAAAAAAAAAAAAATTCGGGGGTAGGGGGTATATAAGAATCACCAAGTCCATTCAATGACCCTCATTTCTTTGAATGGATTTTGATCAAATTTGACACAAAATATAAATTAATATGTTTTAATGTGTCGCATACCACATTTAGGTATGAACTGACAACCTTGATATAAGTATGGCTGGCCACACCTTTTATGTTCTGACACTGGTCGCCATCACAGTACCAAAGCAGCGTCATGGCAACTAATGACGTACTAGTGTCAGTGACGTCATTAAATGGCGAGTTTTCATTCTTTTTGTGTGTAATTTAAGCATTCCAGGACTTTGTCGGAACATTGTGGGCGTGGTCGCCGATCCGTCAATTCCCCCACTCAACTCAAACATTTCTTATGATGTATTTTACTATTGTAGCAAAAGCAACAAGAGAATGAACAAGCTTTGAAGCATCTACCTAAGTTACTGGATGACCTAGATAAATTGTGCTGGGATGATCGGCAGCTTGCTTTAGCTAAAGGATTATTAGCAGGAAATGTATTTGATTGGGGAGCGAGAGAAGTAGCCAGTATCATGGAGAATAACGAGTTTGGATTCTCAGAAGCTCAGGAAAAATTACAAGGTAAGTCTATAATAGTGCTGGGATAAAAGTTGAGTGAGGTAGTGGAGTTCAGATTTAATGCCCCAGTCAAGATTTTTATACTCAAACACACATGCACAAACAAAATTTAGGGGGTGTATAGAAATCACTGTGTCTCTGTCTGTCTGTCTGTCTGTCTTGTTGTCCAGTCCATTAGCGTGTCCGCTTTATATCTTATTTGCATGAGTCAAAGGTCAAGGTCAGGAGGTCAATGCAGTGGGGGTGGGGTGGGGTTATTTGGCTCTCAAGAGTTAGTTCTTGTTTTTACTTGTATGAAGGCAGTCAGTCAGTTCAAACAATTTGAGTGACTTGATAAGCCTAGCAGGGATTGATCTAAGGTTATGGGAAAACTACCTTTTTGATGAAATGGGGAAACACCAGTAAGGGATCCAAGGGGCTTAGACCGCACATTGGGGACCAGGTATGCATACCCCTCTCCCAACAATTTAACACCCTTTTGATGATACGAAATTAATGCACTTAATTTATCCATGTTATCCAGCTGATTTTGAAACTTTACAGAAATTTTGTAGAACCTTGTCCTTACAATAAATGAGGAATTTCAAAAGAAATATTTCTTAATGGTTTATTGGAATTTGTCAGTAATATGAAGGGGAAAAATGCAACATTTCTTGAGGCAAATATTACCAAATTTAGGTAGTCAAATGTGACTAGACTAATCAGTTTATAGGCTTGTAAATCCCCCGAGTCGACAAACTATTTCCAATTTCAGTGAAACCTTAAACTTCTGTTAACATGTTACTTTCTTTCCCCAGCTTTTCAAAGAAAGGGGGATATTAAATTTGAGTTTCCATCCTTCCTTCCATCCACATGAAACTCTTATTTATGTGAGCAAAGTCTCCATAACTATGAAGCACTATTTCATGAAACTTAGTGCAAAGCATCAACATTGATAGGAGATGTGCATATTGATAACCCAATTTGGTTTGCTCATTTTTCTTGGAGTTATGACCCTTTGAACATAAATGCAAATCACAAAAAAGTACCTGCTGACAGGGGATCCTAATTCACTGAATTTGTGTTTTTTTTTTCAGACAGACCGTGGTTGTTTGATGAGTATGATAAGTGGAAGGAGAGGCTAAGTACACACTCCCCTCATAACTGTGCTGTGATATTCTGTGATAATAGTGGATATGATATTATACTGGGTGTGTTTCCGTTTGTTAGAGAATTACTAAATAGAGGATCTAATGTAAGTATCATAACAATTACTAGACTTCCATAGTTTCATGTCAGTGGATTTGTTTGCTTAAAATTACTACAGAATAAAGGTATTTTCCTATAGGGAGAAATGACTAAAATTTCCCAAATTGTCCAATAAAATTCCCTGAATCAACAATGATGCATTGAAAAATTAAATCTAGTTGTCCTTACCCAAGAATATCAGATAGTACCACAAAATAGTGTCTTTGCAATGAAGATATTGTCTATTGCCATCATATCATATTATGAAATTTGCTAGATCTCAGAACTTTAATTTTCCAAATGTTAAAGGCAGTAGGTAAGTTTCCAAAAAAGTAACAAAATCACTGCATGTTCCAGGGGTTCAAAATATGTTTTGTAATGGAAGGTTCCAGGCCTTTTGCCTTTGTTTCTGCAGGTCCCATGTTAAGTTTTGAAAGTCCAATATCAGTGTGCAATTATGTTATCAGAGAATACTCTGAAAAAGGGATCATTATGATAATGACAGGTCCATCAGACTTTTTCAGCTTTAATATCAAGGGTCCCATGTAAAATTAAAAGGTCCCAGACCTCTGAGGCTCAGGTAATTTTGAATTTCTTATGTTCCTTTCATTCTCTATTTAGATTACACATGTTGTGAGTGTAGATAGCTAAACAGGAGGCACTTATCCTTTTTGCTTGTTTACTTTTCATCTATAGTCTTTTCTCCAAAATTATATGGCCAAATTTTATGATTGTCCAAGCAATGAAAGCCCCTCAGGTTTGTTCAAATGAAGATTTATATGTCTCCCTCCAGGTCCCATATCAAGTTTGTTTTAACAGGTTCCTGTGACAATTCTGGTCACATGGATACTTTTTATAGGCCATATTGGATCTGCCTAGTAGTATAGGAGTTATTTCCCTTGATAAACATTGTTACAAAAGTATGTTTATGTTTTGCTTTTGTGAATTATGCCGTGCAACAGTTATTTTGCTGATGAGTTCAAATGGTCGACAGCAGTCATTGTTGATAGATGTTCACCTTAGATTCAAGACGAGACTCTAGAGACATAATTTGAAGAGGTGGTTTTTAATAAATTCCAAAAACCAACAGTTGGCATTTGTATATCTGTATATTACTTTATTTTCACGGTTTCAAATTTTCGTGGTTTGACGATGGCGAGTGTATTCACAGTGTCATATTTTCACAGTCTTATCTGGAAAACGACTCCAGCAAGATTAATGGGCTTGTGATACCCATTAACTTCGCAGTGGTTTTATTATCACAGGAATACATTGGACTGTGAATATAGTAAAAATAAAACCACAATGAAATATAAGCATTATACAGTATATTTCTCTTTATATATCAGTGCAAGTGTATTATATCATTCTTAATGGGATACCCACTTGTGTGCATAGCTTTTGTCCAAATTTAAGGGAGATATTTGATAAAGCATCTTGATTATTAATAACTAACCTTAGCCAAAGACTCATGGAGCCTACAGTTATCCCCTCAGAGGCCAAGTGGTCTAAAGCACATGCTTACAGATCACAGTGCCTCTCCCCACGTAGGTTCAAATCCCACTCTGGTGAGATCCTGGTGTGAGAAACTTTGTTTGCCAAAGCTAGGTGGTATTTCCAAGGCACTCTGGTTTTCCCACCATCTCCTAACTGACCAGCTCTTTATACTAGTAAGTGACAGAATCTCCAATACTATTACTTTAAACTAGCCTGTTCAGAATGCAAAAAACTAAGATTTATGCTATACAGCTGCTGCCAATGAGTCTTATTAGAGTTACAGTACAGGCCACACTAAGTTAAAGAATTGGTGCCAATTTGGCAGTTGATCTAGGTCCCTAGTTAGCTATATGTCAGTAGCTGTTCAACATTTGTTATCTGTCTCCAGATACTGGCAGGCAGCTTTTCTGGCAGTAGCTAGCCATATCCCCGCCAATAGGCAGAATTGGTTAGCTCAATGTTAAACTTTCGACAGGTCTATACTGTAGATTTCAAGATTTGTTCTTGGTATAGAAGTGCGTGTTGTTTGACATATTACACTGTATGTTGCAGTAGAAGTAGATTGAATATCATGTTACATGCCGTCACCATGTACTATTAACACGTGTACAGAATAATACGCACACTGTACGTAGATAACACGTCCTATGTACGGAATTACCCGTCCTAACCAGCCCGATGTTTTTCCATAGTTCTCTTGGTTTTTCATCGACAAATGCATCAGGTATATCCCTAAGAACGCACAGAAATACATGTTTTATGTTCGTGACACTACTATACATAGATAAATTAATCGACCAACCAAGAGTGTGTAACAAAGAACTAAAGTGTACGAAATTACCCGCATCGACTCTATCTGTTTTTGAAATCTGCAGCTTTGAATTCTCATAATTAATAATTCTGTGAGTCCACACAGATGACTTTTTGTATTTTGACCACTTTTGTGTACAGAACAGCCATAATAAAATAGACAAATAATAACATTGTGTAACCAAACAGACATTTACAGATTTTGTTTAAGATTGCCATAGTCTGTCCATGGTCTGATGGATCTGATCAAATGTTTATAAGCATGGACAGGTTTAAAAACCACATATAGGTGTAAAAAGTGTATCTTCATATGTGTAAAATCAAGCCGGCGCACGCTTTATTCATTAAAATTACACTAATATTAAAATAGACTGACTGTATACTTTGCCATCAGATTATGGACAACCTATACCTAACTACTAAACAGATGTACACATAGAAACCCGAAACATCACCCAGATATATATCAATAAATGTACATGTATATTTTATTCAAGCTAGTTTCATCATAAACATGTATCCATACATATCTAAGGCAAAAAAATCCAATATGGCTGCCTTTACTATAAAAGCAAAAACCTATAAATAGCAATATACAGGATTATGAATGTACTGACTTTCTTTGTCAACTAACTAATTCAAGATGGTTACTAAATTTATATATATAAAAAAGAAATTCAATACTACGTGTATTTAGATAATTAGTTTTTTAAAAATAAAAGAAGTTCAGACAATTAAAAAACCATATAAAATACAAGATGTTCCAGGTCCTATTGGACCTCTTATTATCTTGACAAAAATTATGTTAAAAAAGAAAAACGAATGTTTTGCATACATTTGGATAATTAAATTTAAATATCATTTTCAAATACTGCAAAATTTCAATATATGTATTTCAATTTTATGAATGAAATTTGACATGAAGATTATAATATAAAATAGCTATGGCAAATACAGATTGTATCTAGTTATTTATAGGTTGCGATGTAGTACAAAAACAAGAAATTGGAAGTGTAAATCTCCTTTTATTTTATTTTTTCTATGCAAATAACCAATTTTAAAAAGCATTACTTTACTAGGAAATGGATCAGTGTAGAGTAAAATTATGCAATTAACTGAAATATGCAATTAACTGATATGCAATAGACGTATCGCCGGAAACGCCCACAATGTTCCAACAAAAGTCCAACATGCTTGAATTACACACAAAAAGAATGAAAACTCTCTCTGATTTGTGCAATTTAATGACGTCACTGACACTAGAATGTCATTAGTTGCAGTTATGCTGCTTTAGTACCGTGATGGGGCTAGTGTCAAAACATAAAAGGCGTGGCCGGCGATATGTCATTGAAGTGGAATCCACTGTAATATAAAATAAATCTATGGGAAATATAGATAGTATTAAGTTATTTATAGATTGCGATGTAGTACGAGAAATTGGAAGCGTAAATGCAGTTACGCTGCTTTAGTATTGTGATGGCGGCTAGTGTCAAACATAAAAGGCGTGGCCAGCGACATGTCATTTAAGTGGAGTCAACAGTAAAATAAAATAAACTTATGGCAAATATAGGACAGTATTTTAATTTTATGAATGAATTTGACATGAGGATGATAATATAAAATAAAAATACTCTAAATCACTTTTTTTCGCGAGAGATTTATTTTCGCATAAATTCGCGACTTATCCCATTCGCAAATTCAAATAACACACAGATATTTCTAACACACAGATATTCTATGTTGATATATGTATGTTCTATTCAACATGTTCAATAAGATTTCAAACGCGAATTCAATGTTCAATAAGATTTCAAACGCGAATTCAAATATTTGTGAATAAGACCACAATGGTCTTGACACAAAATTTTCAGCTCGTAAAAAATAAGTGATCTACAGTATGGCAAATATAGATAGTAAAGTTATTTATAGATTGCGATGTATTACAAGAAATTGGAACCGTAAATGTACTTTATTTTATCATGTTTATCACTAATATATTGATTTATATTGGGAGTAAATAATAGCAGGAATATTGTCCGATCATAAAATGGCAATAGTGCTAAGACACATACATTGCTTTTAATGTACTTCATACAGACAGCAAACACTAATACATGGCTGGCTTCAAAAACATTTTTTTATTAATTTATTTTTAGGTTACTATCTATATATGCCAATTACTGTCTAAAACATTTTATATCAATATATTTATACCAGTTAACACATTTTTTGTTACTTTTTCAGGTTTTACTTTTAATTCCCATCCAAAAGCATTTCTTTTCATCTGCCGGTATATTTTTTTTTTTTAAATTCAGGTTTTCTTTTTATGAATTCCCACCCAAAACGTTTTATTGATCCATATATATATATACATATATATATATATATATTAGTGTATAAGCAACCAGTATGGCAAATATTCAGAGAGACATAAACATACTCATTATGTAGAAATATGTAATAAATTTTGCAGATTAATCTATGTGTCAGTCCTGTCAAAAACTTTTTTTCTAATCTATATATATGCACCAAACATGTTTTGTTGTTAATTTACATTTTTTGGGTTATTCCATGTGCCAATTTCTTTTCCAAAACATTTTTTATTAATCTATTATTTTTTAAGATTATTATCATGACTCTATGTGTCAGTTCCTGTCCACAATTTTTTTTAATATTCATCTAAATATATATTTCTTTTCAGGTTATTCTATGTGCCAATTCCCGTCCAACCTTAAACGACGTAACCTTTAACGAACTCACTATTCTGGTTAAACGAGTTGCAGAAATTAACGACGTCATCAATCAAGCGCTTGTCAATAAGAAGTTATTAATCATGGAGTCGGGTCAAGGGTCGCCATGTTTGGATCTAAGGTTAGATAAATCTAGTAAACATTAATATTATTTCATTTTTTGTATGATTGATAGCAGAACAGGAACACTGATGTAAAACCGTTATTAACTATTATTGATACAGTAAAACTATGTTCTAATTCCTAGGGATGAAGCTTAGTTGATGATTTTGAGTTGAGTGTTTCATTACAGTAAATTGTCACAGTAAAACAGTGTTATAATGCCCCTCTATTACTTTGTTACCTCGGTTATCACCACAGTAAAACCTCTTTATAATGCCCTTCAAGTAACTTTGCTAATTGACGGATCGCCGGCCATGCCTACAATGTTCCGACAAAGGCTGCCATCACGGTACCAAAGCAGCGTCACAGCAACTAATGACGTACTTGTGCCAGTGACGTCATTAAACGGCGCAATTCAGACCAAGTTTTCATTCTTTTTGTATGTAATTCAAGCATGCCGGACCTTTGTCGGAACATTGTGGGCGTGGCTGGCGATACGTCAATTAAATAGTTATTTGAGTTGGGTGCCCAGCTCATTTTAGAAAAGAATTTGTTTTTATAGTAATAAATAGTTGAAGTTTGTAAAATGTAGGAGCTCAGTCTTTAATTTTTAGGAGACACTTGGTTACTTGGCCGCCTTGCATATCATCACAGTACAGTTAAACCTTATTATAATTCTCTTTAATACCTGCCTTATCACCATGATAATATTTTGAAATTCCAAAGTCTGTTTCTTTTGAATTTTTCAAATGTTGGCAGTGAATTGAGGCTTTACTGTATATTTGCTTGGGTATTGCCTCACGATTCAGTTTACATTTTTTGGTTTGTTTTTTTAGAGGTTTTACTTAGAGTTCAGTTTAGCCAGTTTTTGGGTATTGCCTCATAACTCAGTTTACATTTTTTGGTTTGTTTTTTAGAGGTTTTACTTAGAGTTCAGTTTAGTCAGGTTTTGGGTATTGCCTCACGATTCAGTTTACATTTTTGTTTTTTTAGAGGTTTTACTTAGAGTTCAGTTTAGCCAGTTTTTGGGTATTGCCTCATAACTCAGTTTACATTTTTTGGTTTGTTTTTAGAGGTTTTACTTAGAGTTCAGTTTAGTCAGGTTTTGGGTATTGCCTCACGATTCAGTTTACATTTTTGTTTTTTTAGAGGTTTTACTTAGAGTTCAGTTTAGTCAGGTTTTGGGTATTGCCTCACGATTCAGTTTACATTTTTGTTTTTTTAGAGATTTTACTTAGAGTTCAGTTTAGCCAGTTTTTGGGTATTGCCTCATAACTCAGTTTACATTTTTTGGTTTGTTTTTTAGAGGTTTTACTTAGAGTTCAGTTTAGTCAGGTTTTGGGTATTGCCTCACGATTCAGTTTACATTTTTGTTTTTTTAGAGGTTTTACTTAGAGTTCAGTTTAGCCAGTTTTTGGGTATTGCCTCATACTCAGTTTACATTTTTTGGTTTGTTTTTTAGAGGTTTTACTTAGAGTTCAGTTTAGTCAGGTTTTGGGTATTGCCTCACGATTCAGTTTACATTTTGTTTTTTTAGAGGTTTTACTTAGAGTTCAGTTTAGTCAGGTTTTGGGTATTGCCTCACGATTCAGTTTACATTTTTGTTTTTTAGAGGTTTTACTTAGAGTTCAGTTTAGTCAGGTTTTGGGTATTGCCTCACGATTCAGTTTACATTTTTGTTTTTTTAGAGGTTTTACTTAGAGTTCAGTTTAGTCAGGTTTTGGGTATTGCCTCACGATTCAGTTTACATTTTTGTTTTTTTAGAGGTTTTACTTAGAGTTCAGTTTAGTCAGGTTTTGGGTATTGCCTCACGATTCAGTTTACATTTTTGTTTTTTTAGAGGTTTTACTTAGAGTTCAGTTTAGCCAGTTTTTGGGTATTGCCTCATAACTCAGTTTACATTTTTTGGTTTGTTTTTTAGAGGTTTTACTTAGAGTTCAGTTTAGTCAGGTTTTGGGTATTGCCTCACGATTCAGTTTACATTTTTGTTTTTTTAGAGGTTTTACTTAGACTTCAGTTTAGCCAGTTTTTGGGTATTGCCTCATAACTCAGTTTACATTTTTTGGTTTGTTTTTTAGAGGTTTTACTTAGAGTTCAGTTTAGTCAGGTTTTGGGTATTGCCTCACGATTCAGTTTACATTTTTGTTTTTTTAGAGGTTTTACTTAAGAGTTCAGTTTAGCCAGTTTTTGGGTATTGCCTCATAACTCAGTTTACATTTTTTGGTTTGTTTTTTAGAGGTTTTACTTAGAGTTCAGTTTAGTCAGGTTTTGGGTATTGCCTCACGATTCAGTTTACATTTTTGTTTTTTTAGAGGTTTTACTTAGAGTTCAGTTTAGTCAGGTTTTGGGTATTGCCTCACGATTCAGTTTACATTTTTGTTTTTTTAGAGGTTTTACTTAGAGTTCAGTTTAGCCAGTTTTTGGGTATTGCCTCACGATTCAGTTTACATTTTTGTTTTTTTAGAGGTTTTACTTAGAGTTCAGTTTAGTCAGGTTTTGGGTATTGCCTCACGATTCAGTTTACATTTTTGTTTTTTAGAGGTTTTACTTAGAGTTCAGTTTAGTCAGGTTTTGGGTATTGCCTCACGATTCAGTTTACATTTTTGTTTTTTTAGAGGTTTTACTTAGAGTTCAGTTTAGTCAGGTTTTGGGTATTGCCTCACGATTCAGTTTACATTTTTGTTTTTTTAGAGGTTTTACTTAGAGTTCAGTTTAGTCAGGTTTTGGGTATTGCCTCACGATTCAGTTTACATTTTTTTTTTTTAGAGGTTTTACTTAGAGTTCAGTTTAGTCAGGTTTTGGGTATTGCCTCACGATTCAGTTTACATTTTTGTTTTTTTAGAGGTTTTACTTAGAGTTCAGTTTAGTCAGGTTTTGGGTATTGCCTCATGATTCAGTTTACATTTTTTTTTTTTAGAGGTTTTACTTAGAGTTCAGTTTAGCCAGTTTTTGGGTATTGCCTCACGATTCAGTTTACATTTTTGTTTTTTTAGAGGTTTTACTTAGAGTTCAGTTTAGTCAGGTTTTGGGTATTGCCTCACGATTCAGTTTACATTTTTGTTTTTTAGAGGTTTTACTTAGAGTTCAGTTTAGTCAGGTTTTGGGTATTGCCTCACGATTCAGTTTACATTTTTGTTTTTTAGAGGTTTTACTTAGAGTTCAGTTTAGTCAGGTTTTTGGCATACTCAGGGTTCAAATAACAAGTTTTTAATTCAGTTTTGACAGGTTTTAGATATATTCGGTATTCAGTTTTGCATATCTAGGTTTCAGTTTTAGTACTGTTTTAAGATGTTTTTGGGTTTACTCTGGGTCCCAATTTTCTTATGCTTTGGAATCAGTTTATAGGTTTTGGTTCCATTTATGACAGGTTGTTATGAATACTGAGCATTTAGTTTGCAGATTTTGGATATACCCAGGTTTCAGTTTACAGGTGTTTTGGTTCCATTTTAAGACCATTTTGGTTTACTCATGGTTCCTATTCCTATTGTGCTTGGTATTCAGTTATAGGTTTTGGTTCCATTTATGACAGGTTGTTATGAATACTGAGCATTTAGTTTGCAGTTTGCACATTTTGTTTTGGTTTAATTCACTGTGGTGGCTCAGTTGGTAGAGTTCTCGCTTCGTAAGTGGAAGGTGGTTGGTTAGAAGACTTGGAAGAAGGTATTGGCTGTTCTTTCGCCAAGCACTTGGCATTACGAAATGAAAGTCACAGTTCTTTCGGATGGAAACTTAAAATAAACAAGGTCCCATGTCATGGTTGGCTTTGCATGCTGTATAATGCCAACAGCGCAACACACAGGCAAAATTTCTGGACCTTTGCCTATAGTTGGCAACGTCTCAATATAAATGAAATATTCTTGACTGAGACATTAAACACCATTACTCAACTCAACTCTCCACATGAATACTACTATAATCTAGTGACACTATTTACTTACATTGTAATATTGTAATTCAATTTTATCATGTTTATCTGGTATTGATTTACCATTGTTCTCTGAAGATTAAGTAACCCCAGCGGGTCAGTTTTGATGGTCAGTTTACTAATATTATATACAACAACATTTTATCCAGATGACCGCTACACATTATAAAACAAAATGTATTACTGTTATTAATTATTAGAGATGTTTTGTTTGATAAGAGCCTGACCTGTCATTCTGAATTAAGTCAATACTGTCATCTTGTTTCTTTCTGATGCTGGACTTGCACTACAAAATTTTTCATGTAAAAATGATTTTTACTCGCAGTCTACTGTTATTGGTTATTAGAGATGCCCTGTTTGATAAACCCCTGACCTGTCATTCTATAAGTCAATACTGTCATCTTGTTTCTTACTTAGGCTGGACTTACACTTCATGATTTTTCATGAAAAAATTATTTTTTACTCTGAGTTTAGTGTAGACAAGTACTGTATATTCTAAATTCAGATTCCAGGTCTTACATATACTGCCATAAGTACTCAGGGTTCAGGTTGCAGGTTTTGGGTATATTTACTCAGGTTTCAGGTTTTTTGGATTGGTTTTTAAACATTTTATGTTTACTCCAGGTTCAGTTTTGGGTATGCACACTATTAAGTTTTATCGATGTTAGATACAGTCAGCATTCAGTTTGCAGGTTTTTGGTATACTCAGGTTATAGTTTACAAGTGCTTTAGGCTCAGTTTTTAGAGGTTTTAGATTTAGTCAAAGTTCAGTTAAGGCAGGTTTTATATATGTATACATGGTTTTCAGTTTATAGGGATTTGGGGGTTTTTTTTGTTAGAGATTTTGTTTATATATGGGATTCAGGTTACATGATTTTGATTTGGTTTTGACAGTTTTTTTGTTTCATTTGAACCTTCACATAAATACTATAAGCTAGTGACACTATTTACTTACATTAGTAATTCAATTTTATCATGTTTATCTGGTATCGATTTACCATGTTCTCTGAAGATTAAGTAACCCCAGTGGGTCAGTTTTGATGGTCAGTTACTAATATCATATACAACAACATTTTATCCAGATGACCGCTACATATAATAAAACAAAATGTATTTCTGTTATTGGTTATTAGGGACATCCTGTTTGATAGCCTGACCTGTCATTCTGAAGTCAATACTGTCATATAGTTTCTTACTTATGCTGAATTAACACTGCACTATTTTGACATACTACTAAACAAAGTAGTCAAATCTGTCTATAAAGGCCATCTAAAGGAACAGGTAAAAGCGGTTTTTATGGACAGGTTCAAATAACCTGAATAAGTAGTAATTATACTGGTAGTTTAAGCTACAGGTTTATTGGTTCAGTTTTGAGACATTTTCGGATGTTAACTCGTGCTTCAGTTGAGTCAAGTTTTGGTTATACTTGGGTTTCAGGTCACAGGTTTTGGCTCAGTTTTGACAGTAGTTTCAGAGTTCAGATTAAGCAAGTTTTCATATACTCTAGGTTTTTTCATTTCATTTCAATCTTTACATGGATACTACTATAAGCAAGTGACACTATTTACTTACATTGGTAATTTAATTTTATTGTGTTTATCTGGTATCGATTCATCACATTCTCTGAAGATTTAGTAACCCCAGTGGGTCAGTTTTGATGGTCAGTTACTAATATCATATGCAACAACATTTTATCCAGATGACCGCTACACATAATAAAACAAAATGTATTCCTGTAATTAATTATTAGAGATGTTTTGTTTGATAAGAGCCTGATCATGACCTGTCATTCTGAATTAAGTCAATACTGTCATCTTGTTTCTTTCTGATGCTGGACTTGCACTACAAAATTTTTCATGTAAAAATGATTTTTACTCGCAGTCTATTGTTGATAACAGGGACAAGTTTTGAGGATATTCCAGATTCAGTTTGGAGGTTGTGCATAAATCAGTAGATGTACTAAGGATAACACATAATAAAACAAAATGTATTACTGGTATTGGGTATTAGAGATGGCCTGTTTGATAAACCCCTGACCTAGATTTCATTCTAAAATCATCAGTACAAATGAGTGAGTGAGTAATGGTGTTTAACATCCCAGTCAAGAATATTTCACTTATATCGAGATGTCGCCAGCTATATGCGAATATGCAGCAATTTTTTCTGTGCATTGTGCTGATGGCATTATACAGCAGGCTTCTTTAGCGTGCCAAGCCCACAGTGACACGGGACCTCATTTATTTTAAGTTCCCATCCGAAAGAACCATGACTTTCATTTCGTAATGCCAAGTGGTATCGGGTAAACTCGCCCCCGTCAAATTCGCCCCCACTTTCATCAAATTCGCCCCATGTTAATCGCCCCTGTTCAAAATCGCCCCCACTTCTTGCAAATTCGCCCCCACTGTCAAATTCGCCCCAAATTTTTGAAAAAAAAAACATTTTCTTTTATTGAGATTGTAAAAGTAACATAAAATTATTTTTTACGACCTCGGATATGCCTAAATAACTCATGGCAGACAAATTATTTGTAATGTATTGTTTTTATTGCGCATTCAAATCAAAAGTCCTTTGTAAGATTTTGCTATAATCATAACAATGGGTACAGTAAAAACAAAATACTTCAGTAATGTTTATTAAAGAATAACATTAGAGTATTGATAGAATATGTACCGTTTAGAGAACATCTTTTTCAACATCTCCTTCGAAACAATTTCTCTCTTCCTGGTAACATCAAATGCATTGTTCACTTTTAAAATGGCTTTTACTGTATGTCGGTATTTTATAAAAATTATTTTGTCAAAAGCAACGTTGACTACGTTTAATAATACAATTGAACATAAACATTAAATGGATGCATTGATATGTTTCATTTTTAAAGTATCATTATTTTTATTTGATTTTTATAAAAAAAAAAAAAAAAAAAAAAAAAAAATAATTTGTTATATGGTTATTGGAAAAAATGGGGGCGAATTTGCAAGAAGTGGGGGCGATTTTGACATGGGGGCGAATTTGACGGGGCGAATTTACTGTGGGGCGAATTGACTTGAATTCTGCCAAGTGCTTGGCGAAAGAACAGTCACTACCCACTTTCAAGTCTTGGGTCAGACCCGGTCGAGGATCGAACCCACGACCTCCTACTTACGGAGCGAGCACTCTACCAAGCAGTGGTTCATCAGTGCAAATGACAAATGTCATTATATATTAAATATGTTTTAACAGAGGTGTACCAGAGATATAGGTTTTTACTGTGACAATAGACAAACACACACACTGCAGTGATTTTGTTTGCCTAAAATTATGAAACTACCAAATAAAGGTAGTTCCCTTGAGGAAAAAATGACTAATTTTTCCCAATTTGATCACTAAAATTCCAAAAATATCAGTGGTCTTATTTAACATTGTCACAATATAACTTCTTTGCAGTGAGGATCCTAAGACATTGCAATCCAATATGTCATTATGCAGTTACTTCAAATTTTACCAATTTAAAAGGCAGATGTGTAACAAATCACTGCACTTAATTTTTCCCCAAACAATTCAATGTTTTTTATTTTTAGTAATGGTGTTACTGAGCATTTTTTTCACTAAGAAACACACACATTTCTCCAATATTGGAGTTCTATGTTCTACAAATCTTTATAGGTTTTTCACAAAGGTACTGTACGTTTTTACTGGCTAAAGAGATACACACACACACACTTCCCCTCCTCAACAATCATATATTTTTTTCACAAATAGACTACCATTAGTTCCAATTTTGTTAGCTCGAGTAATTGAGTTTTTACTGCATTAAGAGATATATACATACATATTGCCAAATATCAGAGTTCAACGTTCTGTAAAAGCCTCGATTAATCTTTTATATGTTTTTTACCAAAGAGCTACGTATTTACTGGGTTAAGAAACCTCCATACACACATCCCACTTTTGCAACAATTATATTTCTTTCCAAAAATTAAACTAGCATAGTTTTTCTTAACTTGGGTAATTGAGTTATTTTCCTTTTTTACTGCATTAAGAGATATACACACATATTTCCAAATATCAGAGTTCAACGTTCTGTAAAAGCCTTGAGTAATCTTCTATGATATGTTTTAACCAAAGACCTACATTTTTATTGGGTAAAGAGACCTACATACACACATCCCACTTCTGCAACAATTATATTTCTAACAAACTAGCATAGCTCCATTTTTCTTAACTTGGGTAATTGATTTAATTAGTTTCTTGTTTTACTCCATTAAGAGATGTACACACATATTGCCAATATCAGAGTTCAACGTTCTGTTAAAATCATGATTAATTTTTAACCAAAGACCTACGTTATACTGGGTTAATAGACCTACATACACACACTACACACACCCAACCAGTACTTCTGCAACAACTATATATCTTTCGAAACAAACTTTTCTTATTTTGAGTAATTGAGCTACTCTCCTTTTTTTACAACACACATATCCCCAGTATGAGAGTTTAACGTTCTGTAGAAGGCTTGATTAATATTTTATAGTACCTTTTTAACAGTATTAGGAAACTAAATACAAAATTAAGATATTGTAGACTGTGGTTATTACGGTCAATTAAGCAACAGAAAATATGAAACTTAGAAATTTGATCGCACACTACAGTAGCTCACAAGAGAAGAGGGTTTTACCGGAATAAATGCAAAATTCCGTAAAAGTTAGACACTTTATTATTTTCTGCCTCTTTTACATAGCAATAGCAATACATGGTTTGGTACATTGTTTCTTTTTCAAAAACTTCATCTATGCATCTATCGACACCCACCCCCCTTTTGCAACAATCATATTTCTTTCCAAAAAAACTAGCATAGCTCCATTTTTCTTAACTTGAACAATTGAGTTACATACACACATATCGCAAATATTAAGAGTTCAGCGTTCTGTAAAAGGCTTGATTAATCTTTTATGACTACGGGGTTAAGAGACCGACATTACACACACTTCTTCAACAATTCTATATTTCTCCCAAAACAAACTAGCATAGTTCCAGTTTTCTTATTTTGAGTAATTGAGTTACTCTCCTTTTTTTACAACACACATATCCCCAGTATGAGAGATTAACGTCCTGTAGAAGGCTTGATTAATATTTTATAGTACCTTTTTAACAGTATTATAGGAAACTAAATACAAGATTAGATATTGTAGACTGTGGTTATTATGGTCAGTAAGCAACAGGAAATATGAAACTTAGAAATTTGATTGCACACTACAGTAGCTCACAAGAGAAGGGGGTTTTACCGGAATAAATGCAAAATTCCGGAATAGTTAGACACTTTATTATTTTCTGCCTCTTTTACATAGCAATTGCAATACATGGTTTGGTACATTGTTTCTTTTTCAAAAACTTCATCCGTGTAACTATGCATCTATCGACACCCACCCCCCTTTTGCAACAATTATATTTCTTTCCAAAAAAACTAGCATAGCTCCATTTTTCTTAACTTGAGCAATTGAGTTACATACACACATATCGCAAATATTAAAAGTTCAGCGTTCTGTAAAAGGCTTGATTAATCTTTTATGACTACTGGGTTAAGAGACCTACATTACACACACTTCCTCAACAATTCTATATTTCTCCCAAAACAAACTAGCATAGTACCAGTTTTCTTATTTTGGGTAATTGAGTTACTCTCCTTTTTTTACAACACACATATCCCCAGTATGAGAGATTAACGTCCTGTAGAAGGCTTGATTATTAGATATTAATGACTGGTTATTACAGTCAATAAGCAACAGGAAATGGAAACTTAGAAATTTGATTGCACACCACGGTAGCTCAGCTAGTAGAGAGCTCACTCCATATATAGAAGGTCCGAGTTCAAATTCTGACCGGGTTTGATCAAGACTTGAAAATTTGATTGCACACTACGGTAGCTCAGTTGATAGAGTGCTCACTCCATATGTAGAAGATCGGGGTTCAAATTCTGACTGGGTTTGATCAAGACTTGAAAATTTGTCAATAAGCAAACAGGAAATATGAAACTTAGAAATTTGATCACACACTACGGTGGCTCAGCTGGTAGAGAGCTTACTCCATATGTAGAAGGTCGGGGTTTCAAATTCTGACTGGGTTTGATCAAGACTTGAAAATGTCAATAAGCACACAGGAAATATGAAACTTAGAAATTTGATGACACACTACGGTAGCTCAGCTGATAGAGTGCTTACTTCATATGTAGAAGGTCGGGGTTCAAATTCTGACTGGGTTTGATCAAGACTTAAAAATAGGAAGCGACTATTCTTTTGCTTAGAACTTAGTATTTAGAAATGAAAATCCGTTGGAAGACAACTGAAAAACTTATATTTTTAGGATTTTTTACTGTGTTTAGAGACAGATAGACACATATTGCCAATATTAAGAGTTCAACGTCCTGTAAAAGGCTTAATTAATCTTTTATGATATGTTTTTAACACAGTTAGGAGATTATATAGACTGTGGTCATTATGGTCAGTTAGATATTGTAGACTATGGTCATTATGGTTAGTTTGATATTGTAGACTATGGTCATTATGGCCAATAAGTAACAGGAAAATATCAAAACTAAAAATTAGATCAACCATTAGCCAAATTGATACTAGGATACTAAAGTATAGTAAAACCTCTATTCACAGCCACCATTTGGTCAGTGAGATTTTATAAAAGCAAGTTTTATTAATCCATCTATAAGATGTAATATATACACTCATAAAAATCTTTCAGTGTAAGAATTGCTGTTTAGAGATTTTAAAATAAAATAATATGCAAATGAGTGATCTCTCTTTCTCTCTTGTATAGACCAATTCTCTCTCCTCTTTTTTTCTCTCTGAAGCTTTATATTTTATGTGCTGTATTAACCTGTGCTTTCTCTCTCTCTCTCTCTCTCTCTCTCTCTCTCTCTCTCAGATTTACATGTATTGTTTTAACCTGTATGCTCTCTATCTCTCTCTCTCTTAGACTCTTTCTCTCAGATTTATGTATTTTTTTAACCTGTATGCTCTCTCTCTATCTCTGTTGCTCTCTCTCCCAGATTTATATGTATTGTATTAACCTGTATGCTCTCTCAGATTAATATGTATTGTTTTAATCTCTCTTTCTCTCGCTCTCTCTCTCAATTTCTCTTTAATATATGTATTGTATTCACCTGTATATTCTCTCTCTCTCTCTCTCTCTCTGTGAAGCTTTATATTTATATGTATTGTATTAACCTGTGTACACTCTTTCTCTGCTTAATATATGTATGGTATTAACCTGTGTATTTCCATCAACAGGTGAATAAACCTGGTAATTTTCCATTTCATAAAAATTATTGGTTTTCATGCATATTTTCATTCATGTCACTGTAAAAAATGAAATTTTACACCTTTCTGTATTAAATTAGATAGAAAACAATATATATATATATATATATATATGTAGCAAAATCACATATGATATATGAAATGTCAGCCATTATAAACTTCTTTGTTCAAATAGTTCTGTGTAGAATGAGATACAGTCAAACCTGTCTATAAAGGCCATCCAAGGGAACCTGTAAAAGTGGCCTTTATTGGCAGGTGGCCTTTATATACATGTTCAAATAGCATGAATAAAGAGGAATTGGGATACAATTTTAGTGGCCTTTATAAGCAGGTGACCCTTATATAGAGGTGGTGTTTAAGGTAGGTTGGACTGTAGTATCATAAAACACTGTAAATAAAGAGGTCGTGGTGGCCTAATGGATAAGACGTCAGTCTACAAATCTAGGATCTCTCACAGCTATGAGTTCAACCCCGCTCAGACCACATGTGGTAAAGTGAATTTTCCTTGCCGTTGGCCTTTACTTGTTCACCTGGTATCAGTTGGTCGTCGTTATTGGCAGTGAATATATTTCTCGATGGCAAAGCAACCTTGTGATATATTCTTCCACATGTAAACTCCTGCCTGTGTATTATTTGACGATATACCACAAGTAAATGTTGATTATTTTTAATTTACACACCTTTTTTTTTAAACATTTGGTAAATTACTATAAAGTTTTCTCCTATGTTAACATCATACATGCAAAAGTAATAAAAGTAGGAACATCTAACACAGGTCCAGACATGTAATTGATGGATTGCTGGCCACGCCCACAGTGTTTCGACAAAGGCCCAGCATGCTTGAATTACGCACCAAAAATATTGAAAACTCGGCTTGATTTTGGCAATTTAATGTAGTCACTGATACTGCCATGGCACTGCTTTTGTACCGTAATGGCAGCCTGTGTTAAAACATAAAAGGCATGGCCGGCGTTACGTCAATTGGTCTTGGCTCTGTGAAATTTTACTTTTGAAGCAGGACATACTATTCATTTTAATTAAATATGAAATTCAATACAGAATTATTATTTTTTAATTAATGATACACAATTTTGTTTATAAATATTACATGTTTCCCTAAAAGGGTTTAAAAAATGCTGAACACATTGGTTCAAAATTTGACAAGTTGATTATAGTACATAACACTTAGTCTTTTATAGTAATGTACATGCTTATTTATTTATTGAGCTAACCACTGTGGTAGCTCAGTTGTAGAGTGCTCACTCTGTAAGTGGGAGGTCATGGGTTTGAACCCTGGCCAGGTCTGACCCAAGACTTGGAAGTGGGTAGAAAGTCACATTTCTTTTTTGTGCCAACTGAAAAAGGAGGTCCTGTGTCATGGTGGGTTTGGCACGCTAAAGAACCCTGCTGTATAATGCCATCAGCGCAACGCACAGGCAAAATTTCTGCACTTTGGCCTATAGCTGGCGACGTCTCCATATAAGTGAAATATTCTTGACTGGTATGTTAAACACCATTACTCAACTTAATGGGCTTGGCATGCTAAAGAATCCTGCTATATAATGCCATCAGCGCAATGCAATAAAACAAACACAAAAAAATCTTGCTTTATGATTGGTATCTTGAGTATAGATTGATTGATTGAATATAGTTTCACATCCCAATCGAAAATATTTCACTTATTTCGAGATATCACCAGCTATAAATGAAGTGGCAGAAATTTTACCTTTGCAGTGCAATGTATGGTGGTTTCTTTAATGTTCCACACCTATCATGACACAGGGCATCAGTATTTAATGTCTCTTCTGAAGGATCCCCAGACTACTGAGTTTTGAGCTTTTATTTAGCAAAGAAAAGCTACAGAGGTGGTTTTTATATAGATGTTTTACTGTATATAAAACAAAATTTGATGAGGTGTATATAATGCATAAAACTCTGAATGTTATATACATGTATTTTATATTATTTATTGATGTCTGTTAATAAAACCAAGTTCGTTTTTTTATATAGATTAAAAAATCTGTAACGAGAAAAAAGTCTTATTATGAAATGCCTTAAAGGCATGTCACGTGTATAACCAATTTTATATTTCCATTTCGCAGGTTAATTGATCATGACCTTGTCGAGGCGATTACCCGAGAAAAAGCCGACCTTATCGTAATAGAGGGCATGGGAAGAGCTGTACACACGAACTTCAACGCTGCATTTTCATGTGAGGCTTTGAAAGTAGCAGTTATTAAAAATCGATGGTTAGCTAACAGACTTGGAGGTGAAATGTTTAGTGTTATGTTTAAATATGAAGGACCAAGGAAAGTTACTACAAGTTCCTGAGAAGATTTAAGTACGAAGTGCCAAAAAAGATCACCGGTCGTGCAATTTCCTAAAAAAGATTTTAAATGAAGTGTTTCCTTTCATCCTTCTGGTTGGATATTAAACTTATTTATTTCATAATTTTTTAAAAAAATTTCGACAATTTTTGAAATTTTTCATAGCCTTGTTATGAAATTAAAGTTTATGTTACAGAAATATTGTTTCAGTATATTCAGAGCATATATTACAATGTCTTAAGAATTATCAATATCAAATTTAGAAAAATGTTAATTTCACAGTATTGAACTTCTTAGATTAGATTTCACAAATATTCATAAATTAAAAATTGTTAAATTCACAAAAAAATAACTTAATTTCATCGATATTGATAGATTAAGAAAATGTAAATTTCGTGGATATTGCAAATTTAAGAAATTGGATATTGGTAGATTTAAAAAATTGTAAATTTTTAGGATATTCAGAGATTCAGAAAAATGTAAATTCCATGGATATTTATTGGTTCAGAAATTGTCAATTTCACGGATATTGGTAGATTAAAAAAAATAAAAATTTCACAGATATTTGTAGTTTTAGAAAAATGTAAATTTTTACTTATATTTGTATATTCAGTAAAATGTAAATTTCAGGGATATTTATAGATTAAAAACATGTA
Source organism: Anadara kagoshimensis (assembly GCA_021292105.1). Lineage (NCBI taxonomy): Eukaryota > Metazoa > Mollusca > Bivalvia > Arcoida > Arcidae > Anadara > Anadara kagoshimensis. The sequence goes on along the minus strand of CM037869.1, from coordinate 54,810,711 downwards.
AATTTCAGACATTAGTAGATTTAGAATTTACAGATATTCATAGATTTTTTTTTTTAAAAAAAATGAAAATTTCATGGATATCCATAGATTTAGAAAAAATGGAAATTTCAGGGATATTCCTAGATAATATTAAATTCCATGAATATTTGTTATTCAGAAAATATAATTTTCACAGATATTCATAAATTCAAAGATGTAAATGTCATGGATATTCCTAAATTCAGAAAATTAAATACATTTGGAAATACATGTAGCTCACATGTGTCTTTAAACAATTTTCACCATCTTCAAAATATCTGAGATTTATATATTTTTTTAAATCTACAAATTTCTATTTAAGTTTTACACCAAAAAATTCATGGTTGTGACTATCTAGTTATAATCTAAAACATTTCCAAAAATTTTAACTTTTTTATAATGTTTTTATGATGACACTAAATAGCTTCATTTAATGTTAAAATCCAAATTTGATTTTAAAATAGATACATTTGATGTTGAAATCCAAATTTGATTGAAAATATGTGCCATATTGAAAATGTGAAAAAACCCTTTCTTGCCAGTGTATATACACAGAAATCATATATCACTCATTATGATAAACTTTATTCTTATAAACAGATTTTAATATTTTTTTTCTGGTAGCTAGACATTTGTTAATTAGTTTCGCTTATATATAAAATTATATTAAGTTAAAAATTACTAGTAGTCAGATTTCTAAAATTTTGCAAAACTTTTTTAAAGTATTTTTAACAAATTTGCTAAAATAAGTTACATTTTGAAAAAAAAAATCTCAGCAATTAAGTGATTGTGGCTACCAGAAATAGAAAGATAGATGAAATTTTTAAGTATATACATGTATTAAATATATAAAACCAGAAAATGGACTTTAATAAAAAAAAAAAAAAACCCCGACAAATCCTGCAATCTATATAAATAACTGTACAAATTTATATTTATGAAAGGTTTATAAAATTTAAAGACTATTTAAATTTTATATCATTAACTATTCAATCACTGTGATATTAAAATAAATAATTCTTTGTGTTAGATTGAACATTTATCCAATATATGTTTGAGCACATAAATTATATATTTACACCAATTTTTATTGATATTTTATACTTGCATCAAAACACCATGGTAGCCTAGATGGTAGAGTGTTAAATTTGTATGCAGGAGGTCAATGTCCAAATTCTGACTGGGTCTGACCAAGATTTGAAAATATGTAGCAACTGTAAAACACATGGCATTAAGAAATAAATGTCAAACAGTCCTTTGAAAGAAACCTTTAAAAAATTGATGCCCCATGTCATGGTGAGGACATGGCACACTAAAACCCCTTCCTGCATATTGCATGTATAGTGTCATCAGCGCAATGCACAGGCAAAATTTCTGTACCTTTGCCTATAGCTTGCGACGTCTCCATATAAGTGAAATTCTTGACTGAGATGGAAAAACCCATTACTCAACTCGACTCCTTCCTGCACATTGCTAAGAGTGCCGTACAAAGATATAAAAATATCTGTCATTTCAACCTATAGCTGGTGACATCTCAATATAAATAAAATATTAAGTGTTGCCCCCCTCCCTTTTAAAGTGCCTCGTGTAGTTAGTCTTGAAGGGACAAATTATTCAGACAAGGGTTACATTTGGACATGTAATTTTTGTATTCATGCAGTTGATTACCAGCAAGTTTCCTAAATGAAGTTTAACCACAGTGTAGCACGTAATCAACACCTCTTAATAATTGTGTTGGACATTTTGAAAAATTTTATGTTGTGAATTTATAGAATAATGCCATATTTATTGGAAAACAAGAACTAATATGATTCCATATCCAATAAAAAAATATTATTCCACACAAATGTTAGGGGGTATCAAGTGGTATAGTGGTTTATCCCATTGCATTGACAGTTTCCATGGCAACTAACTGAAAAAAGGGGCATTTAATTATCACATGTTTTGCTGTTTATTTCTATATAACTTGTTCTCATCCCAAAATTTACAATGGTATGATCTGTTTCTTTTTATTTTGGATCATTCCATTGATATTAGGGTAAATATTGTTTATCTATAACCTGTTCTTGTCCCAAAATTTACAATGGAATGATCCATGTCTTTTCATTTTGGATCATTCCATTGATATTAGGGTAAATATTGTTTATCAGATATAACCTGTTCTCATCCCTAAATTTAAAATGACATGATCCACTTCTTTTTTAATTTGTTATTAGGGAAATCATTGTTAATCTATTAATTTATATTGTTTACTATGATGTTATGATTATTGCAGAAAATTATTTATAAACTGTATCAGATTTATAATCTTTTATTGTGTTTCTTGCATTTTTAGCTCACTTGGCAAAAGCCATAGTGAGCTTATGGTATGAATGTTGCTTCTGTTTGTGCATATATGTGTGTGCATGTGTGCATATATTGACCTTATTTGGAAAATCCCCCTCTCATCCAAACTTGTGATGGATGAAAGGGATAACTTGGCAATAGTTCAAATGTACCTGCACGTGACCCTATATTGAAAGCTGAAAATCAATACCCAAATGAATTCCGCATGGACACCCATGACATCTATAAATACCTGACTGACCACAACACACACGCTTTTACTTCTTTAGGCACATAAGCATATAGGTGTGCATATATTAACCTTATTTGGAAAATGCTATAAATGACTTCTCATTAACCAAGAGGCTTGTCATAATCAGAATTCCATATATAGAATCAGAAGACATCCACCACAGAAAATTGCTTTGATTTTGGCTAATGCGCACCAAGTGGCCTATACAGGCCATATTGGGCCTCTTGTTTAATGGAAATTTTGGATGAGTTAATTTCTCTGAGAATTGTCATTTTAAGATATTTGATTACTTTTATTTTCATGTTATGGGCTAAGTGGTCAAACATGAAGGCATCACCAATGTCACTAAGCTACTATTATTCCTGCGGTGACCATTCAGTGAATAAGGCTGTGGTGCCTGACCACATTGCAACTGATGCTGTGGTGCCTGATCACTTTGTCACTGATGCTGTTGTGCCTGACCACATTGCAACTGATGCTATGGTGCCTGATCACTTTGTCACTGATGCTGTGGTGCCTGATCACTTTGCCACTGATGCTGTGGTGCCTGATCACTTTACCAATGATGCTGTGGTGCCTGATCACTTTGCCACTGATGCTGTGGTGCCTGATCACTTTGTCACTGATGCCTGATCACTTTACCACTGATGCTGTGGTGCCTGATCACTTTACCACTGATGCTGTGGTGCCTGATCACTTTGTCACTGATGCCGTGGTGCCTGATCACTTTGCCACTGATGCTGTGGTGCCTGATCACTTTGTCACTGATGATGTGGTGCCTAACCACATTACAACTGATGCTGTGGTGCCTGATCACTTTTTCACTGATGCTGTGGTGCCTGATCACTTTGCCACTGATGCTGTGGTGTCTGATCACTTTGTCACTGATGCTGTGGTGCCTGATCACTTTGTCACTGATGCTGTGGTGCCTGATCACTTTGTCGCTGATGCTGTGGTGCCTGATCACTTTGCCACTGATGCTGTGGTGCCTGGCAACATTGCAACTGATGCTATGGTGCCTGATCTCTTTGACACTGATGCTGTGGTGCCTGACCACTTTGCCACTGATGCTGTGGTGCCTGACTACTAAGTTAGTATTATTGTTGAGGTGTCTGAACACTCAGTGGCCATGGCTTTGATACTTAACCTTCTGAAGATCCCATGGTGCTTGACCTCTCTGTCACTGATGCTGTGGTGCCTGGTCACTAAATGACCGTCAATACTGCATTGCCTGACCACTTAGTCACCGCCAATACTGCAGTGGTGTCTGTCCACTCTGACACAAATAATGTGATATCTAGCCACTTTGCCACCAATGATGTGATGTCTATCCACTGTGTCACCAATGCTGTGGTGTCTTACCACTTTGCCACCAATTCTGTGATGTCCACTCGGCTACCACTTCTGAGATATCTACCCACTTTGCCACTGATGAAGCGCTTTTTCACAAAACTTGGTATAAAGCATCAACATTGATAAGAGATGGGCATATCGTTAACCCGAGTTGGTTTGTTTATCTTCTTTGGGAGTTATTGCCCTTTGAACATAAGTGCAAATCACAAAAAAAGCTGCTGGTTGGGAATTCTAATTTACTGAATTTGCCTGTTCGTACTTAAGCGAATAGCGAAAGACAAATTCCAGCATTTTTACATACACAAGAGAATTCTTGTTCGATCAAATTGTAATTCGGGTAATTTAAACTTTAAAAAATTCTTTTCCCGTGAAGTTATTGATCGGTAACTGTCTAGTTTAATTCACATCTTAAGATACAGTACAGACCTGTCGAAAGTTTAACACTGAGCTTACGAAAAGGAGTCAAAGGTCGGCTACAGAGTGAGTGATTTATGGATAGCTAGTGACCAAAAACCTACCACGTTAAAGAGAGCAGCTGACCAAAAGCTGTCCAGATATAGCTTACAAGGTCCGGGATGAGCTGTCAAATTGGCATCGATTCGTTAGGTGGGTGTTAAACTTTTGACTGGCTTGCACAACATCATTATAAAGTGACCTTCTGGCATTTTTGAGCCAGAATTTCACAATAAGACTATCTGTCTTATTAGAAAGGTTAAAATTAAACTAAACAACTTCGATTTTCTGACAAACACGGTGTTTACAATTGAATAGGACTAATGTCCCAACATTTTATCAATTTAATGCCAATTTGAAACGATGCCGCCAAACTCTGAAACTGTTTTGTCTGAAATTATTGAACAAGAAGAAATTTAATGCCTAAACTAGACTGTTTACACCAGACATTGAAACTAGATAAAGCCATTCCTGAAAAATTAATTTCAAGATTTGGTTCTACGCTTTTTTGCTTGTTTTTACACATTCAGTTTTATGAAAAATGGAGAAAAAATCTGATGTGATATTTGGCTTCTCTGGGGTCTTAAGTCTATAGTTTGTTCATTTCGTGAAACTCGGTGCAATGCACAGAGCAACAATTAAACTATATGACAAGTTGAAATGTTGCCTTTATTTATGCCTTTATTTATTTATTTATTTATTTATTTATTTAACATTGAAGGAATATGAAAACAAGGTATAAAACAGACCTGTCAAGTTAACGACAAGGAGTCGGAAGTTCGGCCCCACAAAGAGCTTGGTGACCGAAAAGTTGTCGAGAGATATGTATCAGCTGCTATATATATATTTCGGTACTTTTTCTTTAGTACAGTACAGACCTGTCGAAAGTTTACCACCAAGCTTACGAATTTGTGCCAAATCAACATCAACAGCTTATCTCGACACCTCGCAATCTATATCTGGACATAATTTATTTATCTCCGGAAAACTTTTCGGAATCGGCAGCGAACCGCTATATAGTCAAACCTGTCTATAAAGGCCACCCAAGGGAACCAGTAAAAGTGGCCTTTATGGGCAGAAGACCTTTATATACAGGTTCAAATAATATGATTAAAGAAGAATTGGAATACAATTCTACTGGCCTCTATAAGCAGGTGGCCTTTATATACAGGTTCAAATAATATGAATAAAAAAGAATTGGAATACAATTCTACTGGCCTTTATAAGCAGGTGACCTTTATATACGGGTTCAAATAATATGAATAAAAAAGAATTGGAATACAATTCTACTGGCCTTTATAAGCAGGTGACCTTTATATACAGGTTCAAATAATATGAATAAAAAAGAATTGGAATACAATTCTACTGGCCTTTATAAGCAGGTGACCTTTATATACAGGTTCAAATAATATGAATAAAGAAGAATTGGAATACAATTCTACTGGCCTCTATAAGCAGGTGGTCTTTATATACAGGTTCAAATAATATGAATAACAAAATTGGAATACAATTCTACTGGCCTTTATAAGCAGGTGGCCTTTATATACAGGTTCAAATAATATGAATAAAGAAGAATTGGAATGCAATTCTACTGGCCTTTATAAGCAGGTGGCCTTTATATACAGGTTCAAATAATATGAATAAAAGAGAATTGGAATACACTTCTACTAGCCTTTATAAGCAGGTGGCCCTTATATAGAGGTGACTTTTAAGACAGGTTGGACTGTACTTCGACTTTTCAGCAGGTTCTATATTTCTCGATATCTTTTCGGTTAAACTTCCATCTGATCTGTACTGATTATGGATATGGTCCCCTAAAATTACGAACAATTAACTTCGTTGGAAACTAAGGATTTATGGAACGGACAGACTGGAGCGTAAAACACGATAGGTCGAAATTGCACCAATCAGCCACCATATTTTGAAAATACAGACTGCCCCGTTGACAATCTTTAGTTTTCAACGAAATTACTTGTTCGTGATTTTAGCAGCACCGTATTTACAGTGCAGATCTGAGAAATAGTTCATTTCGTATTGCTGAGTGCTTGGCGAAAGAACAGTCGCTACCATGGACAAATCAGACCCGATGGGGATTCGAACCCACTTACAGAGCTAGCACTGAGCAACCGCAGAGGTTACCCAGAAATAGGTGGAACCTGCTGAAAAGTCGAGGTATAACTAACAAGGGTCAGGGTTGGGCTGTCGATTTGGCACTAAATTGTAAGCTACTATATATACATACAGACCTGTCTAAAGTTTAAAACCGAGTTAACGAAAAGGAGTCGAAGCTAGGCTGCCGTGTGACGGAGATACGGATAACAAGTGGCCTAATGTCAAGAAATAGACATCAACTGCTGCAAAACTGTAGATATAGACTAGCGAGGGGTTGAGATGAGCTGTCTGTACTGTTATTTGTAGCTAAGACTAAGAAGTTTCGACTGGCCTGGTCTGTGCTGTATATCTTAACACCTTTTCTTGCACCCCAGCCCCCCCCCCCCCCCCCCCCCCCCCCCCCCCCCCCCCCCCCCCCCCCCCCCCCCCCCCCCCCCCCCCCTGTGCAAGATAGCCTACACGCCGTTTTCCCGCAATCTTTTATCAACAAAATCAGAGGTGTAACGAAAGTTTAAATTGATTTTAAATTGAATATTGTACTTTCTGGTGCAAGAAATAGAATCAATCACTACTTGTAGTGCCAGATAAGGAAAACTCAACCCTCGTTCTAATATATTTGGTCCAGAACTCGGCAAGCCTCGTTCTGGACCAAATATGATTAGAACTCGGGTTGAAATTTCCCTATCTGGCACCAAAAGTTGTGATAGATTCTTTTAATCTAGATCTGCAGCTCCCTTCTATCTCTCTGTAGCTTTTTGGTCACTAGCTATCCTTATCTCTGTCACTCAGTAGCCGAGCTTTTCTTTAAGTTAAAGTTAAAGTCTGTCCCGAGCCATTAGGCCCATCAGGCTGGAGCTTATCCCGGTTTCTGTGGCGTTAAGCGACTGAGAGTACAAGACTCTCCCCTGAATGGAACGCCGGTCCATCGCAGGGTTAACCCCCAGCATTTTGCTGGTACTCATTTATTTTTCAGCTGAGTGAACTGGAACAACGTGAAATTAAGTGTCTTGCTCAAGGACACAACACATCGCCCGGTCCAGGGATCGAACCCACGACCTTCGAATCATGAGTCCAACGCCTTAACCACTAGGCCACGCTTTTCTTTAGTTTGGTGTTAAACTTTCGATAGGTTTGAGATGACGAAAATAAGTCGAAAAAAATTGATCTTGGTGTAACACCATTAGTCATTGCCAATCTTTTTACTATTTTGTCAATAGTTGAAGCAGAATGATCTCACATAGCTATAGGTAAGGTTCTAGGTCACCCTTTTCATCAGTGTTAAAATTTTCGACAGGTCTGTACTGTATAGTTTAGACGATTTTTCAAAAGACGCTTTGTTTTTCTTGGTAGTTTCAGCCACTAGCTAGTGATTTTGTTACATCTTTTAAAAACTGCCTTCTACCTTCAAAATTGGGGAAATTTGAAGTTCCTAAAATATAACAAAGTTCATTACGACATGATGACAATAGCTATGCTCCACATTGCACAGGTGTTATTTTGTGACAATTTTGTAGGTAAGGACAACTAGTGTATAACTGTTCTGTTGGGAATTTTAATAGTCAAATTAGGAAATTTTAGTCATTTTCCCAAGGGGAAACTACCTTTATTCGGTAGTAATTTTAAGCAAGCAAAATTACTGCTAGTATCGATATCTTTGTCACTTAGCAGCCAAGCTTTCAACTTTCGACAGCTCAGTGCTAAACTTTCGACAGGTCTGTATCGTTCCTGTACCTGATGAACTTTGTTGTTTTATCTAAATTAGGCTATTGGTGTAATCCTGATAGATAAAGCCAATTAATGTATTAAGAATTCTAAAGTCAATGAGAGAAAGTGCAACCTACTTACTAGGGTGATATCATTGATGCCTACCAGTAAACTAATTCGCAAGTGGTGACGTTAATTGTGCAACCGTATAGCTAACAAGAGACAGGGATGGTCTATTCGATAGCTCTGTACTGTCAGTGGCGTAGCCAGAAAAGAATAAATGTACAAGCCTGGCGCCAAAAGCATCAGATGCACCGTAGACTTCTCTACGCTAAGGGGTCTGGGCGAATGTTCCCAAGGAAAATTTTGAAAAAATTAAGCAATTTGATGCATTTTTCTTCACTCTAAAACAATAGTTTCGTTAGTAAAAAGAAAATTGAAATTTGTTTTTGTCCATCCTTATTCAGACAAGGACACAGTGATTTAACTGGGGAAATGTAACTGAAATAGCCATAGAAATAGCCATAGTCAGAGATTACAAAAATACAAAACAATCATATTAAAAATTGCCATTTAATTTTAAAAAATGATGTGCAAGCACAGGATTATTGGCTTATATGCACGCTACGCCACTGACTGTTATATTTCATATTTCGTTATACATATACCTAAGCAGGGACGGGAGAATACATTACTTCTTTAGGTCTGTACCATTCCTGTACGTGATAACCTTTTCTGTTTTGTCTAAATTAGGTTATTGGTGTAATTCTAATAGATAAAACCAGAATATTAATTAAGGCTCTGTTTATCCAAATAATGGGTAATTACACAAACAGCAGCTTAATATTGGGCAATTATACCAACAGTAGCTTAATTATTTTCATATTAAATACAAATAATGGTCTTATTGAATACCATAAGAGGAAAATAAAGATTAATAGCTAGGTTAGTCCGAGGAATGTTAGAGTACCCAAGGGACCCCTAATAATCTTATATTATAACCAAACGTACAGTACAGACCTGACCCCAGTTTCACAATCATTCCTTAGCTAAGATTTTCCTTAACTTAAATCTTGCAAATTTTCATATCTTTATAATTTTGTTAATTTTAAAGATATTGAGGAATTTAAGGTGTCATTTGTAAGATCACCTCTAGAATAAAACATTTGCATTTAGTTTTGATAAAAATATTCACCAGTAGTTTCAAAAAGAGATTGCAAAAATTTACTAAATTTAAGTTAAGGAAAATCTTAGCTAAGGAATGATTGTGTAACTGGTACCTGGCCCCAGTTTCACGATCATTCCTTAGCTAAGCATTTTCATTAACTTAACTTTGGCAAATTTGAAATCTTTATAATTTTGGGAATTTACTAAGATATTTAGGAATTTAATGTGTCATTTTGAAAATCACTTCAAGTTTATAAAATGTGAATTTAGTTATGTCAAAAATATACACCAGATCTATAGTTTTAACAGAGATTGCTAAAATTTGCGAGATTTGTGTCAAGGAAAATTTTAGTCAAGAAATGATTTTGAGAATGGGACCTGCCGATGCTAGATAGCTAGCAGCCGAAAACCTTCCAAGAGATGGTAGCTGTCGTAAAGCTGTCCGAGATATAGCTAATGAAGAACTGAGTTGAGTTGAGTTGAGTTGAGTAATGGTGTTTTAACGTCACAGTCAAGAATATTTCACTTATATCGAGACGTCGCCAGCTATAGGCGAAGGTGCCAGAAATTTTGCCTGTGCGTTGAGCTGATGCAATTATACAGCAGGGTTCTTTATCATGCCAAGCCTACCAAGACACGGGACCTCGTTTATTTTAAGTTCCCATCCGAAAGAGCCATGACTTCATTTCGTAATGACGAGTGCTTGGCGAAAGAACAATCACTACTAACTTTTAAGTATTGGGTCAGACCCGGCCGGGGTTCAAACCCACGACCTCCCACTTACGGAGCGAGCACTCTACCAACTGAGCTACCGCAAAGAAAGGTTGAGATGAGCTGTCGATTTGGCACAAATTCGTTAGCTTGGTATTTAACTTTCGACAGGTCTCTACTGCGTGTTGTTCCATACAGTTTAATCAATGTAGGAACATCTTTTCACTTAATTAACCAATTAAGAGTTCTAAAATCAATGACGATAATGTCGATTCAGCACAAATTGGTTAGCTTGGTGTTAAACTTTCGACAGGTCTGTACTGCGTGTTGTTCCATACAGTTTAATCAACGTAGGAACAAATTTTCACTTTAACCAATTAAGAGTTCTAAAATCAATGACGATAATGTCGATTCGGCACATATTCGTTAGCTCGGTATTAAATTTTCGGCTTGTCTGTACTGTGTGTTGTTCTATACAGTTTAATCAATATAGGAACAAATTTTCACTTTAACCAATTAAGAGTTCTAAAATCAATGACGATAATGTCGATTCGGCACAAATTCGTTAGCTCGGTATTAAATTTTCGGCTTGTCTGTACTGTATGTTGTTCTATAAAGTTTAATCAATATAGGAACACATTTTCGCTTTAACCAATTAAGAGTTCTAAAATCAATGGCGATAATGTCGATTCGGCACAAATTCATTGGTCTAGTATTAATATTTCGGCAGGTCTGTAACTGTATAATGTTATAAAAAGTTTAATTAATGTACGAACAAATTTTCACTTTAACCAATTACGAGTTCTAAAATCAATGACGATAAGCTAAGTCATGTTGAATGTTTGACTCTAACCTAACAAATTCGTGCCTATTCGGTAGCTCATCTCGGCCCTTCGTTACCTATATCTCGACAGCTACCGTCCAACCTGCCTTAAAGGCCACCTCTATATATAAGGGCCAGTCCACCTGCTTATAAAAACCGGAAGAATTGCTTCCCAATAGTTCTTTATTCATTAGATTTGAACCTGTATATAAAGGCCACTTTTACTGGTTCCCTTGGGTGGTCTTTATAGACAGGTTTGACTGTACTATCAGTCTTTCGGCAGCTCTTGGGCAACTTCATGTAGCTATCCAAATTTCGACAACTCGGCAGCCGAGCTTCGTTACCTCAATATTAAACTTTCGACAGGTCTGTACTGCACACCTTCTAGGACAATAATATTCATACATGTATCTCCCCTGTAAAAATAATTAACATGATAAACAAATTATGATTTAAAAATCAACTTTAAAACGGTCAGTAGGAATGTGTATTCGGTTATGAGCGAGTCTAACAACGTGCTTACGGATAACAGTGCCTCTCAAAGCCTAGCCTACATTTAGGTTCGAAAGTCTCGAAAAGATCCTAGTGTGATCAAGTTTGTCAGCTCTCTTGCCACAGTCAGGGGTTCGCTCTAGGGCACTGCGGTTTCCTCCACCAACCCTGAACTGACTACATAGACAATTGATGAATGTAATAAATCTATACGTGGTCGTAAAAAACTCCATTACCCCATTCTACTTGCTAAGAGTGAAAATATTTCTGACGGTGACATAAAACACCATTATTACTCCAATCTACCCTTAAATGTCAAACCACTACGGTAGCTCAGTTGGTAGAGTACAGTACAGGCCTGTCGAAAGATTAACACTAAGCTAACAAATTACAACCGAGTAGACAGCTCATTTCGACTGTCTCGGCTACTTTTCGACAACTACTATCTATCCAGGGGCGTAGATAGGAACCAATTATAACCGAGGCAAAAATTAGAAGCTTCGAAAGCGCTTCAAACCAAGGAGCTCCCCCGAAAAACAAATAAAACAACTTAGTAACTCAAGTTTCACTCAAGATTTTCATTGAGTCAGTCGTCGAAAAGACAGCAGTTTATTAACAGTGACTAACGTACAAAATGTGGTGGTACCTTTGAAATTAAAAATACGAAATGGTCTGGAAAATTCAAAACTAATTCTTCAATGTGACACCAAAACTCCTTTTACAACAAGTGAGTAACTCTTTGGTACCTTTAACATAATAATTTCATATTTTGAGTATTAATTATTTTTATCCTTTTCTATTTTTTTCGTGTTTCTGTGAAAAAAAATATAATACGACTGATTTTTACCGAGGCAGTTGCCTCATAGTAAGCTACGCCCCTGCTATCTCTCTACAACTTTTCAGCCAATGGCTTCCTACATCTTTGCCACTTGTCAATCAAGCTTCCACTTTTTTCGTTAACTCGGTGTTAAACTTTCGACTGTATGAGGTCGAGCTCGAGGTAGCGGTTCGAACTCCGACTGGGTCTTACCAAGACTTAAAAATAGGTGGTGGCTGTTCTTTGACGTCTCGGTATAAATAAAATATTTTTGACAATGGCGTGAAATACAATTACTCCCCCACTCTATTGTTAAATGTTTCAATTTTAACAAAAACCCAATTCAATAATTCGTAGACTAACAAATATATTTTTATCCACATTTTTCAACGTACGTTCGTATTAATCCCGCCAGACGCATCATTGTTATTGTTCATGGTGCCAAATCGTAAAAAAAACCTTGTACTGTTATGATTGTAATCCATCACTCCATACAGCAGGATAAAAGATTGAATATGAAAACCAATCATAACATTTATTGATGGCCAAAATACACACTACAGCCCTGTCGAAAGTTTAACACTAAGCTCACGAATTAGTTCCGAATCGACACCTCCCATCAGCTAGTTGTTAGCTATATTTTGACAGATTGTCGGTGGCAGCTGTTATCTGTTTTCTGGCAGCTTTCCTTTCACTAGCTATCCATATTGTTTTGATAATTTCATTGTTAAACTTTAGACAGGTCTGTACTCTTATTTAAACCAAAATTTGATATAACAGTGTTAGATTAAGGAAAGGCACAATAAGAGATGTCATACCAAATATTGTCTGTTGTCAGAACATTTTGGAGATTCTTAAAATGATGAATTGCTATTTTCGGTTCATTTATAAATTACTTTATTTCGTACCAAGTACGGAACAGGCCTGTCGAAAGTTCACACAAAACTAACGAAAAGGGCGCAGGACATTTGAGCGAAAATTTAAAAAAAAACCTCTGGACATTTGAGCTACAGATTTTAAACATTACATATATTTACAATGAACATTTTAGCGACAGTTTAAACCTATTTAATTTACTGCTCCAATTTGAAGGACAGAGAGAGAGAGAGAAAAACTGAATATTTCCGAGAAATTTATCAGAAATGAATATGCAAATAATGAAGTCGATCGCGACAGATTTACATGTACCCTGAAATTTAAATATCGGGCTAGAAAAGATATGTTATTTTACTTAAAAATAAATCCTGTAAATTTTACCAACTTTTAACAGTTTTATGAAATGTAGTGCTAGACTGTAAATTAAATTTAAAAATTTTGATTTGGTGCTTTTCAAAAACTTTAACCCTGCTCGAAATCCTACATCCGCATCCCCAATGGTGAACAGGGGACAAGAAAAATGTCACTCAAATGTCTACTATATATTTAGAATTTCGCTCAAATGGGTTAAAATTCTGTCGCTCAAATGTCCATTATTTCGTCGCCCAAACGTTCGTTTATTTTCGCTCTTTTGTCCTATGCTTTCGCTAAAAATGTCCCAACACCGAAAGAAAAGGCATCTGATGCTCGCTGTCGAGAGTAGTATGTAGGGTGGTCATATCTCCACTCAAATGTTGCTGGTTGCTGGATACTATAAATAATGCTGACATAAGAGGTCGTGGGGTCACGAGGTATGACGTCATGGGGAGAGGGGAAAGTCCCGGATGTAGGGAAATCGAAAGGAAATCTTTAGGTCTAATAATAGGTGGGGGAAACCGGATTAAAGTTTAGTAGGTGAGGTCTTAGGCGACCCCCCTGATGATGGGAGAGGGTTAAAACCGTACTAGGACTCGATCTCTTGACCGAAAGGGGTCATGTGATATACCGTCGTGTCCGACTCGAGGAGAGGCGTTGAATGGGAAAGGTGGTGAGGTGCTCGATCGCGGTAGAAAAGAGTTATCTCCCGTTAAGTAAAATTCACGGATTCGGACCCACCATTCGAACCACTTGACCACTCAGTAAATCAATGACATAGAACGATAGAAAATGATCGTCCGAACACGGGGATAGGTCATGTGTAGGGATCGGACCAAGAATATGGCCTCGAACCCGATCATGATAGTCTCCCATAGACTTAACTCGGGTAACTGTAGAAGAGTCTAGAACGCGAACCACTCGTTCACAGATTCGGTGTGCGGTATCACGACAAAGGACTCGTTCGTACAAATACATAGATACCTCGATTATAAAGATTGGACTAGAATAAGAGAGTTATGAAGAAACGAATTTCTCTATGGGAAACGCTATGTTAAAATTTTCCCTATAGTCTTATATAGAGAAATCGACCTAGGGCCCTAGCGCACCAACCACTAGACTAATATGACCGTGTGTAGTATCTATCGATTCGTCTCGTCGAGACCAACATTTGGGTGCAAAATTTATTAAAATCCATAGAGAAAAAAGAAAGTTACGGTTAAAAGTAATTTATTGCCTCGTCTTGTGCAATAGTACGTGATGATGGGTTACTTGTACTTCCCTCCTATTCTGGGAGCACCTAGACTATAGGATGGATCACACATTGTTAGTATTGCACTTAAAGGGACGAGGGAGGTGTCGTTAGATTCGAGCCCCATACGTTGATGATAAAAGTGGGATCCGGAAAACGGACCGGACAGAAAAAATCCGGAATACGTTGCCGCCGCCGCCGCCCCCTGCCCCTTTCCCCTTGCAGGGGAGGGATAGGAGGGAGGGAGGGAGGGAGAAGAGAGATGGAACAGATCCCTTGGTTACCCCACAGTTACCCCGTCGTTACCCCACGGTTACCCCACAGTTACCCCGTCGTTACCCCACAGTTACCCCGTCGTTACCCCACGGTTACCCCGTCGTTACCCTATAGTTACCCCGTATTTTTATATTTGATATGTGTATTAACAATATGATGTTGTCAATAAAACAATTGTAGATATTTAGTGTGTAGCATTTTGTTTTGGCGTTCAGGTCTATACATAAAAAAGGGAGATGCCTATCTTTCCAGTGCACTTGCCCTCACTTCCTAGGTCCCGTGTTCAACCTAATGTGCCAACTTTATTTAGAGATTAAAGTTTGAATATGGATGATATGTATTGATATATATAAACAATAAAAGAACGGTAACTTAATCATTTGAATTTAACACTCGAAGCGAGCAGTAGCACTCAGACCCAATAATGGTGGGATCGATGTATGGTCAGATCCAGAAGTGTGGAGGAGATTTTTTCACAGACTTAATGGATGGAAAAATCGATCACAGAAGATATCGAGGAAGAAATTCAGGTGGTGCAGTTATAGCGGGAATCGTACATGATACCGGTGCCTTCATACTGTAAAGAAAAAATCGTAGTCGGTGAGCAAGTGACGCCGTGAAGCAGCATTGGACCGAGCCAAATCGGTATACAAAAGAAAGTAGAAGAGAGATCCCGTGGGCCTCTACATCAGACAGGTAGGGTGACCATCCGACCGCTGCAAAAGTCCGGAAAAACAAGTGGACGACGTGTTTAGTCACTTCGTACATCTGCAATCACCTGGAGGAGGAGGAGGAGGAAAAAGGAAGAGGAGGAGGAGGGAAAGAGGAGGAGGAGGAGGGAAAGAGGAGGAAAAACAAGTGGACGACGTTGTTTTAGTCCACTTAGTACATCTGCAAATCACCTGGAGGAGGAGGAGGAGGATGAGGAGGGAGAAAAGAGGAGGGGGAGGAAAGAGGAGGAAGAGGGAGAGGAGTAAGATGAGGAGGAGGAGGAAAGAGGAGGAGGAGGAGGAGGAGGAAAGAGGAGGAGGAGGAAAAACAATATATAAACTAAGTCCGGAACACACGACATCATTTCAAGTTTAAAGTTGAAGGGTCAACATGTATCCATGCCCCGTATGTAGTAAACCATTTTCCAGAAAAGATAACATGCTGAGACACGTACTTCAACAACATGGTGGGGAACTCCAAACACCTGTGTCACCGTACTTTCAATTTCGACATCCGTTCCATGCAGATAACGGCACCCTCCATGGGAGGTAAAACCACCTGTTGAATACGTTGTTGACGCGCATGAACGATCACGTGAGCCCCGTTCCACAACGTGTCGTCATTGTTATTCACAGAAGCAACCAGCTTACGAAAAGATAAAAACGATGCTACCCGACACTGTGGAGTTGTTAAGGGCATTCCAGACGATATAGAAGAAGAGTATTATTTCGATCCAAGGATAAACAACATGGTCATTTGGACGACGTCATGACCGAAGCAAAGAACGATAATAGAATTGCCAATTTGTTTACTAAGGGAAGCCATCATCGAAATTTAAGCGTGGTCTACCTCACTCAGAATTTGTTTCCGCAAGGAAAAGCCTCCAGAGACATTGCCTTAAACTGTCACTATCTCTTGTTGTTTAACAATCCCGTTGATCGTCAACAGATCCACTTGTTGGCTAGAAGAATACAACCCACTAATCCCGAAAGGGTGATGAAAGTATACGAAGCGGCAGTGTCTCGACCCTATGGGAACTGCTGATCGATTTGAAAGCCAATACATCGGAAAAGATCGCCTCGTGCCGAATATTTAAAACAAGAAGAGGATGGAATGAAAGCTGAAAGCACAGACGAAGAGATGGAAGAGACAGAAGAATCAAGTGATACAGATATGCCCGAAAACGTCAAAGGGGAAGCGGACCTCAATACTACACGCAGTTTCCCCCACCGTGGTATCAACAAAGGGAGAGGTTAAAAAATCAAGAAGGTAGAGGACGAAAGCGATCTCGCTTCGAAGAGAGGAAACCACCGACCACAATATATGGAAGAAATTATTCTTACCTGAGGTCATCAAAAACATCAAGCCAAAAATGGAGAAGAGAATAGAAGAATACGGACGCGGAGAAACTGAAGATCGAGCAAACGTCCTAGCCTTTAACGATAACCTTCCAGACATGCGAAAAATAATGATGCAGCAATTTGTTGAATACATGTTAAATAGAAATGCTTCGAAAAGACGGTTTATCGTCTCATCGTAGACACAGCTCGACGATTATCTCTGGAGTGTCAAATGGGGGAAGTAGAGACTTGGAAGAAAGCAGCAGAGTTGAGGATACATTTAATGGATGACATATTACTTACAAAGAAGATATATAATAGACTATAATGAAAAAAACATTGGATGAGACACTCGATGATAGGGGATTTGCAGAATGTTGTTACTCAATGTCAATAAAACTTACAAAATAACCTCTCTAGTATAATTTTCATTCCTCCCTCCCTCCTATCCCTCCCGCTGCAAGGGGAAAGGGACAGGTGGCGGCGGCGGCGGCGGCGGCGGCAACGTATTCCGGATTTTTTTCTGTCCGGTCCGTTTTCCGGATCCCACTTTTATCATCAACGTTTGGGGCTCGAATCTAACGACACCTCCCTCGTCCCTTTAAATGCAATACTAACAAGGTGTGATCCATCCTATAGTCTAGGTGCTCCCAGAATAGGAGGGAAGTACAAGTAACCCATCATCACGTACTATTGCACAAGACGAGGCAATAAATTACTTTTAACCATAACTTTCTTTTTTCTCTATGGATTTTAATAAATTTTGCACCCAAATGTTGGTCTCGACGAGACGAATCGATAGATACTACACACGGTCATATTAGTCTAGTGGTTGGTGCGCTAGGGCCCTAGGTCGATTTCTCTATATAAGACTATAGGGAAAATTTTAACATAGCGTTTCCCATAGAGAAATTCGTTTCTTCATAACTCTCTTATTTCTAGTCCAATCTTTATAATCGAGGTATCTATGTATTTGTACGAACGAGTCCTTTGTCGTGATACCGCACACCGAATCTGTGAACGAGTGGTTCGCGTTCTAGACTCTTCTACAGTTACCCGAGTTAAGCCTATGGGAGACTATCATGATCGGGTTCGAGGCCATATTCTTGGTCCGATCCCTACACATGACCTATCCCCGTGTTCGGACGATCATTTTCTATCGTTCTATGTCATTGATTTACTGAGTGGTCAAGTGGTTCGAATGGTGGGTCCGAATCCGTGAATTTTACTTAACGGGAGATAACTCTTTTCTACCGCGATCGAGCACCTCACCACCTTTCCCATTCAACGCCTCTCCTCGAGTCGGACACGACAGTATATCACATGACCCCTTTCGGTCAAGAGATCGAGTCCTAGTACGGTTTTAACCCTCTCCCATCATCAGGGGGGTCGCCTAAGACCTCACCTACTAAACTTTAATCCGGTTTCCCCCACCTATTATTAGACCTAAAGATTCTTTCGATTTCCCTAATCCGGGACTTTCCCCTCTCCCCATGACGTCATACCTCGTGACCCCACGACCTCTTATGTCAGCATTATTTATAGTATCAGCAACCAGCAACATTTGAGTGGAGATATGACCACCCTACATACTACTGTCGAGTGACCTAGATATAAATAGTTAGTAACCGAAAAGCTGTCAAAAGATAGATAACAGCTGCCAAAAAGCTGGTAAAAAAAGATAATAACAGCTGCCAAAAAGCTGGTAAAAGATAGATAACAGCTGCCAAAAAGCTGGTAAAAGATAGATAACAGCTGCCAAAAAGCTGGTAAAAGATAGATAACAGCTGCCAAAAAGCTGGTAAAAGATAGATAACAGCTGCCAAAAAGCTGTAAAGATAGATAACAGCTGCCAAAAAGCTGGTAAAAGATAGATAACAGCTGCCAAAAAAGCTGTAAAAGATAGATAACAGCTGCCAAAAAGCTGTCAAAGATAGGTAACAGCTGCCAAAAAGCTGTCAAAAGATAGATAACAGCTGCCAAAAAGCTGGTAAAAGATAGATAACACCTGCCAAAAAGCGGTAAAAGATAGATAACAGCTGCAAAAAGCTGGTAAAAGATAGATAACAGCTGCCAAAAAGCTGGTAAAAGATAGATAACAGCTGTCAAAAAGCTGGTAAAGATAGATAACACCTGCCAAAAAGCGGTAAAAGATAGATAACACTGCCAAAAAGCTGGTAAAAGATAGATAACAGCTGCCAAAAAGCTGGTAAAAGATAGATACAGCTGCCAAAAAGCTGGTAAAAGATAGATAACAGCTGCCAAAAAGCTGGTAAAAGATAGATAACAGCTGCCAAAAAGCTGGTAAAAGATAGGTAACAGCTGCCAAAAAGCTGTCAAAAGATAGGTAACAACTGCCAAAAAGCTGTCAAAAGATAGATAACAGCTGCCAAAAAGCTGTCAAAAGATAGATAACACCTGCCAAAAAGCTGGTAAAAGATAGATAACAGCTGCCAAAAAGCTGGTAAAAGATAGATAACAGCTGTCAAAAAGCTGGTAAAAGATAGATAACACTGCCAAAAAGCTGGTAAAAGATAGATAACAGCTGTCAAAAAGCTGGTAAAAGATAGATAACAGCTGTCAAAAAGCTGGTAAAAGATAGATAACAGCTACCAAAAAGCTGTAAAAGATAGATAACAGCTGTCAAAAAGCTGGTAAAAGATAGATAACACCTGCCAAAAAGCTGGTAAAAGATAGATAACAGCTACCAAAAAGCTGGTAAAAGATAGATAACCTGCCAAAAGCTGGTAAAAGATAGATAAACAGCTGTCAAAAAGCTGTAAAGATAGATAACAGCTACAAAAAGCTGGTAAAAGATAGATAACAGCTACCAAAAAGCTGGAAAAAGATAGATAACAGCTTCAAAAAGCTGGTAAAAGGATAGATAACAGCTGTCAAAAAGCTGGTAAAAGATAGATAACAGCTGTCAAAAAGGGTAAAAGATAGATAACAGTACCAAAAAGCTGGTAAAAGATAGATAACAGCTACCAAAAAGCTGGTAAAAGATAGATAACAGCTGTCAAAAAGTGGTAAAAGATAGATAACAGCTGTCAAAAAGCTGGTAAAAGATAGATAACAGCTACCAAAAAGCTGGTAAAGATAGATAACAGCTACCAAAAAGCTGGTAAAAGATAGATAACAGCTGTCAAAAAGCTGGTAAAAGATAGATACAGCTGTCAAAAAGCTGGTAAAAGATAGATAACAGCTACCAAAAAGCTGGTAAAAGATAGTAACAACGCCAAAAAGCTGTCAAAAGATAGATAACAGCTGCCAAAAAGCTGTCAAAAGATAGATAACACCTGCCAAAAAGCTGGTAAAAGATAGATAACAGCTGCCAAAAAGCTGGTAAAAGATAGATAACAGCTGTCAAAAAGTGGTAAAAGATAGATAACACCTGCCAAAAAGCTGGAAAAGATAGATAACAGCTGTCAAAAAGCTGGAAAAGATAGATAACAGCTGTCAAAAAGCTGGTAAAAGATAGATAACAGCTACCAAAAAGCTGTAAAAGATAGATAACAGCTACAAAAAGCTGGTAAAAGATAGATAACAGCTGCAAAAAGCTGGTAAAAGATAGATAACAGCTGTCAAAAAGCTGGTAAAAGATAGAAACAGCTACCAAAAAGCTGGTAAAAGATAGATAACAGCTACCAAAAGCTGGTAAAAGATAGATAACAGCTACCAAAAAGCTGGTAAAAGATAGATAACAGCTGCCAAAAGCTGGTGAAAGATAGAACAGCTACCAAAAGCTGGTAAAAGATAGATAACAGCTACCAAAAAGCTGTAAAAGATAGATAACAGCTGCCAAAAAAAGCTGGTAAAAGATAGATAACAGCTGCCAAAAAGCTGGTAAAAGATAGATAACAGCTGCCAAAAGCTGGTAAAAGATAGATAACACCTGCCAAAAAGCTGGTAAAAGATAGATAACAGCTACCAAAAAGCTGGTAAAAGATAGATAACACCTGCCCAAAAAGCTGGTAAAAGATAGATAACAGCTGTCAAAAAGCTGGTAAAAGATAGATAACAGCTGTCAAAAAGCTGGTAAAAGATAGATAACAGCTACCAAAAGCTGGTAAAAAGATAGATAACAGCTACCAAAAGCTGGTAAAAGATAGATAACAGCTGTCAAAAAGCTGGTAAAAGATAGATAACAGCTCAAAAGCTGGTAAAAGATAGATAACAGCTACCAAAAAGCTGGTAAAAGATAGATAACAGCTACCAAAAAGCTGGTAAAAGATAGATAACAGTCCCAAAAAGCTGTAAAAGATAGATAACAGCTGCCAAAAAGCTGGTAAAAAGATAGATAACAGTACCAAAAAGCTGGTAAAAGATAGATAACAGCTACCAAAAAGCTGTCAAAAGATAGATAACAGCTACAAAAAAGCTGGTAAAAGATAGATAACAGCTGCCAAAAAGCTGGTAAAAGATAGATAACAGCTGCCAAAAAGCTGGTAAAAGATAGATAACAGCTACCAAAAAGCTGGTAAAAGATAGATAACACCTGCCAAAAAGCTGGTAAAGATAGATAACAGCTCAAAAAGCTGGTAAAAGATAGATAAACAGCTGCGAAAAAAGCTGGTAAAAGATAGTAACAGCTGCCATAAACTGTAAAAGATAGATAACAGCTCCAAAAAGCTGGTAAAAGATAGATAACAGCCAAAAGCTGGTAAAAGATAGATAACAGCTGCCATAAAAGCTGGTAAAAGATAGATAACAGCTGCCATAAAAGCTGGTAAAAGATAGATAACACCTGCCATAAAAGCTGGTAAAAGATAGATAACACCTGCCATAAAAGCTGGTAAAAGATAGATAACAGCTGCCATAAAAGCTGGTAAAAGATAGATAACAGCTGCCAAAAAGCTGGTAAAGATAGATAACAGCTGCCATAAAAGCTGGTAAAAGATAGATAACACCTGCCATAAAGCTGGTAAAAGATAGATAACAGCTGCCATAAAAGCTGGTAAAAGATAGATAACAGCTGCCATAAAAGCTGTCAAAAGAGAGATAACAGCTGGTAAAAGATAGATAACAGCTGCCAAAAAGCTGGTAAAAGATAGATAACAGCTGCCAAAAAGCTGGTAAAAGATAGCTAACAGCTGCCAAAAAGCTGGTAAAAGATAGATAACAGCTGCCAATAAGCTGGTAAAAGATAGATAACAGCTGCCAAAAAGCTGGTAAAAGATAGGTAACAGCTGCCAAAAAGCTGGTAAAAGATAGATAACAGCTGCCAAAAAGCTGGTAAAAGATAGATAACAGCTGCCAATAAGCTGGTAAAAGATAGATAACAGCTGCCAAAAGCTGGTAAAAGATAGATAACAGCTGCCAAAAAGCTGGTAATAGATAGATAACAGCTGCCAAAAAGCTGGTAAAAGATAGATAAACAGCTACCCAAAAGCTGGTAAAAGATAGATAAACAGCGTCCAAAAGCTGGTAAAAGATAGATAACAGCTTCCAAAAGCTGGTAAAAGATAGATAAACAGCTACCAAAAGCTGGTAAAAGATAGATAACAGCTGCCAAAAAGCTGGTAAAAGATAGATAACAGCTGCCGAAATGCTGGTAAAAGATAGATAACAGCTGCCAAAAAGCTGGTAAAAGATAGATAACAGCTACCAAAAGCTGGTAAAAGATAGATAACAGCTGCCAAAAAGCTGGTAAAAGATAGATAACAGCTGCCAAAAAGCTGGGTAAAAGATAGATAACAGCTACCAAAAGCTGATAAAAGATAGATGACAGCTGACAAAAGCTGGTAAAAGATAGATAACAGCTACCAAAAGCTGTAAAAGATAGATAAACAGTGCCAAAAGCTGGAAAGATAGATAAACAGCTACCAAAAGGTGGTAAAAGATAGATAACAGCTGCCAAAAGCTGGTAAAAGATAGATAACAGCTACCAAAAGCTGGTAAAAGATAGATAAACAGCTGCAAAAAGTTGGTAAAAGATAGATAAACAGCTGCAAAGCTGGAAAAGATAGATAACAGCTACCAAAAGCTGGTAAAAGATAGAAACAGCTGCCAAAAGCTGGTAAAAGATAGATAACAGCTGCCATAAAAGCTGGTAAAAGATAGATAACAGCTGCCATAAAAGCTGGTAAAAGATAGATAACAGCTGCCATAAAAGCTGGTAAAAGATAGATAACACCTGCCATAAAAGCTGGTAAAAGATAGATAACAGCTGCCATAAAAAGCTGTTAAAAGATAGATAACAGCTGCCAAAAAGCTGGTAAAAGATAGATAACAGCTGCCATAAAAGCTGGTAAAAGATAGATAACAGCTGCCATAAAAGCTGGTAAAAGATAGATAACAGCTACCAAAAAGCTGGTAAAAGATAGATAACAGCTGTCAAAAAGCTGGTAAAAGATAGAAACAGCTGTCAAAAAGCTGGTAAAAGATAGATAACAGCTACCAAAAAGCTGGTAAAAGATAGATAACAGCTACCAAAAAGCTGGTAAAAGATAGATAACAGCTGCCAAAAAGCTGGTAAAAGATAGATAACAGCTGTCAAAAAGCTGGTAAAAGATAGATAACACCTGCCAAAAAGCTGGTAAAAGATAGATAACACCTGCCAAAAAGCTGGTAAAAGATAGATAACAGCTGCCAAAAAGCTGGTAAAAGATAGATAACAGCTGCCAAAAAGCTGGTAAAAGATAGATAACAGCTGCCAAAAAGCTGGTAAAAGATAGATAACAGCTGCCAAAAAGCTGGTAAAAGATAGGTAACAGCTGCCAAAAAGCTGTCAAAAGATAGGTAACAACTGCCAAAAAGCTGTCAAAAGATAGATAACAGCTGCCAAAAAGCTGTCAAAAGATAGTAAACACCTGCCAAAAAGCTGGTAAAAGATAGATAACAGCTGCCAAAAGCTGGTAAAAGATAGATAACAGCTGTCAAAAAGCTGGTAAAAGATAGATAACACCTGCCAAAAAGCTGGTAAAAGATAGATAACAGCTGTCAAAAAGCTGGTAAAAGATAGATAACAGCTGTCAAAAAGCTGGTAAAAGATAGATAACAGCTACCAAAAGTGGTAAAAGATAGATAACAGCTGTCAAAAAGCTGGTAAAAGATAGATAACACCTGCCAAAAAGCTGGTAAAAGATAGATAACAGCTACCAAAAGCTGGTAAAAGATAGATAACACTGCCAAAAAGCTGGTAAAAGATAGATAACAGCTGTCAAAAAGCTGGTAAAAGATAGATAACAGCTACCAAAAAGCTGGTAAAAGATAGATAACAGCTACCAAAAAGCTGGTAAAAGATAGAGATAACAGCTGTCAAAAAGCTGGTAAAAGATAGATAACAGCTGTCAAAAAGCTGGTAAAAGATAGATAACAGCTGTCAAAAAGCTGGTAAAAGATAGATAACAGCTACCAAAAAGCTGGTAAAAGATAGATAACAGCTACCAAAAAGCTGGTAAAAGATAGATAACAGCTGTCAAAAAGCTGTAAAAGATAGATAACAGCTGTCAAAAAGCTGGTAAAAGATAGATAACAGCTACCAAAAAGGTAAAAGATAGATAACAGCTACCAAAAAGCTGGTAAAAGATAGATAACAGCTGTCAAAAAGCTGGTAAAAGATAGATAACAGCTGTCAAAAAGCTGGTAAAAGATAGATAACAGCTACCAAAAAGCTGGTAAAAGATAGGTAACAACTGCCAAAAAGCTGTCAAAAGATAGATAACAGCTGCCAAAAAGCTGTCAAAAGATAGATAACACCTGCCAAAAAGCTGGTAAAAGATAGATAACAGCTGCCAAAAAGCTGGTAAAAGATAGATAACAGCTGTCAAAAAGCTGGTAAAAGATAGATAACACCTGCCAAAAAGCTGGTAAAAGATAGATAACAGCTGTCAAAAAGCTGGTAAAAGATAGATAACAGCTGTCAAAAAGCTGGTAAAAGATAGATAACAGCTACCAAAAAGCTGGTAAAAGATAGATAACAGCTACCAAAAAGCTGGTAAAAGATAGATAACAGCTGTCAAAAAGCTGGTAAAAGATAGATAACAGCTGTCAAAAAGCTGGTAAAAGATAGATAACAGCTACCAAAAAGCTGGTAAAAGATAGATAACAGCTACCAAAGCTGGTAAAAGATAGATAACAGCTACCAAAAGCTGGTAAAAGATAGATAACAGCTGCCAAAAAGCTGGTGAAAGATAGATAACAGCTACCAAAAAGCTGGTAAAAGATAGATAACAGCTACCAAAAAGCTGTCAAAAGATAGATAACAGCTGCCAAAAAAGCTGGTAAAAGATAGATAACAGCTGCCAAAAAGCTGGTAAAAGATAGATAACAGCTGCCAAAAAGCTGGTAAAAGATAGATAACACCTGCCAAAAAGCTGGTAAAAGATAGATAACAGCTACCAAAAAGCTGGTAAAAGATAGATAACACCTGCCAAAAAGCTGGTAAAAGATAGATAACAGCTGTCAAAAAGCTGGTAAAAGATAGATAACAGCTGTCAAAAAGCTGGTAAAAGATAGATAACAGCTACCAAAAAGCTGGTAAAAGATAGATAACAGCTACCAAAAAGCTGGTAAAAGATAGATAACAGCTGTCAAAAAGCTGGTAAAAGATAGATAACAGCTGTCAAAAAGCTGGTAAAAGATAGATAACAGCTACCAAAAAGCTGGTAAAAGATAGATAACAGCTACCAAAAAGCTGGTAAAAGATAGATAACAGCTACCAAAAAGCTGGTAAAAGATAGATAACAGCTGCCAAAAAGCTGGTAAAAGATAGATAACAGGTACCAAAAAGCTGGTAAAAGATAGATAACAGCTACCAAAAAGCTGTCAAAAGATAGATAACAGCTACCACAAAAAGCTGGTAAAAGATAGATAACAGCTGCCAAAAAAGCTGGTAAAGATAGATAACAGCTGCCAAAAAGCTGGTAAAAGATAGATAACAGCTACCAAAAAGCTGGTAAAAGATAGATAACACCTGCCAAAAGCTGGTAAAAGATAGATAACAGTACCAAAAAGCTGGTAAAAGATAGATAACAGCTGCGAAAAAGCTGGTAAAAGATAGGTAACAGCTGCCAAAAACTGGTAAAAGATAGATAACAGCTGCCATAAAAGCTGGTAAAAGATAGATAACAGCTGCCAAAGCTGGTAAAAGATAGATAACAGCTGCCATAAAAGCTGGTAAAAGATAGATAACAGCTGCCATAAAAGCTGGTAAAAGATAGATAACACCTGCCATAAAAGCTGGTAAAAGATAGATAACACCTGCCATAAAAGCTGGTAAAAGATAGATAACAGCTGCCATAAAAGCTGGTAAAAGATAGATAACAGCTGCCAAAAAGCTGGTAAAAGATAGATAACAGCTGCCATAAAGCTGGTAAAAGATAGATAACACCTGCCATAAAAGCTGGTAAAAGATAGATAACAGCTGCCATAAAAGCTGGTAAAAGATAGATAACAGCTGCCATAAAAGCTGTCAAAAGAGAGATAACAGCTGTGTAAAAGATAGATAACAGCTGCCAAAAAGCTGGTAAAAGATAGATAACAGCTGCCAAAAAGCTGGTAAAAGATAGCTAACAGCTGCCAAAAAGCTGGTAAAAGATAGATAACAGCTGCCAATAAGCTGGTAAAAGATAGATAACAGCTGCCAAAAAGCTGGTAAAAGATAGGTAACAGCTGCCAAAAAGCTGGTAAAAGATAGATAACAGCTGCCAAAAAGCTGGTAAAAGATAGATAACAGCTGCCAATAAGCTGGTAAAAGATAGATAACAGCTGCCAAAAGCTGGTAAAAGATAGATAACAGCTGCCAAAAAGCTGGTAATAGATAGATAACAGCTGCCAAAAAGCTGGTAAAAGATAGATAAACAGCTACCAAAAGCTGGTAAAAGATAGATAAACAGCTGCCAAAAGCTGGTAAAGATAGATAACAGCTTCCAAAAGCTGGTAAAAGATAGATAAACAGCTACCAAAAGCTGGTAAAAGATAGATAACAGCTGCCAAAAAGCTGGTAAAAGATAGATAACAGCTGCCGAAATGCTGGTAAAAGATAGATAACAGCTGCCAAAAAAGCTGGTAAAAGATAGATAACAGCTACCAAAAAGCTGGTAAAAGATAGATAACAGCTGCCAAAAAGCTGGTAAAAGATAGATAACAGCTGCCAAAAAGCTGGTAAAAGATAGATAACAGCTACCAAAAAGCTGATAAAAGATAGATGACAGCTGACAAAAGCTGGTAAAAGATAGATAACAGCTACCAAAAGCTGGTAAAAGATAGATAAACAGCTGCCAAAAGCTGGTAAAAGATAGATAACAGCTACCAAAAGGTGGTAAAAGATAGATAACAGCTGCCAAAAGCTGGTAAAAGATAGATAACAGCTACCAAAAGCTGGTAAAAGATAGATAACAGCTGCCAAAAAGTTGGTAAAAGATAGATAAACAGCTGCCAAAAGCTGGAAAAAGATAGATAACAGCTACCAAAAGCTGGTAAAAGATAGATAACAGCTGCCAAAAGCTGGTAAAGATAGATAACAGCTGCCATAAAAGCTGGTAAAAAGATAGATAACAGCTGCCATAAAAGCTGGTAAAAGATAGATAACAGCTGCCATAAAAGCTGGTAAAAGATAGATAACACCTGCCATAAAAGCTGGTAAAAGATAGATAACAGCTGCCATAAAAGCTGTTAAAAGATAGATAACAGCTGCCAAAAAGCTGGTAAAAGATAGATAACAGCTGCCATAAAAGCTGGTAAAAGATAGATAACAGCTGCCATAAAAGCTGGTAAAAGATAGATAACAGCTACCAAAAAGCTGGTAAAAGATAGATAACAGCTGTCAAAAAGCTGGTAAAAGATAGATAACAGCTGTCAAAAAGCTGGTAAAAGATAGATAACAGCTACCAAAAAGCTGGTAAAAGATAGATAACAGCTACCAAAAAGCTGGTAAAAGATAGATAACAGCTACCAAAAAGCTGGTAAAAGATAGATAACAGCTGCCAAAAAGCTGGTGAAAGATAGATAACAGCTACCAAAAAGCTGGTAAAAGATAGATAACAGCTACCAAAAAGCTGTCAAAAGATAGATAACAGCTGCCAAAAAAGCTGGTAAAAGATAGATAACAGCTGCCAAAAAGCTGGTAAAAGATAGATAACAGCTGCCAAAAAGCTGGTAAAAGATAGATAACACCTGCCAAAAAGCTGGTAAAAGATAGATAACAGCTACCAAAAAGCTGGTAAAAGATAGATAACACCTGCCAAAAAGCTGGTAAAAGATAGATAACAGCTGTCAAAAAGCTGGTAAAAGATAGATAACAGCTGTCAAAAGCTGGTAAAAGATAGATAACAGCTACCAAAAAGCTGGTAAAAGATAGATAACAGCTACCAAAAAGCTGGTAAAAGATAGATAACAGCTGTCAAAAAGCTGGTAAAAGATAGATAACAGCTGTCAAAAAGCTGGTAAAAGATAGATAACAGCTACCAAAAAGCTGGTAAAAGATAGATAACAGCTACCAAAAAGCTGGTAAAAGATAGATAACAGCTACCAAAAAGCTGGTAAAAGATAGATAACAGCTGCCAAAAAGCTGGTAAAAGATAGATAACAGGTACCAAAAAGCTGGTAAAAGATAGATAACAGCTACCAAAAAGCTGTCAAAAGATAGATAACAGCTACCAAAAAAGCTGGTAAAAGATAGATAACAGCTGCCAAAAAAGCTGGTAAAAGATAGATAACAGCTGCCAAAAAGCTGGTAAAAGATAGATAACAGCTACCAAAAAGCTGGTAAAAGATAGATAACACCTGCCAAAAAGCTGGTAAAAGATAGATAACAGCTACCAAAAAGCTGGTAAAAGATAGATAACAGCTGCGAAAAAGCTGGTAAAAGATAGGTAACAGCTGCCAATAAACTGGTAAAAGATAGATAACAGCTGCCATAAAAGCTGGTAAAAGATAGATAACAGCTGCCAAAAGCTGGTAAAAGATAGATAACAGCTGCCATAAAAGCTGGTAAAAGATAGATAACAGCTGCCATAAAAGCTGGTAAAAGATAGATAACACCTGCCATAAAAGCTGGTAAAAGATAGATAACACCTGCCATAAAAGCTGGTAAAAGATAGATAACAGCTGCCATAAAAGCTGGTAAAAGATAGATAACAGCTGCCAAAAAGCTGGTAAAAGATAGATAACAGCTGCCATAAAAGCTGGTAAAAGATAGATAACACCTGCCATAAAAGCTGGTAAAAGATAGATAACAGCTGCCATAAAAGCTGGTAAAAGATAGATAACAGCTGCCATAAAAGCTGTCAAAAGAGAGATAACAGCTGGTAAAAGATAGATAACAGCTGCCAAAAAGCTGGTAAAAGATAGATAACAGCTGCCAAAAAGCTGGTAAAAGATAAATAACAGCTGCCATAAAAGCTGTCAAAAGATACATAACAGCTGCCAAAAAGCTGGTAAAAGATAGATAACAGCTGCCAAAAAGCTGGTAAAAGATAGCTAACAGCTGCCAAAAAGCTGGTAAAAGATAGATAACAGCTGCCAATAAGCTGGTAAAAGATAGATAACAGCTGCCAAAAGCTGGTAAAAGATAGGTAACAGCTGCCAAAAAGCTGGTAAAAGATAGATAACAGCTGCCAAAAAGCTGGTAAAAGATAGATAACAGCTGCCAATAAGCTGGTAAAAGATAGATAACAGCTGCCAAAAAGCTGGTAAAAGATAGATAACAGCTGCCAAAAAGCTGGTAATAGATAGATAACAGCTGCCAAAAAGCTGGTAAAAGATAGATAACAGCTACCCAAAAGCTGGTAAAAGATAGATAAACAGCTGCCAAAAGCTGGTAAAAGATAGATAACAGCTTCCAAAAGCTGGTAAAAGATAGATAAACAGCTACCAAAAGCTGGTAAAAGATAGATAACGGCTGCCAAAAAGCTGGTAAAAGATAGATAACAGCTGCCGAAATGCTGGTAAAAGATAGATAACAGCTGCCAAAAAGCTGGTAAAAGATAGATAACAGCTACCAAAAAGCTGGTAAAAGATAGATAACAGCTGCCAAAAAGCTGGTAAAAGATAGATAACAGCTGCCAAAAAGCTGGTAAAAGATAGATAACAGCTACCAAAAAGCTGAAAAAGATAGATGACAGCTGACAAAAGCTGGTAAAAGATAGATAACAGCTACCAAAGCTGGTAAAAGATAGATAAACAGCTGCCAAAAGCTGGTAAAAGATAGATAACAGCTACCAAAAGGTGGTAAAAGATAGATAACAGCTGCCAAAAGCTGGTAAAAGATAGATAACAGCTACCAAAAGCTGGTAAAAGATAGATAACAGCTGCCAAAAAGTTGGTAAAAGATAGATAAACAGCTGCCAAAAGCTGGAAAAAGATAGATAACAGCTACCAAAAGCTGGTAAAAGATAGATAAACAGCTGCCAAAAGCTGGTAAAAGATAGATAACAGCTGCCATAAAAGCTGGTAAAAGATAGATAACAGCTGCCATAAAAGCTGGTAAAAGATAGATAACAGCTGCCATAAAAGCTGGTAAAAGATAGATAACACCTGCCATAAAAGCTGGTAAAAGATAGATAACAGCTGCCATAAAAGCTGTTAAAAGATAGATAACAGCTGCCAAAAAGCTGGTAAAAGATAGATAACAGCTGCCATAAAAGCTGGTAAAAGATAGATAACAGCTGCCATAAAAGCTGGTAAAAGATAGGTAACAGCTGCCAAAAAGCTGGTAAAAGATAGATAACAGCTGCCATAAAAGCTGGTAAAAGATAGATAACACCTGCCATAAAAGCTGGTAAAAGATAGATAACACCTGCCATAAAAGCTGGTAAAAGATAGATAACAGCTGCCATAAAAGCTGTTAAAAGATAGATAACAGCTGCCAAAAAGCTGGTAAAAGATAGATAACAGCTGCCATAAAAGCTGGTAAAAGATAGATAACAGCTGCCATAAAAGCTGGTAAAAGATAGATAACACCTGCCATAAAAGCTGGTAAAAGATAGATAACACCTGCCATAAAAGCTGGTAAAAGATAGATAACAGCTGCCATAAAAGCTGTCAAAAGAGAGATAACAGCTGGTTAAATATAGATAACAGCTGCCAAAAAGCTGGTAAAAGATAGATAACAGCTGCCAAAAAGCTGGTAAAAGATAAATAACAGCTGCCATAAAAGCTGTCAAAAGATACATAACAGCTGCCAAAAAGCTGGTAAAAGATAGATAACAGCTGCCAAAAAGCTGGTAAAAGATAGGTAACAGCTGCCAAAAAGCTGGTAAAAGATAGATAACAGCTGCCAATAAGCTGGTAAAAGATAGATAACAGCTGCCAAAAAGCTGGTAAAAGATAGGTAACAGCTGCCAAAAAGCTGGTAAAAGATAGATAACAGCTGCCAAAAAGCTGGTAAAAGATAGATAACAGCTGCCAATAAGCTGGTAAAAGATAGATAACAGCTGCCAAAAAGCTGGTAAAAGATAGATAACAGCTGCCAAAAAGCTGGTAATAGATAGATAACAGCTGCCAAAAAGCTGGTAAAAGATAGATAACAGCTACCCAAAAGCTGGTAAAAGATAGATAAACAGCTGCCAAAAGCTGGTAAAAGATAGATAACAGCTTCCAAAAGCTGGTAAAAGATAGATAAACAGCTACCAAAAGCTGGTAAAAGATAGATAACAGCTGCCAAAAAGCTGGTAAAAGATAGATAACAGCTGCCGAAATTCTGGTAAAAGATAGATAACAGCTGCCAAAAAGCTGGTAAAAGATAGATAACAGCTACCAAAAAGCTGGTAAAAGATAGATAACAGCTGCCAAAAAGCTGGTAAAAGATAGATAACAGCTGCCAAAAAGCTGGTAAAAGATAGATAACAGCTACCAAAAAGCTGATAAAAGATAGATGACAGCTGACAAAAGCTGGTAAAAGATAGATAACAGCTACCAAAAGCTGGTAAAAGATAGATAAACAGCTGCCAAAAGCTGGTAAAAGATAGATAACAGCTACCAAAAGGTGGTAAAAGATAGATAACAGCTGCCAAAAGCTGGTAAAAGATAGATAACAGCTACCAAAAGCTGGTAAAAGATAGATAACAGCTGCCAAAAAGTTGGTAAAAGATAGATAAACAGCTGCCAAAAGCTGGAAAAAGATAGATAACAGCTACCAAAAGCTGGTAAAAGATAGATAAACAGCTGCCAAAAGCTGGTAAAAGATAGATAACAGCTACCAAAAGCTGGTAAAAGATAGATAACAGCTGCCAAAAAGCTTGTAAAAGATAGATAACAGCTGCCGAAAAGCTGGTAAAAGATAGATAACAGCTGCCAAAAAGCTGGTAAAAGATAGATAACAGCTGCCAAAAGCTGGTAAAAGAGAGATAACAGCTGCCAAAAGGTGGTAAAAGATAGATAACAGCTACTAAAAGCTGGTAAAAGATAGATAACAGCTGCCAAAAAGCTGGTAAAAGATAGATAACACCTACCAAAAAGCTGGTAAAAGATAGATAACAGCTGCCAAAAGCTGGTAAAAGATAAATAACAGCTGCCAAAAAGCTGGTAAAAGATAGATAAACAGCTGCCAAAAGCTGGTAAAAGATAGATAACAGCTACCAAAAAGCTGGTAAAAGATAGATAACAGCTACCAAAAGCTGGTAAAAGATAGATAACAGCTGCCAAAAGCTGGTAAAAGATAGATAACAGCTACCAAAAGCTGGTAAAAGATAGATAACAGCTGCCAAAAAGCTGGTAAAAGATAGATAAACAGCTGCCAAAAGCTGGTAAAAGATAGATAACAGCTACCAAAAAGCTGGTAAAAGATAGATAACAGCTGACAAAAGCTGGTAAAAGATAGATAACAGCTGCCAAAAAGCTGGTAAAAGATAGATAACAGCTGCCAAAAAGCTGGTAAAAGATAGATAACAGCTGCCGAAAAGCTGGTAAAAGATAGATAGCAGCTACCGAAAAGCTGGTAAAAGATAGATAACAGCTACCAAAAGCTGGTAAAAGATAGATAAACAGCTACCAAAAAGCTGGTAAAAGATAGATAACAGCTGCCAAAAAGCTGGTAAAAGATAGATAACAGCTGCCAAAAGCTGGTAAAAGATAGATAACAGCTGCCAAAAAGCTGGTAAAAGATAGGTAACAGCTGCCAAAAAGCTGGTAAAAGATAGATAAACAGCTGCCAAAAAGCTGGTAAAAGATAGATAACAGCTACCAAAAGCTGGTAAAAGATAGATAAACAGCTGCCAAAAGCTGGTAAAAGATAGATAACAGCTGACAAAAAGCTGGTAAAAGATAGATAACAGCTGCCAAAAGCTGGTAAAAGATAGATAACAGCTGCCAAAAAGCTGGTAAAAGATAGATAACAGCTGCCAAAAAGCTGGTAAAAGATAGATAACAGCTGCCGAAAAGCTGGTAAAAGATAGATAAACAGATGACAAAAGCTGGTAAAAGATAGATAACAGCTGCCAAAAAGCTGGTAAATTTTAAGATAGATAACAGCTGCCGAAATGCTGGTAAAGGATAGATAACAGCTGCCAAAAAGCTGGTAAAAGATAGATAACAGCTGCCAAAAAGCTGGTAAAAGATAGATAACAGCTGCCAAAAAGCTGGTAAAAGATAGATAACAGCTGCCAAAAAGCTGGTAAAAGATAGATAACAGCTACCAAAAAGCTGGTAAAAGATAGATAACAGCTGCCGAAAAGCTGGTAAAAGATAGATAACAGCTACCAAAAAGCTGGTAAAAGATAGATAACAGCTGCCAAAAAGCTGGTAAAAGATAGATAACAGCTACCAAAAAGCTGGTAAAAGATAGATAACAGCTGCCAAAAAGCTGGTAAAAGATAGATAACAGCTGCCAAAAGCTGGTAAAAGATAGATAACAGCTGCCAAAAAGCTGGTAAAAGATAGATAACAGCTGCCGAAAAGCTGGTAAAAGATAGATAACAGCTGTCGAAAAGCTGGTAAAAGATAGATAACAGCTACCAAAAAGCTGGTAAAAGATAGATAACAGCTACCAAAAAGCTGGTAAAAGATAGATAACAGCTGCCGAAAAGCTGGTAAAAGATAGATAACAGCTGCCAAAAAGCTGGTAAAAGATAGATAACAGCTGCCGAAAAGCTGGTAAAAGATAGATAACAGCTACCAAAAAGCTGGTAAAAGATAGATAAACAGCTACCAAAAGCTGGTAAAAGATAGATAAACAGCTGCCAAAAAGCTGGTAAAAGATAGATAACAGCTACCAAAAAGCTGGTAAAGGATAGATAACAGCTACCAAAAGCTGTCGAAAGATAGATAAACAGCTGCCAAGAGATAAATAACAGCTGCCATAAAAAGTGTCAAAAGATAGATTACAGCTGTCAAAAGATAGATAAACAGCTGCCAAAAGATAAATAACAGCTGCCATAAAAAGTGTCAAAAGATAGATAAACAGCTGCTGTTACCTTGAGATACAGCAAATATGGGGCCATGATGACCATGACCATAAGTATCATGTGATTTCCATTTCTATTTCTGAGTGTTTAGCAACAGTCTTGGTCAGATCCAGCCAGGTTTGTTCGAACCTCGACTTCCCACATACATGTACAGAGCGAACACTCTGCCAACTGAGCTTTCGTAGTGATAATCCCTTGTCCAGAACAGTGTCGGTTTGACAGGTCATCGCTTTATCTCAACAGTTTTTTTTGGCAGCTGTTATGTACTTTTTCAGTAGCTTTTCGGCCATTAGCTAACGATATCTCAACCACTCGGAAACCGAGCATCGATTTCTTTTTGTAAGCTCAATGCTAAAATTTAAACAAGGCTGTACTGTACAAATCGCAATTACCGAACCCTCTCTATTAACCAATACATTCCATAATAAACAGCTACAGTACCGACCTGGCGAAAGTTTACCTCTGAGCTAATGAATTCGACCATTACCTTCCCATATTTCGGCTGCTCGACAGCCGAACCTCTACTTCTTTATTAGTTCAGTGTTTAACTTTAGACAGGTCTGTACTGTACAAATCGCAATTACTGAACCCTCTCTATTAACCAATACATCCCCCATCATAAACAGCTACAGTCAAGACCTGGCGAAAGTTTAACACTAAGCTAACAAATTGACAGCAAATCTGTAGCTAAAATTAGACTTCTAGCTTCATAGTATTTTCATTTTCCGAAGCTGTTGCCTATCTTCCGGCAGCTTTTAGGCCAATATCAATAACTCGGCTACACGACAGCCGAACTTCTCATTTCGTTTCCTCAGTGTTAAACTTTGGTCAGACCTGTTCAGCTATATCAATATGAATTTGGTTAAGTAAATTGTATGTATTCAGTCTAAGAGTCGGTTTAGGTTCCCATCCTTAGATCCCCAGAATCAATATGTCTGCCCTAACAAGATGGACGTCATTATCACAGAATTTATAGCCCTCTTGTCATTGCTTTTACTACTAGACAGATCTGTCGAAAGTTTAACACCGAGCTAACGAAAAGGTGTCCAAGCTCTGCTGTCAAGTGCAGAGACATAGAGCTTATAGCCGAAAAGCTTCCGAGTGCTAGATGGTTTTTGCCAAAATGCTGTCCAGATATATGGCAAACGAGGCGCCGAGATGAGCTACCGATTCGGTACTAATGTGTTTGCTCAGTGTTAACCTTTTGACAGGTCTGTATTGTACATTTACTAATAAGGAGTTACACATTATTTTAGTACTGTCCATGGATAGAAGCCAAGCAAATTAACTGACGAAACCCAATGGACTGTTATGTTTAACTATTAGGACACTCGGCGATAATCGAGGTCATCTGTATTGCTTTTGTTGTGGCTGTTTGAAGTTTTAGGCAATCCGATTGAAATTATTGGCTTTTTTTTTTTTTTTTTTAAAAAAGATGATATTATTGAAAATTTGGCTACTAATGATTTTGAATATGTGGAAAATTTAGCAATCGGATTGGAGGAAGTCTTGCCTGTAAACTGACGTACTGTGAAGTCACCAATTTTGAGGCAGAGAGAGAGAGAGAGAGCGAGAAAGAGAAAGAGACGCTGTGATTCATAAGAATGTGTTTAGGAAATATAAAAATTCAATACAGCCACACCCCAGTTTTCTCCACATTCTAGAACTGTCTTGATATAAGTGAGTCTTAACTAGGCGTAAAACACCATAGCACTGTACCAATACTAGTCCTTTCAGCACTTCTAGAAACTGCGACGTAGCTTACTATGAGACAACCGAGTCAACTTCCTCGGTAAAAATTAGAAGTTTTTTTCTATTTATTTTTACAGAAACAGCAAGTATCAGGATGAGGTGTCGCCAGAATTCACCATTCAAAGCAA
Organism: Anadara kagoshimensis; assembly: GCA_021292105.1. Lineage (NCBI taxonomy): Eukaryota > Metazoa > Mollusca > Bivalvia > Arcoida > Arcidae > Anadara > Anadara kagoshimensis. Next base: position 54,774,449 of record CM037869.1, on the reverse strand, counting down.
TTTTTCATTTTTTTTTCGTTGGGGGGGGGGGGGGGGTGGGGGGTGGGGGGAAGCACGATTGCCATTGGTGCCTATCTACGCCCCTGTCTAGAAACTAATGGTTATATATTTTTAGATTTTATGGTACACTAGTGTTAAGTAAGACAATATTTCTGTCTCGTTTTGTTACCAGACAACCCGACATCACATAACCAGAAGTAAAGACAAACAACATTGACCTGTCTGCTTGACCTTTTATCAGACATATTCATATACGCTCATATTCCACCTAAACTAGGTAGCGTTAAACTTTGCAATTAAAACATAAACAACATACTCTCTATGATGTAGAGGAAATAACCACAAGTATCCCCTATATGTAAATGTGCTCGTCCAAAATAGTTTTTTTAAATTAAAGGTTAAGTAGACAGGTCAATGTTGTCTGCCTGTACGGTTTGATGGTTCCCTTGCGTGACTGTAGGTCGTTGTCTGGTGTAGGTTGATGTTATATGTAAAATCTACGTGTTATATACAATGTTGTGTTTTATCATTATAGGTTTTACAGGCTAAATGTAGATATTGAGGATATTCCTGTTATAAAAATGTATGATGGTTTTGGGAAAACTACGATGGCACAGAAGTGACATATAAAATATTTTAATTGCATTCAGACGCTAAATTTATCGCGTGCTCACTAGAAACTGATCAATTTTGAGTGAGGAGCACATGAAAGTTAACAGTTTTGCATACTCACGTGAAAGTAATCAGTTTTGCGTGAGTACGCAATTATTTTTGAGGGAACATGCGATGGCTTCAGAATTTTCGCATGTGCACGTAATTTAAAAATATTTTTCATGTCACCTCTGTGCCGTCGTACTTTGGTACACATTCCGTGATTTTTATGTTTTATCATTTTGCATGGTTTGCCTACTTATTCCACCTTAATGATAACCTGCAGTTTAGGGATGTATATGAATCATAATGTTCGCCTTTCCGTCTGCCCGTCTGTCTGTCCATCCGTCTGTCCGAATTTTATGTCCGCTCTATTTGTCTATGGATGAATTTTGATCAAAATTGGCACAGGTGTAAATCAAATTAAAATGCGATGATGTGTCGCGTACCAAAGTTTGGTGCAAATGTCAAGAGTCAAGGTCACAATATCAAATCTTTGCAATAACAATTCAGAATTGTTGGGAAGGCGGGGCCATTGTCTCTTTGGAGACAACTCTGGTTTATATTTTTATTAGACCAATTTCCGCTGTTTATATTAACTGATATTAAATTTCAGACGGGGGTTGTCTGTCTAATAGCTCAGTTCATAATCTCGTAATGTCTCGCTCTTAACTGACATATACTGGTTTTCAGACAGTAACTATATGTCTAATAGCTCAAGTGATAACCTCGTAATGTCTTGCTACGGTGCAATAAATGTACGCCAACTAAATGATAATTGTGTTAACAGTTCATCAAATGACATGTACCCAAATATCTAGCATTACAGGCATGTTGAAAGTTAACACTAGACATACTAGTTAGTGTCGAATCGACCACTCATTTCGACCCCCCTCCCCCCGTTGGCTATAGATTTCGGCAGCTTTTCGCCAACTGTTAACTACCTCTCGGTAGCTTAACTTTTACTAGCAATCCATAAATCGGTCAGCTGAGCTTTGACTTCTTTTAATAAGCTGGGTGTTAAACTTTCGACATGTCTGTACTGCGCATGTATGTGAGACAAACAATTGAAAGTTTATTTAATTAACTGACAGAGAGAGAAAAAAATCTTCAATGGAAATTGTCCATTTGACATGAATTGAAAATTGGCATCCACAAAACCGAAGTAAGAAAAACAATTGAAACTTATTTAATTAATTGAAGGAGAAAGTTTCTTCAAAAACATGACTGGAGAAGAAAAACAATTAAAGTTATCTAATTAATTGAAGGAGAAAAATTCCTTAAAGAAATGACTGGAAAATTGGCATGGAAAAGAATGTCGTAAGTAAAACAATTAAATTTAATTAACAGAGAGAGAAATTTTCTGAATGGCAAAATGGCACCCACAAGACTACAGTAAGAAAAATCATTGAAAGTTATTTTATCAACTGAAAGAGAAAATATCTTCAAAGAAACCAATGGCAAATTGGCATAGGAAAGACTACAGGCGTTCGATTTGACATAATTTGAATAATGTTTGTCGTTTTTACTTGAATAACCATGTATATATCTAACAGTTTGTAGTTTCCAAATTAAATTTTACACGTCTCTGTTTCAATTGTCGAACGTCGACAAAATTTATCTTCTAAGTGCAGTACAGACCTGTCGAAAGTTTAACACTGACCTAACGAACTACTTCAGACTCGGCAGCTTTTCCCGACCTTCTTAGCTTTAAACATGTTTGCCGACAAATCTTTTTTTCTTGGCAGTTTTTTCGATTACTAGGTTTCCATATCTCGGCCACTAGAATCCGTTTTGTTTGTCCGGTGTTAAACTTTCGACAGATCTGTACTGTAATTTCTTCACGTTGCAGTATCTTTATAGCCAATTCTGGTCTTAGGGAGTGTTTAAATTTCAATTTTAAAGTTCTTAAAAAAAATTGGAAAACTGTATACTCAAGACTTTTTCTATCCAGCTGTTTAAGACATGATTAATTATCATTTGGCTTAAATTATTATCAGTAGGAGGTGGATAAGCTGCAGAGATAGATAACTGCTCCCGATTTATAGCGAACAAGCTAAGGACTGAGTTGATCTGTCAATACGGCTCGTAGTTCAAAAGCCAGCAAAGAAATACAATTTTTGTAATACCTACCCAAATATAGCTAACGAGGGTCCGGTCCCATCCGGCAGCGATTCGTTATAGCCTCAGTCTAGAAATTTTAACTCATCTGTAATGTATACAGTTTTACATTTAAGAAATGACATTCTGCTCATGGTATTTCAAGGGGTAATGAAAGATACCCCTTGAAATACCATGAGCAGAATGTCATTTCTTATATTTACAATTCTTTCTTTTAATAAAATTTTGTACCTTGGCGCTATTTTTTCCATATTTGCCCGTGTGATATAGGGTTTTTAGCCATGAGAGATCGGCGTGTCTCATATGACCACGCGACCCCCTGTGTAGGACATGACGTAATATTGCGGGAAAATTGATACACATCAAGGGTCATGACCCCATTGTCTTTCATTGGGAATTGAAATACAATTGCTTCTGTATGTTTCTTCGAAGACAGGTACAGTCATATTGTAAATATAAATTAATGAAATACCTCAGTTTTACAATCTTATTTTTAGTTCAGATTTTCCTTAATCTGAAAAATTAAAAATCTGATTATTTTTGTTAATTTTCTAGATATTCGCAATCTCAAAGATCGAGCTAAACTTATTACAACTACATCAAAATTTTGTTGAAACTTTTTTATTTGTGAAACCGTAAAATTTTGTCAAAATTTGCCTTAACTTTTAAAAAGGAAAATCTTGGTTAAGGAATGATTGTGAAACTGGAGATCGAGGCTGTTTTAAAATTTAGCTCTCCATTTCCTAGTACACATGTACTAAATCATTAACAGCAGCACATCAACGTGTAACGTAATACTGAATAATTGGCAATAAATTTTTGCTTTTAAATGATGTATTGAAGCAAACGATTAGAGTCCATTAATTTTCAACAATATTGAAAAATCAAAACTATATCAGTTTTCAGTTTATACATTTGATTGAAGGAGATACAACAGATTCTTAATTAGTATTTACGGCACACGATGCAATTAAAAGGAAACTCATGCCTGGTAACTGTACGGAACCCGTAAGGCGACATGTGCTAAAATCATTTTTAGTCACAGTTATTTCCTATTTTCGAAATACAGTGTACAAATTGGAAAAAACTTTACCCAAAAAAAACAAAAAAAAACAACAACAACCTCGAAATAGTGTGATATTACTAATCGAAACCGAACTTTTCACACATATCACCTAACGGGTTCCGTAAAAATATACTTCACAAATCCTACCTTTTAATGAGCGTTTGGAAAGTATTAATGCCGTAACTTAGTGTTTACAGCACATGAAAAAATTAAAAGGAAATTGATAACGCACAATTGTACGGAGGCCGTAAAGTGACATGTGTCAAACAAGTTACAGTACAGACGTTTAAAGTAACGAACAATTGTCGAATTGGTAGCTCATTTCAGATTTGGTAGCGATATCTCTTTCCGAACCACTGCAGTAGCTCAGTTGGTAGAGTGCTCGCTCCGTAAGTGGGAGGTCGTGGGTTCGAACCCCGGCCGAGTCTGATCCAAGACTTGAAAGTGGGTAGCGACTGTTCTTTCGCCAAGCACTCGGCATTACGAAATGAAAATCGCGGTTCTTTCGGATGGAAACTTAAAAAAAACGAGGTCCCATGTCACGGTGGGCTTGGCACGCTATAGAACTTTGCTGTATAATGCCATCAGCGCAACGCACAGGCAAAATTTCTGCACCTTCGCCTATACTGGCGACGTCTCGATATAAGTGAAACATTCTTGACTGGGACGTTAAACACCATTACTCAACTCAACTCTCTTTCCGAAAGCACCACTACGGTAGCTCAGTTGGTAAAATTCTCGCTTCATATGCGGGAGGTCATGGGTTCGAACCTGGATCGGGTCTGTCCAAGACTTGAAAATAGGTAGTGGCTGTTTTTTTTTTTTTTTACCAAGAACTTGGAATTTAGAAATGAAAGTCACGGGACCCTTAGTCCTGTGATACGACAGGTTTGGCACGTTAAAGAACCCTCCTGCAAATTGCCTTGAACGCAAAAAAGGCTATAATTTCTGCAACTTCAGCTATAGCTGGTGACGTTTCGATATCAATCGAATATTCTTCATTGGGACGTAAAACTCAATTCTATCAACCAACAAATCAATCAATTTATCAATAAATATTTCTGAAAGTTATTTATTTCTGTGTGGTGTATTTGTCTCTAGGGTTTTCGGCAGCCCAGGTTCTACCCCCTTTACATTAACTTTCGACAGGACTGTATCGCAAGGTCCAATAATACCAAACAATATTGAATAAATCAAAAGAGTATCAGTTTTCAATTAATACGCTTAGTTGAAGTTGACTTCATTAGTATTTACGGCAAACGAAGCAATTATCAGGAAATTGATACCTTGCAATTCTGCTTCACAAATTTTAGCGTTCTTGGGAATTTTAATGCCGCAACTTCAGTGTTTAGAGCACATGAGAAAATTGATACCTCGCAATTGTACCGAAAGTTTCTTCGTATTTTTGAAATACGAATGTGCTATTTCAAAAATTCGAAATTAGGAGGAAATTGATACCTTGTAATTTTATGGAGCCCGTAAAGGGACATGTTAATAATTTCGTTTATTTGCAAAAGTTATTTTGTATTTTTGAAAGACTATTTTGAATATTCGAAATTATGGAAAATTGTAACCTTGCAATAGTGCCTCACAAATTCTACCTTTCATTGAGCGTTTTTGAAAATTTTAATGCCACAACTTTAGTATTTACAGCACATAAGACAATGGGGTTCGCCGCTGTACCACGTGGTCAATACCACTTAATGTTTGTGCGGAACATTTGGAAAATGTCATAAGTTCCCGGAATAACGTCGTTTTTACGGGAAAACGTCATATTGTGCGATTTCATTTCCATTGGAAACAAGCGTTTCGCAGACACGTTAGAAGGCATCACGTGGTACAGCGACGAACCCCATTAGGAGAAAATGGATGCCTCGTAATTGTACGGAAACTTAAAAGGTGACACGTGAAAAAACCCCGTTTATTTGCAAAAGCTATTTCGTAATTTTAAAATACAAATGTATTTTTTTCGAAATTAGGAGGGAATTGATATTTTGCTATTTTGCTTCAAAAATTCTACCTTTCAAGGAGAGTTCTGGAAATTTTAATGCCACGATTTGAGTGTTTACAGCACATGAGAAAATTGTACGGGGCACTTAAGATAATATAAGGTGACATTGCAAATAGTAGTAATTTCGTATGTTCACAGCAACTAATTCCCTATATAATTATTTCGTATTTTCGAAATACAAATTTGAATATTCAAAATACTATTTCAAAAAAATATGAAATACTGTTTTGTAAATCCGAAATGCTATTTTGAAAATATGAAATACTATTTCAAAAATATTAAAAAACTATTTTCAAAATTTGAAATGCTATTTTTAAAACACGAAGTTCTATTTCTAAAATCCATTCAAAATAGTTATTCAAAAATATGAAATACTATTTTGAAAATACGAATTAACTTTTGCGAATAAGCGAAATATCTATTGCAAATTTATGCTATTATACTAAAACTATTGCGAATTTACGAAATATTTATTACAGGCAAACATAACGGTATTTCGAAATAACTTTTTAAACATATCACCTTGTACAATTGTTGTGTTGGTAGAGTGCTCGCTCCGTAAGTGGAAGGTCGTGGGTTCGATCCCCGGCCGGGTCTGACCCAAGACTTGAAAGTGGGTAGTGACTGTTCTTTCGCCAAGCACTCCGCATTACGAAATGAAAGTCACGGTTCTTTCGGATGGGAACTTAAAATAAACGAGGTCCCGTGTCACGGTGGACTTGGCACGCTAAAGAACCCTGCTGTATAATGTCATCAGCGCAACGCACAGGAAAAATTTCTGCACCTTCGCCTATAGCTGGCGACGTCTCGATATAAGTGAAATATTTTTGACTGGGACGTTAAACACCATTACTCAACTCTTGTACAATTGTGTCTCACAAATTCTACCTTTTTAACGAGAATGTTGTGATTCCACAACTCGCTAATTTCAATAAATGTAAATTTATTTGCAGTTGAAGTTTCGTACAATCAAAATCTTATTAAGAGCAAATTCCTCAGCATGTCTTTTATTTTGTTTTAAGAGTGATTACATAATATAATGATTCAAATTAAATTTCGGCATAAGTTCTTTACCGTTTATAATGCGTCAAGTTTGACCTAGCCATTTTGCATATATGTAACATGCCCTCATGTTCCACTCTCATAGTGGCTGAGGTTATTTATTTTGAGATAAATGAAATGAAAAACCTTTAATTTAAATATTATATTGGGCTAATACCTATAGGCTGTGTGATTCAGGTACATGCACGACATAAACACTCAGTATAGGTAAACAACTTTGACCTGTCCGCTTGACCTTTCATTTAAATATTTATCACGGACCAATTACATCTATGTATAGGGAGCACAGATGTTTATTTTGTATACATCATGAGATATACTCACCTCACAGAGTACACCTGCGCACTGTGTATCTTAAGACTACCCATTTATTGGGTGGACCCTCCTATATGAATATTCCTAATGAAAGGTCAAACGGACAGGTCACTGTTATTTACTATCGTTTGTCCTTATATATCAACTTTATATAGCCCCTAAATTACACAATGGATATGTTGGTAAAGGTCAAACGACCAGGTCAAACTAGACGCACTGTCATCTGTCCTTATTTATTAATTTTATTACTTATTTACTAAATTACACAAATTAAAGGTCACACGGCCAGGTCAATCTTGACGCACTTTACAAAGTGTATCATTTTGGGACACCAAGAGGAGATTTGTCGCATAAAACCCCTAAATGTCTGTTTGGCTATCCAAATTAAAGGTTAAACGACCAGGCCAAACTTGACGCACTATACCAAAATTTATCACTTTGGGGCACACTTTGGGACACCTAGGGGAGCTTTTTCTCAGAATTAACCCCCCTACTGGCCTGATCGAATATTCTAATTAAAAAGGGCACGACCAGGCCAAAATTGACGCACTTTACCAAATGCATCATTTTGGGATACCTAGAGGTGATTTGTCGCAGAATAAAGCCACTAGATGCCTGTTTGAATATTCAAATCAAAGTTCAAACGACCAGGTCAAACTTGACGCACTATACAAAGTATAACATTTTGGCAGATGTCTGTATAAATATTCAAGTTAATTGTCAAACGGCCAGGTTAAAATGTACGCATTGTACAAAATGCGCCATTTTGGGAGACTTAGAGGGGATTTGTCACAGAATAAAGCCACTAGATGCCTGTTTGAATATTCAAATCAAAGGTCACAAGATCAGGCCAAAATTGACGCACTATACCAAATGCATCATTTTGGGAGACCTAGAGGTGATTTGTCGCAGAATAAAGTCCCTAAATGCCTGTTTGAATATTCAAATAAAGGTCAAACGGCCAGGTCAAATTTGACGCACTACACGAAAGTATATCATTTTGGGAATTTGTCATGGAATAAAGCCACTAAATGTCTATTTGAATATTCAAATTAAAGGTCACACGACCAGGTCAAATTTGACGCACTTTACTAAGGTGTATCACTTTGGGCCACCTAGAGGAGATTTTTCACAGAGTTAAGCCCGCCCTACTGGCCTGTGTGAATATTCAAAAGACACCTAAAGGAGATTTGTCACAGAATTAAACCCCCTTGTTTGAATATTCTAATTAAAGGCCAAATTTGACACACTTTACCAAATGTATCCGTTTGGGAGACCTAGAGGTGATTCTGTCACAGGAGTAAGCCCCTATATTCATATATTCGAAATAAAGGTCACACGGCCAGGTCAAACTTGACACACTATTAAAAAGTGTATCATTTTGGGGATTTGTCACAGAATAAAGCCGTTTATATTCTACACAGTTTGCTCGGAGGGGTTTATAATAGCACAAATTACATTATTTAATGTAGGATACGGAGAAATTTACAACTGAATTGATTTTCTGTCACAAACACATTTTGGTTTGAATGGTTTGGGGAAATAACGATATAGTACAGAAGGCAAAGTGTAAGATATGGACTGGATTAGACTTGGATTGAATTGGACAATTCGTGTAAAATTTTGACTGGATTGGACTCTTTGTGTCAAAAGTGTACTGGATTGGAATCTTGGATTGAACTCTTTGTGTTGAATGTGGACTGAATTGGACTCTTAAATTGGACTCTTTGTGTTAAATGTGAACTTGATTGGACATTTGGATTGAATTGAACTCTTTGTGTAAAATTCGAACTGGATTGGACTCTTTGTGTTAAATATAGGTTGGATATGATTCTTTGTGTTAAATGTGGATTAGATTGGACTATTGGATTGAGTTGGACTCTTTTTGTAAAATGTGGACTGGATTTTGTTCTGGGATTGGATTGGACTCGTGTGTTAAATCTGGACTGGATTGTATACTTGGTGTAAAATGTGAACAATATTTCACTATTTGATTAGATAGGACTCTTGAACTGGATTGGTCGGGCTCTTAGATTGGACCCTTGTGCTGGGCTTTTGAACAAGACTCTTTGACAGGAATCGTGACTTTGGACTACATTCTTGGACTCTTGAACTAAACCTTTTATTTGTTTGTTTTAATTTTGATCATTTGGCATTGAACAAAGCAATTTATTAAAATACTAATATATGGGCCCAGTCCAAGATTTCAATTCAATGCAACAGTCCAATCCATGAATAAAGTCCAAGAGAGTCTAATCAAATCTAAAAATCCAACCCATTCCACATTTTAGACTTTACCTGTACACGCCTGTCGAAAGCTTGATACAAAACATGAACATGTTATATGTATGTTAATGAAACGGCAATCCTGGGATATAAAAATCAACACTGAATGTTAACACCAAGCGAACGAATAATTGCCGAGTCGTCAGATCTCCTCAGCCCTTCTTTACCTACAATACGAATGAGAGACCGAAGTGCAACTGCCAGATATATGGTCAGTTAGTGTCTGCTATTTCACCTATAGCTGGTGACGCCTTGATAACACTAAGCGAACGAATAAGTGCCGAGTCGGTCGATCACCTCAGCCTTCTTTACCTACGGTACGTGCCTGTCAAAGGTTAACCTCTGAGCAAATAAAAGAGGCCGAAGTGCAACTGGCGGAGATGAAACAAAACTCCAAAGATATAAAAATCAACACTGAATGTTAACACTAAGCTAACGAATAAGAGCCGAGCCGTCAGATCACCTCGACCCTTCTTTACCTACAGTACATGTATCTCTGATCAGAAGTGCAACTGGCAGAGATATTGTCAGTAAGTGCCTGCTATTTCACCTATAGCTGGTGACGCCTTGATATCAGTGAAATATTCTTAATCGAGACGTAAAACTTTATTTAATCAAGCATATCAATCCTATCCAAAGTGAGAGGTCGTGGGTTCGAACCCCGATCGGGTCTGACCCAAGATTTGAAAGTGAATAATGACTTATTTCGCCAAGCACTCGCCTTTACGAAATAAAAGTTACGGTTCTTTCGGATTGGAACTTAAAATAGATCACGTCCCGTGTCACGGTTGGTTTGGCATGATAAAGAACCATGTCATCAGCGCAACACATAGGCAAAACTTCTGCACCGTCTCCTATAGCTGCTGGCAACGTCTCTATATAAGTGAAATATTCTTGAATGGGACGTTAAACACCATTACTCAACTCAATTTCTATCATTTAAACACTCTGAAAACATTATTTAAGCTGTCCGATACAAAACATTTATGATGGAAATCTCACACCGATGTGCTGAATATTTTCAACTCCTAGTAATAATGAGTTTTTCCTACCCTATAAACATTTTTAAAACATTACCATTATCTAATTATCTAATATTGCCCAGTTTCACAATCATTTCTTAAATAAGATTTTCTTTTACTTAAATTCAACATATTTTGGCAATCCTTTTTGCAACTTTTTGACAGAATTAAAATTAATACAAATGATATAACTTTGAAGTGATCTTTAAAATGACGGTATCTTAAAAATAAAGATGATAGCAAGTTTTGCTAGATTTAGGTTAAGGAAAATCTTAATTAAATAAATACATTCGAACTTGCTTTAAAGACCACCTCTATATAAGGGCCACCTGCTTATAAATGCCAGTGAAATTGTATCCCAATTGTTCTTTATTCACGTTATTTGAACCTGTATATAAAGGCCACCTGCCCATAAAGGCAATTTTTGCTGGTTCCCTTGGGTGGCCTTTATAGACAGTTTTGAAACTGGGCTCAGATGCTATATGAGTATCAATAAGTATAAAGTCGTTTTCAATTCATAGTTAAGTTTTTTTCTATCTACAAACATTTTGAAAACATTCCCTATTCTAATTATTTAAGCTGTCCATAATATGATAATGTGCCGATGTAAGCATTTTTGTTTCTTAACTTAGGATTAATTCTATCTCTAAGCAATTCTTGGTTGTATTGATTACGCATCCATTAATGACAGCTAATAAGAGATGTTACTGACTTTGATGATTGAGTTTATCTTCTATAAGCATCCATTATCGGTTTGGGATTCGCCAGGGGTACCATGTGATCGATAACTCTTAACGTCAAGTTCCTCCGAAACAGTGTCTACCTTCTAGCTCTACATTTCATAAAATATTGTAAGCTCGTCTAGCTCCGAGGTCGACATGAAACATGCAAATGGTTTGACCGTTGTTAAGAGCTTGAGATTTGTCAGGAACGCCCACGATTAAAAACTCTTTATTTTAACTTTATTTTAAGTTCTGAAATAGCGTCTACAATGTACCTTAAAGCTCGTGTGTAGCGCGGCAACCATAAGAGAGAAACGAAAGTCCGCGGGAGTTCGTGATTTGCCATGACGCCATGTGATCGATAACTCTTAACGTCAAGCTACGAAACAGTGTCTACCTTCTACCTCCGTATGAAGCGGGACAGCCATAAGAGAGATACGAACGTTCGGAACTGGATTTTTCAAAGTACTGCGTGATTGATAACTCTTAACGTAAAGCTCCGAAACAGTGTCTTCATAAAATAGTAAATAATACCAATCTTTATTTATTGGAAATTTCCATAACAGATTTTCAAAATTAAATGTAGCAAACAGAATGACACAAGCATACAATACATACTATTTCAACTACGATAAAATTACCTTATCTACTTACAACGTACGAGGCACGTTTCCCGGAAACTGTCCGCCGAATCATTGAATCGCTATCTGAAATAACATATTGTTTGGTATGCAAAACGCATACAGAGTTGTATCTGCGAATGAGTGTTAAAGTTTTGAATTCGTGTGAAGAAAATTTATTGCAAGGGTAATATTTAGAGCTTTGCAATTGTTGATGCTTATTGCAAAGTAAACGCCCATTTTCAAGTCTTTGTCGGAGACGATCGAGGTTCAAAATTTGTGTCATAACACTTTTTTATGTATTCACATTTACATTCACATTAGTATTGAACATAGTCTATGTATGTTAGAAAACAATTATGAATGATTAATTCAAGTGTTTCTGCTTTATAGTTTGTTAAAATAGCAGAAACGTATGATAATGGGACTAAACTAAAATCCCACCTTTTTTACAAGAGTTGTCTCTCTTGTCTATAAAAAGCCTCCATAAGAAATTAAAACTCCTCAAAAAACTGCTTTCCTCTTAATAGAATTTTACCATAAACATTTTATATACATAGGAATACATTAGTAACAAAATTCTGTCGGTTGCAATTAGTTTGATGTCAAACCGTAGACTCACTGGACAAATACGGTGCTGTATTTTTATCCTCGAAAAATAGCTTTGACACATACTAAGAAAAGAGGAAACAAATGACAGCAAGACACCACTAGGTTGGCAACCAAAAAAAAAAGAGGGAACAAATGACAGCAAGACACCACTAGGTTGGCAACCAAAGGAAAAAAGAGGGAACAAATGACAGCAAGACACCACTAGGTTGGCAATTAAAGGAGGAAACCAGGAAACAAATGACAGCAAGACACCACTAAGTTGGCAACCAAAGGAGGTAAAGAGGGAACAAATGACAGCAAGACACCACTAGTTTGACAACCAAAAGGGAGAAAAGAGGAACAAATGACAGCAAGACACCACTAGGTGGCAACCAAAGGAGGAAAGAGGAAAAATGACAGCAAGACCAACTAGGTTGGCAACAAAGAAGAAAAAGAGGGAACAAATGACAGCAAGACACCACTAGGTGGCAACCAAAGGAGGAAAAGAGGGAACAATGAAGCAAGACACCACTAGGTTGGCAAACAAAGGAGAAAAAGAGGGAACAAATGACAGCAAGACACCACTAGGTTGCAACCACGGAGGAAGAGAGGTAAAAATGACAGCAAGACACAACTAGGTTGGCAACCAAAGGAGGAAAAGAGGGAACAAATGACAGCAAGACACCACTAGGTTGGCAACCAAAGGAGAAAAGGGGGAACAAATGACAGCAAGACACCAAACGGTTGGCAACCAAAGGAGGTAAAGAGGGAACAAATGACAGCAAGACACTACTAGGTTGGCAACCAAAGGAGGAAAAGAGGGAACAAATGACAGCAAGACACCACTAGGTTGGCAACCAAAGGAGGAAAAGAGGGAACAAATGACAGCAAGACACCACTAAGTTGGCAACCAAAGGAGAAAAAGGGGGAACAAATGACAGCAAGACACCACTAAGTTTGCAACCAAAGGAGAAAAAGGGGGAACAAATGACAGCAAGACACCAAATGGTTGGCAACCAAAGGAGGTAAAGAGGGAACTAATGACAGTAAGACACCACTAGCTTGGCAACCAAAGGAGGAAAAAATGGAAAAATGACAGCAAGACACCACTAGGTTGGCAACCAAAGGAGGTAAAGAGGGAACAAATGACAGCAAGACACCACTAGGTTGGCAACCAAAGGAGGAAAAGAGGTAACAAATGACAGCAAGACACCACTAGGTTGGCAACCAAAGGAGGAAAAGAGGGAATAAATGACAGCAAGACACCACTAGGTTGGCAACCAAAGGAGGTAAAGAGGGAATAAATGACAGCAAGACACCACTAGGTTGGCAACCAAAGGAGAAAAAGAGGGAACAAATGACAGCAAGACACCACTAGGTTGGCAACCAAAGGAGAAAAAGAGGGAACAAATGACAGTAAGACACCACTTGGTTGGCAACCAAAGGAGAAAAAGAGGGAACAAATGACAGCAAGACACCACTAGGTTGGCAACCAAAGGAGGAAAAGAGGGAATAAATGACAGCAAGACACCACTAGGTTGGCAACCAAAGGAGGTAAAGAGGGAACAAATGACAGCAAGACACCACTAGGTTGGCAACCAAAGGAGAAAAAGAGGGAACAAATGACAGCAAGACACCACTAGGTTGGCAACCAAAGGAGGAAAAGAGGGAACAAATGACAGCAAGACACCACTAGGTTGGCAACCAAAGGAGGAAAAGAGGGAACAAATGACAGCAAGACACCACTAGGTTGGCAACCAAAGGAGGTAAAGAGGGAACAAATGACAGCAAGACACCACTAGGTTGGCAACCAAAGGAGAAAAAGAGGGAACAAATGACAGCAAGACACCACTAGGTTGGCAACCAAAGGAGGAAAAGAGGGAAGAAATGACAGCAAGACACCACTAGGTTGGCAACCAAAGGAGGAAAAGAGGGAACAAATGACAGCAAGACACCACTAGGTTGGCAACCAAAGGAGGTAAAGAGGGAACAAATGACAGCAAGACACCACTTGGTTGGCAACCAAAGGAGAAAAAGAGGGAACAAATGACAGCAAGACACCACTTGGTTGGCAACCAAAGGAGAAAAAGAGGGAACAAATGACAGCAAGACACCACTAGGTTGGCAACCAAAGGAGGAAAAGAGGGAATAAATGACAGCAAGACACCACTAGGTTGGCAACCAAAGGTGGAAAAGAGGGAAAAATGACAGCAAGACACCACTAGGTTGGTAACCAAAGGAGAAAAAGAGGGAATAAATGACAGCAAGACACCACTAGGTTGGCAACCAAAGGAGGAAGAGAGGGAACAAATGACAGCAAGACGCCACTAGGTTGGCAACCAAAGGTGGAAAAGAGGGGAAAATGACAGCAAGACACCACTAGGTTTGCAACCAAAGGAGGAAAAGAGGGAATAAATGACAGCAAGACACCACTAGGTTGGCAACCAAAGGAGGAAGAGAGGGAACAAATGACAGCAAGACACCACTAGGTTGGCAACCAAAGGTGGAAAAGAGGGAAAAATGACAGCAAGACACCACTAGGTTGGCAACCAAAGGAGGAAAAGAGGGAACAAATGACAGCAAGACACCACTAGGTTGGCAACCAAAGGAGAAAAAGAGGGAATAAATGACAGCAAGACACCACTAGGTTGGCAACCAAAGGAGGAAGAGAGGGAACAAATGACAGCAAGACACCACTAGGTTGGTAACCAAAGGAGAAAAAGAGGGAATAAATGACAGCAAGACACCACTAGGTTGGCAACCAAAGGAGGAAGAGAGGGAACAAATGACAGCAAGACACCACTAGGTTGGCAACCAAAGGTGGAAAAGAGGGAAAAATGACAGCAAGACACCACTAGGTTGGCAACCAAAGGAGGAAAAGAGGGAAAAATGACAGCAAGACACCACTAGGTTGGCAACCAAAGGAGGAAAAGAGGGAAAAATGACAGCAAGACACCACTAGGTTGGCAACCAAAGGTGGAAAAGAGGGAAAAATGACAGCAAGACACCACTAAGGTTGGCAACCAAAGGAGGAAAAGAGGGAACAAATGACAGCAGACACCACTAGTTTGGAAACCGAAGGAGGAAAGGGGGAAGACCTGGAGAAAAAGGGGAAAGAAAAAAAGAACTCTGCTGGATGAACTAGCTGGAACAAGGCAAACAAATATGAAAAGTTAGCGTCTTCTGGCGAGGATAGCATTAAGATTAAGGTAAGGAAAAGCAGTATTTTGTTTAGGTTTAGTTTGGAGTTAACAATAGGTATAATAAAAGTTAGTTTACGTACATTTTTTTCTGGAAATGGGAGTATATAAGCTTACACTTGGTCATGAATTCAGTAAACAATGGATCCATTGAACACTGTTTTTTTAAAACTTAACACTTTCGTAACGTTTTATTTTTAGGGCATTTTTACACTTTTTATTAGTGTTAGAGGCATTTAAGCGGTTGCTTCGCTCATTGAACATAAAATGACACAAAAAGAGAAAAAAAACTTTAACCAATATGAAGATAGTACATTTTTAGTTTTTTTTAACTTAATCAAAAACAAACATACTTATCCATTTCCGAATCACAATCCAGAAGCAAAATAAAAACTTTGGAACTGACAAGTTAGGTTAGACACGTGAACTTCCACCAGGGAAGTGAGGCCGGGTGCTCCGGAAGGGTAAGCACCTCCTGTTTAGCTAGCTACACCCGTCACGTGTGTAATAAAAATTGTGTGAAAGGAACATGGAACTATGAGACGTCAAATATATCCAAGGCAATCCTGGACACAGAGACATCAAACTTATCAACAATACTGTGATGACGGCCATAAAACTTTTTGAGGGCCTTGATAAGCCTAGGCTTGCAATATCCCTGAGTCAACAATTTATTTGCAAGCAGCCTACTTCGTTGTACAAAGTTCCCGTAGTGGGAACAAGCTCTACCATAGCGTATTAATTGGGAAACAAATACACCATAAGCAGGAGAAGCAGGTATATTGCTGCATAAAAAAGGAAAGTTGACAATAGAAAAATTGAAGTCATCACGTTTGTCATAAAGTTTCAAATGTAGCCTTTCTTGTGCGTCATAATTCAGGTATAAGTCTAAATATGAAGCAGAACTTGAGGAATCAGGTGTTTTATTTCAAGCTCACTAGGATAGATGACATTTACATAGTCTCCAAATTTAGGATTGTTAAGAGACAGAACGTCATCTATGTATCTGTATGTTGAGTTGAATGATTTGGCGACAGTTTTCTCTCCAGATTTAACAAGGTTCTGCATAAATTCTGCTTCGTAAGAATAAAGAAACAAATCAGCAAGCAATGGTGCACAGTTTGTACCCATTGGTATACCGATTGTTTGCTGAAATACTATATTACCAAACACAACAAATATGTTATCTATCAAAAACTCCAACATTTTGTTGATGGTATCTTCAGTATATTTTTGTTTGGAATCCGTATGATGCTTGACAAAATAACCAGATAACAAATTTCTGAACTATTGGGTCCACTGAACAGTGATTGTTTTTAAACTCAACACTTTTCGTAACATTTCATAAACAAATTGTACCAAGCAAGCTAAATTTAAAGTTTTTAACACTATTTATAATAATTATCGCCGTTTTAGCCGCAACTACGCATTTCTACCAAAATGATTGAACACAAAAACGGCACAAAAGTGAAAATGTTTAGCCAATATATACATTGTACATTTTTAGTTTTTTAAAAACTCAACTTTCAGAAGATTTTACGACCGAGTTATACCAAGCTGCAATTTAAGTTTTCATATATCTAGACAATATGTTGCATAAGGGAATATTCGACAGCATCACATTATTAAAATCGATGAAATATATGATGGTATCTCTATAGTGTATTGATAATGTTAAAAACAACATTTATGATCTATTCCGAAATAAATGCTTTGCTCTATTTTAAATATTTCAAATATATATATAATATTATATATTATTGAAAATAAGAATTCGAAACAGCTTAGCCAATATAAGACATTATAAATTTTCAGATGTTTTTTTTAAAACTTAGCAAATTTCAGAACATTTAATGACCGAATTGTACCAAGCTGCAATTCCAGTTTTTTATATATCTAGAAAATATGTTGCATAAGGGAATATCCAACAATAGCACACTATTAAAATCGACGCAATCTTTATATATATGATGGTATCTCTTTGTTGTATTGTTAATGTTAAAAAACAAGATTTATAACTGTGATCAATTCTGAAATCAATGGTTTTCTTAATAGTAAAAGACTTCTGTGTGTAAATCTACATGTTCTTGGTTATACAATTTTACTTTCCGTGTATAATGAAACACAAACACACTAGTCAATGCCCGAATCACAATACCAAAGCAAAGTAACAACAAACATATCAAGTCGTGTCTGAATCATATTCCAGAAGCAAAGTGAAACTTTGAAACTGACAAAACGGGTTAAACAAGAACAGATAGCTCTGAATTTGTAACGTAAACTGACTGGGTGATTTTGTTTTATTCTTATTTCTTTTTTTTTCTTTTTTTTTGACACGCGGCTGGTGTAGCTAGCTGGAATGCAGTGTTCTCACTTTTAGAGCAACCAACTTGACTTCCCTTGTAAGGCTGT
Source organism: Anadara kagoshimensis (assembly GCA_021292105.1). Taxonomy (NCBI): domain Eukaryota; kingdom Metazoa; phylum Mollusca; class Bivalvia; order Arcoida; family Arcidae; genus Anadara; species Anadara kagoshimensis. Next base: position 54,756,370 of record CM037869.1, on the reverse strand, counting down.
TGTATTTTTGTCACAACTAAACATCTTCAGAACATTTAACGACTGAATATATTTTTTAAACTTAACAAATTTCAGAAGTTTTTATGACCAAATTGTACCAAGCTGCAATTTCAGTTTTTCATATATCTAGACGATATGTTGCATAAGGAAATATCTGACAGTACCATACTATTAAATTCAATGAAATATATGATGATATCTCTATGGTGTATTGATAATGTTAAAAACAACATTTATGATCTATTCTGAAATCAATGTTTTACTTAATAATAAAAGACTTCTGTGTGTAAATCTACACGTTCTTGGTTATACAATTTTACTTTCCTTGTATAATAAAACATAAACACACTAGTTAATGCCCGAATCACAATACCAAAGCAAAGTAACAACAAACATATCAAGTCTTGTCTGAATCATATCCAGAAGCAAAGTTAAACTTTGAAACTGACAAAACGGGTTAAACAAGAACAGATACCTCTGAATTTGTAGCGTAAACATAGTGATTTAGTTCTATTCTTGTTTCTTTTTTGGACACGCGGCTGGTGTAGCTAGCTAGAATGCAGTGTTCTCACTTTTAGAGCAACCAACTTGACTTCCCTTGTAAGGCTGTTGTATTTTTGTCACCACTAAACATCTTCAGAACATTTAACAACTGGGTGTTTTTTAAACTTAATAAATTTCAGAACTTTTTACGACCGAGTTGTACCAAGCTGCAATTTAAGTTTTCATATATCTAGACAATATGTTGCATAAGGGAATATCTGACAGTAACACTCTAATAAAATCGATGAAATATAAGATGATATCTCTTTGGTGTATTGATAATGTTAAAAACAACATTTATGATCTATTCTGAAATAAATGCTTTGCTCTATTTTAAATATTTCCACTTCTTATGACCCAATTGAACCAAGCCACATTTGAGATTTTTGTCGCATTAATCCGCAACAACTTATTTCTACGCAATATTATTGAAAATAAGAATTTGAAATAGCTTAGCCAATATAAGCATTATAAATTTTCAGTTTTTTTTAAACTTAGCAAATTTCAGAACATTTAATGGTCGAATTGTACCAAGCTGCAATTTAAGTTTTCATATATCTAAGCAATATTTTGCATAAGGGAATATTCGAAAGCATCACACTGAAAATCGATGAAATATATGATTGTATCTCTTGGTGTATTGATAATGTTAAAAACAACATTTATGATCTATTCTGAAATAAATACTTTGCTCTATTTTAAATATTTCCTTTATCAGGGCATTTTATGACCCAATTGAACCAAGCCACATTTTGAGAATTTTGTCGCAATAATCCGCAACTACTCATTTCTACGCAATATTATTGAAAAAAAGAATGTGGAACAGCTTAGCCAATATAAGCTTTATATCAGTTGTTTTTAGAAAAACTTAGCAAATTTCAGAACATTTAACGACTGAATTGCAAGCTGCAATTTCAGGTTTTTGATATATCTAGACAAAATGTTGCATAAGGGAATCATTGACAATATCACACTATTAAAGTCGATGCAATCTTGAAATGTAAAATGGTATCTTTTTAATTGAATTCCGAAACGGCCGTCTAGTGCTGTTAAATCAAAACTGGTATAATATGTAATTTGTTGTATTGATAATGTTAAAAAGCAAAATGAATGACTTAGCAATGCTGAAATCAATGTTTTTCTTAATAGTAAAATGCTTCTGTGTGTATATTAATAAGTTCTTGGTTAAACAATTTTTTTTGTTTTCACAGAAATATGTAATTCTAACACAAACATACCAGTCTATGTCCAAATCACAAGCCAGAAACAAAGTAACAACAAACATACTAAAGCATGCTGAAATCACAATCCAAAAGCAAAGTAACAACAAACATACTAATCCATGTCCAAATCACAATCCGAAAGCAAAGTAACAACAAACATATCAGTCCATGTCCAAATCACAATCCAAAAGCAAAGTAACAACACACATATCAGTCCATGTCCAAATCACAATCCAAAAGCAAAGTAACAACTAACATATCAGTCAATGTCCAAATCACAATCCAAAAGCAAAGTAACAACAAACATATCAGTCCATGTCCAAATCACGATCCAAAAGCAAAGTAACAACAAACATACTAAAGCATGTCCGAATCATAATCAAGAAGCAAAGTAAAACTTTGAAACTGACAATTTTTGGGTTAAACCAGAGCAGATATTAAAAAAGCAAAAATGTGTAACAGCTAACCAAATAAAAAAAACAACTCAACAATCTTCATAACTTTTACGACCAAATTGTACCAAGCTGCATTTTAAGTTATATATATATATATATATATATATATATATATATATATCTAAACAATATGTTGCATAAGGGAATATCCGACAGTATAACACCATTAAAATCGATGCAATCTTGAAATATATAATGGTATATCTTTGGTGTATTGATAATGTTAAAAAGCAAGATTTATGATTGTAAACAATTCTGAAATCAATGTTTTTCTTAATAGTAAAAGGCTTCTGTGTGTATATTAATATGTTTTTGGTTTAACAAATTGACTGTTTTCACAGAAATATATAATTAAAAGCAATATACCAGTCAGTCCATGTCTGAATCATTACGCTAAAAGCAAAGTAAATAGTTCGAAAACTGGCGTTTTACGCTACATACTGTTTAACTAAGCTAAGAATTGGCGTTCCCCAGTGTACCACGTGATACCCCGAAAAGTTTCTGCGGAATAATTATAACTATTTTAGTTGACTTTTCCCCATAAAACAATGTTATTCTAGAAATTTGTGGCGTAAACGTTTTCTAAAATGTTCCGCACAAACGTTAAGTGGTATTGATCACGATAACAAACGCCATAAGTTATAATTCGACAGGTTTTTCCAGGTGATAGCTACTGTAGGAACCACCCTGTTTGTGACGGTGAAATACTCTTCATATCCATAGAAAATCAAATCAATTTGAATAAACATTGATATTTTTCACTTACTTCTACCTAGTCGTAACAGGAAATCTGTATGCGCATCCGCGATTTGCCAAAAATATATCTGCACAGGGTAAAACATTGACGCTATAAGGAAATTTAAAAAAAGGCTAATGGCGGATTCCTTTGCGCATATGACGTAAAACGTCACCAAGGACATCACTTACGGTGTAAACTTCCTCATTTTCACCATGTAAAATCCCCATAACGCCAGCATTTCCCTTTGTACAGGCTTATTTTATGACAATCGCGGATGAGCATACAGATTTCCTGTTAAGACTATGTGCAAGTAAGTGAATAATATCAATCTTTATTCAATTTTATTTGATTTTCTATAGATATAAAGAGTATTTCACTGCTGTCACAAACAGAGTGGTTCCTACAGTAGCTATCACCTAAAAAACCTGTCGAAATTTAACGTATGGGGTTTGTTATCGTGATCAATACCACTTAACGTTTGTGCGGAACATTTTAGAAAACGTTTACGCCACAAATTTCTAGAATAACGTTGTTTTATAGGAAACAGTCATCCGAAATAGTTATACATATTCCGTAGAAACTTTGTGGGGTATCACGTGGTACACTGAAACGCCATTTCTTAGCTTAGGGTTAAACTTTTGACAGATCTGTACTGTGTCATTAGTTAAACAGTGTGTAGCTATCTCTCGGTAGCTTTTTGTTCACTTGCTATCTATATCTCGGTCACTTGGCAGTCGACCTTGGACGTCTGGGCTCAGATTAACAATTTTTATTAGCTAAACTTTTACTTAAAGTAAATCTGGTAAATTTGATACTTTTTTAATTTGTTACTTTTTAAAATATTAAGCAATTTAAGGTGCCTTTTTAAGATCAGTCAAAGATTATTATAGCTTTATTCTGATTTTAAAATGTTATTTGTGGTATCATTAACTTTTGCCAAATTTTGGCAGATTTCAACGGGAAGATCTAAGTTTAGAAATGATCGTGCGACTGGGACATGTTCAAAGACTCACATTGTTGTACCTTTTATAACGAGTAATAATAAAAAACTCATAAGAGACAGAAAATTATTTATATTAGAGAATTTTGCATGAGTGTTTATGTAATATTGAATTTATTCAACGAGTTCAATAAATTCAATATTACATAAACACTCATGCAAGATTCTATTTATTATATAATCCCATAAAAACGGCGTTTTTGTCGATTTAAAACTTGTATCCTCATAATAAGATTATATCAACTGATTGACTGAAACACAACAAGTTCACGTAACTGTGTACATGCGCCAAAAGTAGTCCTGCTGAAATATTTACTGTCCGCAGGATACAGAAACAAAACAAACATTTTCAATTTAAAAACAACGTATCTTCTTTTTATAAAAAGTACAAAAGTATCAGCTTAAATTAGAATCAACAAACACTGAAACAGTGAATGAAACAAACAATTGTGAACTAGGTCAATTGTGTGACGTCATAGCGCGCGCACTCTGGAATGACAACAACCTGAATAAGGATTTACAGACACGTGTTACTCGGAATCGCTATCCATGATTATTCTGTCACGATTTTTTAGAACTGGTGATTTATTTTGATACGTTTCCTCCGATGACTAGTCAAAAAGTAAAAATAGTACCGTGCGTAGTGCGTAGTGTAAAGGATTTAACTTAATTCACACGTTATTATGACGTCATACTCATTCAATACGATTTTTATTGTATGACCGTATTACATGGATTATTGAGTAGATTATATAATAAATCTGTATATAAGGTTAAAGTGATTCAGTGTCAGTCTAATGTCCAGATTTAACACGGTGCTGCATTAATTCTGCTTCATACAAATTAAGAAACAAATCAGGAACCAACCTTGCACAGTTTGTGCAAATTGGCCCCTTGCTGAAAAGATATTACATACAACACCAAACACAACAAATATGATTTCTATCAAAAACTCTAAAATTTTGTTAATAGAATATTCAAAATCTCTGTTCAGCACTAGATACTTGTATCTTGGCTTACCTTTTTTGTAAAGCAATGACAAGTGAATGATTTATTTGAGACGTTCTAACAGTCTAGCTTGCGGGAAAGTGGTACAGATTGTAAAAAAAATCATACATTTGTAAACACGATTTTGTTAAATCAGTTTTATTTAACAACGTTATCACGTGTGATAATAATAATAATAATAATAATAATAATAATAATAATGAAAAAGCCATAAACATTCTATGTAAGGGATTCAAGTTGATGAAAAGTCATTCTTTGGCTTTTGACTTGTCTTAACAAATAATTAAAATTGTTTGAAACCAATTGTTAGATTTGAATATGAATATCTTTACATCAGCTATAAATCGTCTTTTTCGAACATTGGTATAACTACAGTAACTAATTAATATATATAAATATATTGGAGGTGCTCCGAAAAGCACCCGACATCATTTCCCTGGTGGACGTTCGTGTGTTTAAATTGCTTAGCCAGTTTTCAAAGTTACATAACTTCGAGATTGTGAACATAGGTGCAAATCTCAAGAAGTACCTACTGTCGGAGAGCCCAATTTACCGAATTTATTTATTAATTTCGTAAGCTTGAATGGAATTTTGTATTGTTCATATATTTGACCTTATTCTTAATAAATTGATATACACATCCTCAGCTGTTGTAGAATTTCTCTTTATAGTCAAACATTTTGTATCTTGCTGCTATAAATACAAGAAGTTTGTATCTTGCTGTTATAAATAGTTTATATTCACGAACTTGAATCCCAAGGATACAGAAAAAGTGTAATTTGTCTGTGATATTAAAATAAAAAAGGTAAGAATACAAAAAAATAATGAAGTGTTAAATCGTTTGATGAAATTTTCAACATACACACATATATAGTAGAAACCCGTCGAAATGTTAACACTAAGCTAACGGATTAGTGTCGAAAAGACAAATCAATTCGGTTCCTCGTTAGCTAGGCTGTTTTTCAACAGCAGCTTTCTATCTCTACAGATTTCAATATATCTGTCACTTGACAGCCAAGGTTCGACTCCCTTTCGTTACATCGCTTGTAAACTTTCGACCGATCTATACTTTTTATATAATAATATTATAACTCTACATCCCCTTTAAACTTGATCTATGACTACAAAAATCCAACGGGCTTCACCAATGTAAACGTAACTCCTCATATACCTATCTGTGCTGTGCAGAACTTTCGTTCATATCCATTGGATATGGAATTGCATAAATGACGTTTTCCCGTAGAATAGAGACATTCCAGACGCTATTCATATGATGTAAAAACGGCATTATTCCTAGAAATTGCGTTACAATTGTCCATATATTTCCACACATATATAAATTACATATTATACCAGTTTTTATTTTAATGAGAAATGGATCACGTGGTAACTTGAGAATCCCAGTAATTCAGATTATCATTTAATCTAATCTAACACTGTCATCAAACACTCGTTACCTTGGAGAACTTTTTAGAGTCAGAGGAATCCGGAGTACCTACAGTTTCTGCATCGTCTTCGGACGATTTCTGCTTGTCTTCTAAACTCAATTCCCGTATTGGTTGTAATGGCATATCAAAAGATGACGATTTATAAAATGGTGGGATGTCCTCAACAACTTTTTTATCTTTTTGAGTTTCGTGTAGTTTTGGAGCATGCCTAATAGTTGGATGAACTGTAGATGCTAATTCACTTTTTTCCTTTTCCTTCTCTTTTTCTTTGGGTTTAGTAATTCCGTACGTGTCGTCTACCTTTTCAGTGACTATAGTAGGTATAACGCTAATTTTCTTTTCTTTGGCTTCTGATTTGCATACTGTTATGTCATATTTATGAGTGGTGACGTCAGGTTTATATCCAGGGACGTCATGTTTATAACCGGCAACGTCAGATTTGTATGCAGGGACGTCATGCTTATAACCGGCAACGTCAGATTTGTATGCAGTGACGTCATGCTTATAACCGGCAACGTCAGATTTATATGCAGTGACGTCATGCTTATAACCGGCAACGTCAGATTTATATGCAGGGACGTCATGCTTATAACCGGCAACGTCAGATTTATATGCTGGCAGATCATGTTTATATGCTGTACCTTCCGCCTTACATGTGGTTACTTCCGGTTTATGTGTTGTGACGTCAGGTTTGAATGCTGATGGTGTTCCGCTGTCGTTGTTAGGAATTTGTGGAGTGTCTTTAGTAGCGTGTTTGATCACACGGCTATATATGTCTTTGGAATAAATTGGTACATCATAATGACATTCGGATGGTTCGGTCTCGGATGAACCTATTGGATTTGATTCTATATAAATTCGCTGATCTCTCCACCGTACGCTCTCTAAGGAGCCTACCGTGCTTAACTCTATAATATAGTTAGATTTCATATACTCGTCGATTGTCTTAATCAACTTGACACCTGGATATGCTATTTCTGAAAACACCTCGCTTAAATCCGATAAAAGAAGTACAGCGTGGATATGATTGTCTCTTTTACGTTTTACAATTATAGGAGCTTCACCAGTCGGCATTACAAGAGTTGATTTAACTTCAAAGTCAGCTACAAACTCATCTTCAGTTACAACTAGTTTAACATTAGTTACATGAAAAGGGTCGACGGTGATATCACTGTCGACTTGCCACGTTAAATATTCATGAAATGTTTCTCCCTGCCATTTTGTAACCCTTAGATGACCATCAGCACTAGCAGTTACTCCGCAATGCCCAATATAATCAGGTATTTCTAATTTAAAATTAGCTTCATTATTTACAGTAAATCCACGTTGAAAACTGATATATGTTGTTGCTAGAGTTTGTCGTTGTGTTTTGAGGTTGTAAAGCTGTTCTTTGCTTGTGTTATTTTTATAATCCGTTGTGAATAGTTCTACTTGTTTCTTTTCCTTGAATCCGTGGCTGGAACAACCGGGATATTGACGAGGAACAAACCGCACTGTTTTATGTTCAAATTCATAAAAATTCCAAGGAATTTCAATATTGTAATCGGACCTCCGTAATAACGGGTCTTCATACCACCTTGCATCACGTTTTAGTTCCCTCCATGCGTAATCCATCAATAATCTATCAAGGTTGATGATAGGGCCACTGTCCCGGGCTTCATCGTAATCTCCACATGAACATAACATTCTCAGTTTAATTTCTTGTTTCCATTTCATAACATCGGTCATTTGAAACACTAAAATTTAACATGTTCTTTTCAAACGCACTTTATCGCATTACAAACTTTACATTATCGCAACGTAAAATCATCGATTTTTGTATTTATTTCAATGCATGATAAAACTGTCTATTCATCATTGATAAATCACTGCAAAAACATCACATCCTTATTAAACATTGGTTAATGCATAACTAATTTCCCTATAGTTCGAAGTAAATAAAACCGAAATATATTTGTTAAATCAATTTTTGCTTTTAACTTAAAATTAATGTCCATTAATTTTATAAAGATCACTTTTAAAATATAATATATTTGGTTTAACTCCGATTTCCAATTGATATGACATAAATTTTTTAATTCGTCGTAAAAAATGTTAAAAATTCCGCCTAAATTTATAATTTTACTCCGAGATTGCCATTGAAAAATATATAACAGATCATTGCTTTTTAAATTTATAAAATGACAAAACGTTAAAAAAATTTTTTGTATCACTTCATGTTCAATTATCCGTTCATTACCGTTGCGAAAATAATACCGATTCCATTTTTTGCCTTTCCGATAAATGATCTTTTATTCAAAGTGATTTTCAATAATTACCAACACTTTTTCCTATGGTTGGTTCATACAATGTAGTCGTTAATTACTCTGTAGTCGACACAAAATCTTCCTTTTTCGTTTATAACAAATAAAAATTATTTATTCACACTGATTATCTTTAGAAAAGATTCAGTTTAAATTCATATCAAAAGCGCTTTCAGACTTGATTATTATCAGAGTGTAACTTCTACATGGGGTCTTTCTACAAATGTGCAGATCTCCAAAATTTTCGAAAACACATAATTTTAAATAAATTCTACGATACCGTTAAAAAATTACCAAGCCTTTTATATCACTCTATTTATCTGTGATAAATTATTGTGATATTATTATCAAAATATAAATATTGTCGTCAGATTTCTAGAAATCACATAACATTCTAATATTCCATTTAAATCCAAATATTTTATCTGAATAATATTATCGGTGTCTTCTGGTTTAAATTACATAACATTCTATGAATTCGTTTTCATCCCAGAACTTTATCCTTTTAAAATCGCTCAATTACAATACAAGCATTATCGAATAATGTAAACATTGTCTGGAAGATCACGATCATCAGAATCAGTCGTCTAACCGTGCCTTGTTCTTCTCAATGTCTACGTATTTTGATTAGGTTGGTGGAAGATTTGATTCGATCTTTTTCTCTCTCACTGAGGAATTCCTATATATCATACGTTCCTTTACAATCCTATGAGAATTTATATATGTTACTCCCGTTCTTTCTGTATTTGATCGCCAATCGATGCCGCCCTGGCACTCTTCTATTTAGTTTAGACGACGGAAACTAGTTATACTTTGATGCTAGATAAAACTTTAATTCCTTATTTAGTTTGTTTTGTGTTAGAGAGATCACTGGTTATACCGTTGACTTTTAAATGCCTGCAAAATAAAAATAAACTCATCACGGCTTGTAAATCGAATATCAAATAGATGCTTACTTGATATAGAAACAGATACACACAACAACTATTATGTTTTGCATTCTCTCTCTCCCACCCCCCTCTCTCTCTCTCTCTCTCTCTCTCTCTCTCTCTCTCTCTCCAAATATCATAATTTAGTTGCTCTCTCTTTCTTTTTCTCCAATAATCCATCGTTTGTTTGCAGCCTCTTTCTATCTCCAACAGTCATCATTTCGTTGTTCTCTCTCTCTCTCTCTCTCTCTCTTTCTCTCTCATTCTCTCTCTCTCTCTAACAGTTTATATTGCTTTATTGCAGTCTCCGTCTTGTTCGAGTGATTTCGTTAATGTACTTATTCCCAATCTCTATTCTCTGATAACTTTTGATACCTGTCTATTGACCTTAAACCTTGATATATTATATTATATATCATGATAGTAAATCAGACGGTCGTAACAGTATAACATGTACCTGACAAACCCAGATTCACACAAAGTAGTTATGACAAAGGGTTTAAATAGGTTAGGGTAAGGAGTAGTTATGACAAATAAAACACAAACATGTCGCACCATGTCCAAAAAAAAAAACAAGACAAAAACTGTCAAATCTATTTAAAATGTAAACATTTCACAAGGAAAGTGAGGCCAGATGCGCCGGAAGGGTAAGCATTACCTGTTTAGCTAGCTTAACTTACCACGGATGAAATTAAGATTGTAAATGAAAGGAACCATTTATGGCACTGCTTAACTGCTTAGGTTGAAGTATGAATGTGGAAGTTGCGAATATAAAATGAGACCAATTACTTAAACCAGAACACTAGTCATAAAGGGAGATGACTGTGACTTTAGCAAATGTGCTACATATTAGTAAACATAAATAGTAACATTTAATATGAACACATATGAAAAAATAGTAAAATCATTAAAACATGTTTTATTTCTATGAATGAAAAACGGAGGTAAAGATATAAACTAAATTTAAATGGTCTGAAAACTTTTGGGTTGAAACAGTACAGAGGAAGTACGTTCTAATATGAGCTAAATTGAAATAGCCACAGAATCGACAAAATCTTTATCATCTCTGGTGTCATTAAAGTACATTCGTACGTCATACTGGAGCAAATACACGACAAATAATTGTTTAAGATAACACACAACATTAAAAAAACATATTAAGGTAAATGGACCTTATCCATACAAGTGATTTTTATTACATCAAAATAAAACACACTTGTCCACGGTCAAATCACAAAAAACAGTATTCAAAACTTTCGAAAACCCAAACTTCTTCAGGGAAGTGTGACCTTGAGCTCCGGAAATATAACAACCTTCTAGTTAGCTAGCTATATCTAACACGTTTGAACCTTATATTATCCGATCTATTTTGGACATTTTGCAATTAACTATTCTGACATCCCATATGTTTTCAATAACGTAAATTTATAAACACTTGACAATTACATATAATGCCAGTTTCAATTTTACACCACTAGACAGACGGTCGACTCGTTTCGGAATACAATTCCTCATCTACAGTGCTTGGACTGAAATTGTGAAATCAAAATGATTTTTCACGATGTTACAAAGATACCTACAGGACAAAAATATATTTTACCAAATTAGCTAGGGAAATACTTGCATAAGGGTCAGTATACCTTAGTTTTTTAGGGTAACAGATTTTAACAAGCAGCAAATTTACAATAGTACAAAATTGTCGCCTACTGAGTTTATGATACACTCGAAGAAACATATACCAACAGAGATATCTATTCATATTCGACGGCTTTGAGTATACTTCTTATGTTTTTTGTTTTTTATTGATCCATAGCCCCTTGTTTGATTGTCTTGACACGTACAGTTAAGTCAATATTGTCATATCCGGACATTCTGTCACAACTGATTCATTAGTGTTCTGTATTTTACTTATAAGACTGATTCAATAACTTAAATTGTCAGTTATAATTTGGCGCCCCTAATGTTATTACTAATGCGATCGTAGAAGGTTTTATTTTACCCATTTGACTAGAATTATGGACAAATTAGGTATTTATTACCTTCATACTTGGTTTTTGTTTTTCAATAAAAGAGAAGGTTATTAAATTAGAATTACCGCCTGCCCGTCCGTCCTTCCGTCTGTCCAAAATTCTTGTCTCCACGCATTCTTCAAAATCAAATCAAACATACTAATCCATGTCCAAATCATATTCCAAAAACAAAGTAAAAACTTTGAAACTGACAAGTTAAATTAAACAAGTGAACTGACACCAGGGAAGTGAGACCGGATGTTTAGGAAGGGCAAGCTCCTCCTGTTTATCTAGCTACACCAATTTTTCACGAAACTGGGTTCAAAGTATCAACATTACAAGGAAATGTGAGTATCTTTAACCCAAGATGGTCAAATCACAAAGAAACAATCTACTGACGGGGATCCTAATTCACTGAATTTCCTCGTTCAGAATATGATCTGACATCTTGTAGAATGGCAGTGGGAGAAGGTATTTCACCTTTTTGACTGATATAAATTAATGGACAAAAATAGCGATAACTTTCATTTAATCGTTTTGGGGATAATTTTCTTGAAGTGTAGATCGAGAAACAAATAGAGTTGAGGATAGTAGAGACATGGCGTAGTATTTTATAGTTGTAAAAGTCAGACATTTTATTTCAATCTTCAGTGCCTCTCGCGTCACCTAGGTACGAATCAAACTCATGACAATTCCTAATGTGACAACTTTTTCATTTCACTTGTCGAAAATAGATGGTTGCCTCAAAGCTATCCGGCCCCATCAATCATCCCTGAACTTACTGGCTCGATTTCTTCAAAAATATTGAAGCACTATTATTTCACTCCACTCAACTTCTCTCATTTTTCAAAGGTTTTGGATTTCTGTTATACAAAGTGCTATATATTTAATTAAGACCCGTACCTTTTTCTCCGAGCCTGTCAGAGTTAAATTATCAAATGAAATTATTTCTTTCATTGATACCAATTAAACAGTAAGATAAGACCTGATTGGTTAACACAATGGGATTACAATATGTCGGAAAATATCGATTTATAATAAATTGAGGTAATTGTTTTATCAGCATACGTACATCTCTCACATTTCAATTTGGGATTTAAAAAATCTACAAATAATTATTTAATGCGATGTCTAGCAATTAAATTATAGCTACTGTTGGAAAATAATACAATTTTCAATCGGGTTAGAACATTTAGAACAGTATTGTTAAGTTTGATGTCTCTGTGTCCAGGATTGCCCTGGTTTTATTTGACGTCCCATAGTACCATGTTTCTTTTTATTCGATGGTGGATGTAGCTAGCTAAACAGAAGGTGATTATCCTTCCGGAGCACCTGACCTCACTTCCCTGGTGGATTTCTGATTCACGTGTTTAGCCTAACTTGTCAGTTTCAAAGTTTTTACTTTGCTTCTGGATCGTGATTTGGACATGGATATGTTTGTTTTTGAATAGATTGGTTGATATTTGTTTATAAATCTTGCGGTTAATTGGCTATCAAATTTATCTTTTGCTTCTTGATTTAATGGAATGGAATGTTTTATTATTTATCACTTTATCATAAAAAAATTCTAAAAAAATTTATTTTAAATAAAAAACAACATTAGCATTGTCTTTTTTATTATGTTATTTCGTGTGTAATGGAAACTGAGCGAACGTATCACATGTGTGTATAAATAATAAAAAATAACTAAACATTTCATTTACAGAATTGAAGAGTATACAATATTGGAAAGCGATATCTCAACGCTATTGATCTAAGTGTTTGCTACGTTATTGTTTTAAAAAATATTTTAAAAAATATGGGGAAAATTACCATTATAGCTGATAAATACTCCGCTCTAATGAAACAAAGTTTTTATTTCCCTGGTGGAATTCAAGTTTTCAATCGAACTTATCAGTTTCAAAGTTTTTACTTTGCTTCTGAATCGTGATTTGGACATGGATAGATATGTTTGCTTGTTATTTGATTGGTTGATACTAGTTTACAAATCTTGCGGTTAATCGGCTATCAAATGGGCTTTTAATTCTTGGTTGAATGGAATATTTTATTGTTTATCACTTTATCATAAAAATCTAATTAAATTTATTTTAAATAAAAACAACATTTGCGTTGTCTTTTTATTATATTATTTCATGTGTAATGGAAACTGAGCGAACGTATCACATGTGTGTATAAATAATCATAATAACTCAAAATTTCATTCACAGAATTGAAGAGTGTACAATATTGGAAAGCGAAATCTCAACGCTAATGATGTAAGTGCATGCTGCAATATTGTTTTCTTGAAAAACATTTTTGAATGTTATAAATTTGGTGAAAAAATATTTAAAAAAAATAAAAGTACCATTATAGCTGATAAACATTCCGCTCTAATGGAACATAGTTTTCACTTTCCTGGTAGAAGTTCACGTTTTCAACCTAATTTGTCAGTTTCAAAGGTTATACTTTCCTTTTGGATTGTGATTCGGACATGGATTAGTTTGTTTGTTATTGATTTTCAACAAATTTATTTTGAAAAAGTGTTCAGTCTTTTATGATATGATTTTTGGAATGCAGTATACAATTTTTTTTTCACTTGACAATTTTCAAAACGACATGAAATAAAATAAAACTTGAAACATTTACCAGTCTGCTAAGAAAGACGCGTTTCCTCGCTCACCAATTCAAAGTGGTGGTTAATATCATAGACCGCTGGATTAAATAATAGAATGGATTAGAATAGATTTAATGTTGTTAGGTTAGAGATAATGTACAATTATCACTTCTACAACCATGACATGAAAGAGAAAACACTACGACCCTTCGTTTTTAAGTTTTAATAATAAAAGCAAAAATTAGAAGATAAACGAACCAGAGCCAACTTGCAATGCAAAAGGATAAAGAGCACAGTTGCAAAGAGAAAAGTCTTTTTATAGAACCTTTTAGAACTGTGCTATTATAGATCGACTGTCATATAAATCGATATATATATATAGACCGATTGCATGTATTGACGTCTACAAATTACGATATGGTATACCTAATGATATAATGGTAAAATCTAGGTTTTATAAAAAATAGTACTTCCTTTCACACAATTTTGATTTCACACGTGACTGGTGTAGCTAGCTAAACAGGAGGTGCTCACCCGTCTAGAGCACCCGGTCTCACTTCCCTTATGGAAGTGAACGTGTTTTTCCTAAGATTTTACTTTGCTTCTGAATTATGGTTTGGACATGGATAAGTAAGTCTGTATTGATTTACATAAAACAAGTTATACAGGTGTTTGCTTTCTTATCGATTTCTTTTCAAGTTAAAGAATGAAAAAGCCATACTATTTACAGAGCTGCTAGCATGGGAGTGGAATGGGGTGTAATAATGGTGTTAAATAACCCAATGAATGTTCTTTCATTTTCATTAATGTTGCAAGAAGAAATATTCAAGCTCAGGAAAATTAATTTTGTTTGTCATGCAGTTATAAATTCTATAAGATTCTTTAGCGTAAAACCTTGATTTATTGTCACAACCTGTTATGTGAACGTGTAGCGTTAAAAAGGCCTTGACGTTAAATTCATTAGGAATTTTACTTAGGAAAAAAAGAAATGAGCTTTGAGACTTCAAAATAGGATGGTTATAAATAGCGTGGCCCTAGTTATCTAAGGACATTAGAATGGCGTTTGATTATATATCTGACATACGTGTTTTAATATATTATCATTTATTACAAATATGTGTTTTATATTTTTGTCGCTTGGTATTTTAGGTGTGAGTAGTCCTATGATTTTTGCCTAGAAAAAAAACAATCATACTAATCTATGTCCGAATCACATTCCAGACGCAAAGTAAAAACTTTGGAACTGACAAGTGAGGTTAGACACTGGAATGGTAAGCACCTCCTGTTTAGCTGGCAACACCGCCACGCGTGTAATCGAAACAGTGTGAAAGAAACATGGGACTATGGGACGTAAAATATATCCAGGTCAGTCCTAGTAATTTATGTTAAAGAGCAAGACATTATCTTTTTAATGTTCCTTAACTTCTATCTCCTTAATGTCAAGGTACAGGTACCAGGAACAATCGTTGTTAATTTCCCTAACCAAACATCATAACGGAGAGATTGAAGCTGCTGTGCTTCTTCGCCTTCGCGTATTTTTTTCTTCTTATTATCACAATGGTTTCTCAATTACAACTTTGAAATTCAGTTTCCTTCAAATAAATGAATTCTATAGTATCTACGTATCTGTTTGATATTTGATTTTGCTGTATAAGTACACCTCCGTTATTATCACATTACTACAGACATATGACATACAACTCCCGCAGCTTAACTCTCCCACACAAATGACAGAGTATCGACAAAACAAGCTCAAATTATTTTATAAATCGTTGCTTGAATTATAGGGTTACATTTTCACACGGCTTGATAATTTTGTTTAAGGCAATGTGCTCATTATTCTGTTCTTTTAGATGTTTATATCGACCAATCAAATGTCAAAACATTTCAGCGTCAAGGAATCCAACCAATTAAATGTCATGACACATCAATGTCAAGGAATCCAACCAATAAAATGTCACAATACTTCAACATCATTTTAGACAGCTGTAATTACTGGCTAGGAATTTACGTCTTGTGTTCGTTTCTAAATTACAGCTTTTACCTTTTAAACAATGGTTTAGAAATAGCTACAAGAAGGTTACTTGATAAATTTGTTTTGCACTGTGATTATTTTTTGCTGATCTTGTGTTTTTCAAGCTGTTTGCTTGCAAAACGAATAATTAGATTGCATGACAGTGAAGTTTGAAAACACCACACACAGAGAGGAGAGAGAGAGAGAGAGAGAGAGAGAGAGAGAGAGAGAGAGAGAGAGAGAGAGAGCAAATTACCTTGATAAATAGTCGCAAATCAAACTTATGTAAAATTGTTCGGTTTTACTTATTATTATAATTTGATCACTGCAATAATTTATTTAAAGAAAATTCCGAAGTGTGGATAATATTGTTTTTGCTATATATACAATATCACCCATTTTCCTTCCATGAAAGCTATTTCTCAATATTATCGTAAATTTGCTTCGTCTATAAAAATGTGTGATTGACCATTTTAAACTGATGATTTTTTAACAATGGAAGTAGGCTGGGTCAACCGTCATCTAACTCACCGATGACGTCATCCTCCGTTTAGATGCGGTAGACGGGTTCCAAAAAAACATTAAAAATAACGGAGGAAGAAAATTAATAAAAATGAAATGCAGTTATAGTCCATATAGCAGATTAGATATAAACAATGAATTATAAATATAAGAAATGACCTTGTTTGGGGGACATTTCATGCTAGTATGATACCGGGTGTTCTGGATACAAATTTAACATGAAGAGCGAAGCACAATTTGTACCCGGAACACCCAGTATCATAACAGCATGAAGTGACCCAAAAACTGTCATTTATTAATCCAAAACAAAATAGCCCATGTCCGAATCACAATCCAGAAGCAAAGTAAAAACTTTGGAAATGACAAGTTAGGTTAGACACGTAAACTTCCACCAGAGAAGTGAGGCCGGGTGCTCCGGAAGGATACTTGTAATGATTCCTACTCTCATTCTTAATTCTAATTCGCATGTTTTGGTTTATTTCACATGTTACATGAAACGTCAAATATATCCAGGATACTTTTTGGAAACCGAGACACTGCACTTACAAACACCATTGTGAGGACTGCCATAAGATATTATTTAAGGTCATTGACAGCCTATGATTGCATTATAATATACTTGAATCAATTTATTTTCAAGAAGTTTACTTGGTTGTATAAAGTTCCCTTAGTTGGATAAAACTACAATAGCGTATTTATTATGATGTAGGTATGTTGCTGCATATACAGTCGAACCTGTCTTAAAGGCCACCGTTATAACATCCACCTGCTTATAAAGGCCAGTAAAATTTTATCCCTATTGTTCTTTTTTCATATTTAAACATTTATATAAAGGCCATCTGCCCACAAAGGTCACTTTTACTGGTTCCCTTGGGTGGCCTTTATAGACAGGCTTGACTGTATAAAAAGAAAAGATAACAGACAAAATAATTGAAAGGTTTGTGATATATCTCCAGGTGTCATAATTCAGGTATGTATCTAAATTTGGAGCTGAAGTTAAATAATCAGTTGTATTTTTTGTTTCAGGTAAAAAAATATATCCAGATATGGAGCAAATCGGTGAAGTGTTGTCGATCGGATTATTTTTTAAGGGCGGATTTGTAAAATAAATAAAGTGCCCAAAGGAATACAAGATGCTCCATGAGGGTAATTGTTTTATTTATCACAGTTATAAATATTTTAATGGTACGAGAAATAGAATCTTTCACCTGTTTGTGACCGATACCGTTTGATCTCAGCCTCGATAGGGGTATGTTACATCATATCACCCTTGACTGAGATCATACGGTATCGGTCACAAATAGGTGACAGATTCTATTATTCCAGTGACTGCCAAAAGACTATTTTTAAATAATAGTATTAAAATATGTCTATTAGTCTTTGTTGAGCTGTTCAGTTCTTTCTTTCATAAACCTATATTGCGACATGGTTTTGATTCATTGGTTATTACATCAATTTTGTTAATGAGTTACAAATTTCTTCATTGAATTTAGGCATATCTAAGTAAGTGAAGGTGAAAAATTTGTTTTCAAATTTTCATAACAATAAGTAGTCACATTTACAAAATTTGTGAAGTACACATGTATATTTTTTTGCAAAAATGTTGCTTTTGAAAAAATTGTTTTAGAAATCAGTAGCAAATGGCAATTTTGGCTATTGGGAATGAAAACATTGAGATAGGGTGTAAAATTATTTGTGTAGCTAGGTTTTAACATCTTCAAAACTATTAGTAGCCAAATTTCTTAATTTGTGCAAAAAATAAGTTGCTTTTTGAAAGATGTTTTAGAAATAGGTAGCTTATAACGAATGGCTACCAGGAATGAGAACATAGGGTTTGTAATTAAATCACTACGTAGAACAATGTATACCTTTATACCTTTAGCTATACAGTTGACGAACATCTCCAATAAAACCGGTGATAGTAAGCTTTTCAGTTTAACAAAGCTATGATATTAAAGCTGTGAACCTAAACGATTAAACATCGCTTAAAATCATGATTCTGATGCCATACAAAGAAGAATTTTCTTTTCAAGTTCACCATACGTTTTTTAAATTCAAATGGTTTCGATATATTGATATCTTGTCGTCTTTAAATGCTGTTTTTGATTGCTCTCTTTCTCTTTCTCTTTAAGATATCGTATGTATTTACAGATTACTTTCAGAAATCTCATTCTTACCGTCTGCAGATGTCTCTCAAATATATTTGTGTAGTTGAACACTTTACATAATACTTTATGAACTCTTTCACACACACTCTTCTCTCTCTCTCTCTCTCTCTCTCGATCGAAATCTTTTCTTTTATATCTCTCTCTTGCATGTCGCATTTTTAGGTAAATTCTGTTTTACCTTGATGAACTTTCATTCACGTTGTCAACAAATCCCCCCCCTCTCTCTCTCTCTCTCTCTCTCTCTCTCTCTCTCTCTCGCCCCCTTGAATAGTGAAGTTTGTCTTTGTGTTTAAATCTCAACAAGATAACTGTCACCAACTGCCTCTCTCTTTCGGATATTGACGTTTGCCTTTGTGTTAAAATCTAAATCAAGATTACAAATGTACTGTCACCAAACCATCTCTCTCTTCCCCCTCTCTCTCTCTCTCTCTCTCTCTCTCTGTTTATTGATTACCTTACCATGAGCATGTCTTCTATAACAAAATCCTCATCACTGCACCTACATATTCAGTTGCAATAAATCTGCTTATTCATATCAGTCTGATGCTAATGTATTTCACATTTATATTACAGCAAATATATCATATTCCTCGCTGGTTTACTATATAACACGATGTCCTATCATGCTTAATCCAAGGTGAATGTCAAATTTTAATCTTAAATCCTACCTTATTGATAATCCAAATGCAAATAACTAATGCCATATCATTCCATATTTCATATTTAGTCTTATTGACAGTCCAAAATGGAATTACTTATATCATATTAATCCATGTTAATTTCTTGAATTTTTCGGTCCAAAACCTTTGTAAATCTGTTGCAGAATCCATTTAAATGGTTAAATATAAACATATGTACCTAATACTATATCAGTTCATATTTCATTCAAGAATATTTGGTCTCATACCTTGTCAAACTGTATCCAATTTTAAAACACAATCCAATCCTGATCCTATATTAATCCATACTCTATTCCAGGAATTATTTGGCCACAACATCAATCCAGGTTATATTCTTCTTTTGGTCACAAACCCTGTAAAACGGTTGCAGATTCCGAATTTAAAAAGCCATCCAATCTATACATATGTTTTTCAATTCATTCAATGTATTATTGTAAAACTGTAAAACTGTTGCAGTATCTAAGATTCAATCTATACACATATAGCTGATCACGATGATACAAATGGTATTTTACCATCCTTTACGTTTTGACTCTATGACACGTCTAGTCCATACTTCGTGTAGTAAATGTCGATAACATACTCTAAGTATTTCCAATAGGCACGATAATTAAATGTTACTATGGCAACATTTTATACACGAACATATTTTGTAAATCTTTGTAAAACTGATGAAAAATCGCACTTCCCGTATAATAATTGAATTATTCAGCTTCCACGCAATTTTTCTTTATTAATATTTTATGATTTTTTAATCTACGATCAAAATCAGGGTTTTTAATCCAATTTGAAGACTGGCATCAATTAGATGTTCGTTCATGTTGTCTTTTGCAGTCGATGCTGTCACGATAAAGATGGATATATAATATTAAAGTTCCAATGAATCCATAAATGGTATGAAATCGTCTGTAAAATTGCACGAAATAGCCAACATTTATTCCTTAGGTTTCATAGATATGCATAACATGTCTTTAAACGCTACTAGCTAACAACATGGCAGCAATCCAAGCGTATTTCTTCATAGCAGACGACATAACTACTTCCTCATTGACAAACGCCAAAAATCTCGCTGATCATTTAGATTCAGAATTATAGTGCATCCGTATAGAGAAAGGGATTACGCGTAATACTGTAATGGTTTCCAAACCGTTATGGTTAACAATCTGATCACGTGATAACAGTTCCGCGCTGAATCAATATCGTCCTTAGCAGGTCTCCAATTCTGTGTGTTATATTTTTTATTACAACAGAAGATGATTGATGTCTTCAAAGTCACTTGAGTTCTTAAGATGTATTCGGTCGATTAATTGACTGCATCTTTTGAAAGACTTTTTTATAATCCCTTTTAATTATATATTTGTAACGCAATGATTGCATTGAAGGATCGCAATCAACAAAACCTACTGTATTATAAATGATATCTAATATTTAGACTGATTATCATGACAATCTTTACAATAATGGATTTTTTATTATGTTTTTTTTATCTGAATATCCGTTAGAATTGATTTACTATATTATAAAGCATCTTTACTAACAATCACGATTACACAAACCGTTTACCTACATTAAATATCTATATTTAACGAATTTTTCTATTGTTGCAAGTAATCTTCTGAATCACAGAAAAATATGACGTGGAGAAAATAAGTGAAAAAACATACAGTCCAACCTGTGTTAAAGGCCACCTCTATATAAGGGCCACCTGTCTATAAAGGCCACTTTCAATTCCTTCCAAGCCATTTTACTCTTTATTTAACCTCTATATAAGGGCCACTGTTCAATTGAGCCAGAGGCCACCCTATTTTTGTACAAAATGGCTCATGAACCTGTCTATAAAGGCCACTTTGTATTTGTATTTTGGGGATAAGTTTTATTATAGTTTCTAAAAATTTGTGCAAAAATGTTAAGCCATGTAGTTTGTTAAAAATCTTGAAGCTAAAATTAGATTTTAAACATTGATTATTTAACTTTAAACCATTTAACATTATACTAAGTACATGTAACCAAATCTGTTTGTTGATAAGAAAAGAATTTTTAAAAGTAAATTTTTGAAACTTTTTTAAAAACTAAAAAAAAAAAATCTTAAGTCATTTATCCTCATGTCAACAAATGAAGCCATAAAGCACTAAGGATAGATTATTACTCATTATTAATTATGATACATATACTTTTTTCTATTGTTTTCATTACTGGCTCCTACCTATTAAAGAAAACATGTCTTTATTTAAGATGTGTGTATATACTTGGTGATTTTTAAGGTTTTTTTTCAAAGATTGATAAATAGTGTGGTCAAAAGATTTTTCTTTGATTGTTTTCAAAGACATTATTCTGTTAAAATTAGCTAATGCCTTTTTTGTAACAGAAATTTTAACAAATAAAATAAATAAATTAGAACTGCTCACTATTTTTCCAACTAATATTTATATTGATGTCATAACTGGATTTACAAACCTCTATATAAAGGCCACCTGTCCATAAGGGCCACTTTTGCAACTTCCCCTGAGTGGCCCTTATAGACAGGTTAGACTGTATTTCAATTTTGATGTTTTTTAAATTAAATGTACCTCGGCATGAAATGAAATTCCATTTTGTAACTTTAAACGGAGACATAAAGTGCTTTATATGGGATCACAAATAGTTATAATTCGATGACTACTCTTGACAAATAGGGGTTTAATTTTAAGTTTTAAAACCTAACATTTCGTGACCTCAAGTATCAAGACATTATATTCATTTTTGTATGGTATCAAAAACTAAAGATACTTATTTTGTTTGTAAATCAAAAACAAACATACCAATCCATGTCCAAATCTAGAAGCAAATTTAAAATACTGAAATTGACAAATTCAGTAAAACACGTGAACTTCAACCAGGGAAGTAAGGTCGGGTTCTCCGGAACGGTAAGCACCTCCTGTTGAGCTAGCTATTTTTGCCGCGTGTGTCATCATTGTTTTATTACAAAAGATGATGATTGATGTCTTCAAAGTCACTTGAGTACTTAAGATGTATTCGGTCGATTAATTGACTGCATCTTTTGAAAGACGTTTTTATAATTCTTTTAATTATATATTGGTAACGCAATGATTACATTGAAGGATCGCGATCAACAAAACCGACTGTATTATAAATGATATCTAATATTTAGACTGATCATAACAATCTTTACAATAATGGATTTTTTTATTATGTTTTTTTTATCTGAATATCCGTTAGAATTGATTTACTATATTATAAAGCATCTTTACTAACAATCACGATTACACAAACCGTTTACCTACAATAAATATCTATATTTAACGAATTTTTCTACTGTTGCAAGTAATCTTCTGAATCACAGAAAAATATGACGTGGAGAAAATAAGTGAAAAAACATATTTCAATTTTGATGTTTTTTAAATTAAATGTACCTCAGCATTAAATGAAATTCGATTTTGTCACTTTAAACGGAGACATAAAGTGCTTTATATGGGATCACAAATAGTTATAATCCGATGACTACTCTTGACAAATAGGGGTTTAATTTTAAGTTTTAAAACCTAACATTTCGTGAACTCAAGTATCAAGACATTATATTCATTTTTGTATGGTATCAAAAACTGAAGATACCTATTTTGTGTGTAAATAAAAAACAAACATACCAATCCATGTCCAAATCTAGAAGAAAATTTAAAATACTGAAATTGACAAATTCAGTAAAACACGTGAACTTCAACTAGGGAAGTAAGGTCGGGTTCTCCGGAACGGTAAGCACCTCCTGTTGAGCTAGCTATTTTTGCCGCGTGTGTCATCATTGTTTTATTACAAAAGATGATGATTGATGTCTTCAAAGTCACTTGAGTTCTTAAGATGTATTCGGTCGATTAATTGACTGCATCTTTTGAAAGACGTTTTTATAATTCATTTTAATTATATATTTGTAACGCAATGATTGCATTGAAGGATCACAATCAACAAAACTGACTGTATTATAAATGATATCTAATATTTAGACTTGTTATCATGACAATTTGTACCATAATGGAGTTTTTATTTGCTTTATAATCTGATTATCCGGTAGAATTGATTTACTATAGTAAAAGCATCTTTACTACCAATCATGATTTCAGAGAGTATTTACATAAATTTTCCAATATTTTTTTATTTATATCTATCAAATTTCTCCACTGTTGCCAATAATCTTTTGTATCGCAGAAAATATGACTCAAAGATAGTTAGCAAAAAAATTCAGTTTTGAAGTATTTTATAATTAATTGTACCTTGGCTTTCAATAAAATGCGATTTTGTAACTGAAAATGGAGGAATTTTGGGTTTTATTCAGTTATCTAAGGTATCACAGATAGTTATGATCCGAAGAACAAGTTTTCAAACCTCATATTTGATAACCTCAAATATGAAGAGAGTTTAGTATTTTATTCATCGTTCTATGAGATCAAAGGAGTTGAGAGTTGAGTAATGGTGTTGAACGTATTTCACTTATATCGAAACTTCGCTAGCTATAGGCGAAGGTACAGAAAGTTTGTGCGTTGCGCTGCTGGCATTATACAGGTGGGTTATTTACTGTGCAACGCCTGTCGTAACACGGGACCTCGTTTATTTTAAGTTCCCATCCGAAAGAACTGTGAGTATCATTTTGTAATGTCGAGTGCTTGGCGAAAGAACAGTAACTACCCACTTCCAAGTCTTGGGATTCGAACTCACGACCTCCCACTTACAAAGCGAGCACTCTACCAACTGAGCAACCGCAGCGATTTCGATCAAAGGAGATAATAACTCGAACATATTTTGTTAAAACAATAAAATAAGCCGAGTGAAGAGTTTAACAGTTCATTAATTGACTGCATCTTTTGAAAGACGTTTTTATAATTCCTTTTAATTATATATTTGTAACGCGATGATTACATTGAAGGATCGCAATCAACAAAACCTACTGTATTATAAATGATATCTAATATTGAGACTTGCTAGCATCACAATCTTCAGAGTTTTTATTATAGTTTTTTTATCTGACTATAAGTTAGAATTGATTAACCATAGTAAAACATCTTTACTAACAATCACGATTTCACAAACCATTCACATAAATTTTGCAATATTTTTATATTTAAATTTAGCAAATTTCTCTACTGTTATCTTTGGAATCACAGAAAAGTATGACGCAAACAAAATTTGAGAGAAAAAAAGATATTTCAAATTTGAAGTTTTTTTTAAAAATTAATTGTACTTCGGCTTTAAATGAAATTCGATTTTGTAACTTAAAATGGAGATATTTAGTGTTTTATAAAATTATATATGGGATCACAAATAGTTATTATCCGAAGACAACTCAAATAGGTTTTTAATTTTAAAGTTTTTAAATCTAAGATTTCGTGATCTGAAATATCAAGAGATTTAATTCATTTTTGTATGGGATCAAAGAAGGTTTTAACGTGTAGATACTTATTCTGTGTGTTACCAAAAACAAGCATACCAATCCATGAAAAAATAATTATTTAGAAGCAAGTTAAAAATACTGAAACTAACAGATAAGGTTAAACATTTGAACTTCAATCAGGGGAGTAAGGTCTGTCGCTCCGGAACGATAAGCGCATCCTGTTGAGCTAGCTATTGCCGCCGCGTGTGTTATATGTTTTATTACAAAGATGATGATTGATGTCTTCAAAGTCACTTGAGTTCTTAAGATGTATTCGGTCGATTAATTGACTGCATCTTTTGAAAGACGTTTTAAAATCCCTTTTAATTATATATTTGTAACGCAATGATTACATTGAAAGATCGCAATCAACAAAACCGACTGTATTATAAATGATATCTAATATTTAGACTTATCCTAACAATGTGTAAAATAATGGAGTTTTTTTTTGTTTTTTTTTATCTGAATGTCCGTTAGAATTGATTTACTATATAATAAAGCATCTTTACTAACAATCACGATTACACATGAAAAAACATATTTCAATTTTTATGTTTTTAAAATTAATTGTACCTCAGCTTTAAATAAAATTCGATTTTGTAACTTAAAATGGAGGAGACATTTAGTGCTTTATACAGGTTTATATGGGATCACAAATAATTTTTGAAGTTTTGAAACATAATATTTCGTGACCTCAAGTATCAAGACATTATATCCATTTTTGTATGGGATCAAAGAATGTATGTAAATGTATGTAAATCAAAAACAAACATACCAATCCATGTCCAAATCATAATCTAGAAGCATGTTAAAAATACTGAAACTGACAATTTAGTGAACTTCAACCATGGAAGTAAGGTCGAGTGCTCCGGAATGGTAAGCGCCTCCTGTTGAGCTAGCTATTTTCGCCGCGTGTGTTATTATTGTCTTATTACAAAAGATGATGATTTATGTGAGTTCTTAAGATCGTATTCGGTCGATTAATTGACTGCATCTTTTAAAAGACGTTTTTATAATTCATTTTAATTATATATTTGTAACGCAATGATTACATTGAAGGATCGCAATCAACAAAACCGACTGTATTATAAATGATATCTAATATTTAGACTGATTATCATGACAATTTGTACCATAATGGAGTTTTTATTTGCTTTTTAATCTGATTTTCTGGTACAATTGATTTACTATAGTAAAAGCATCTTTACTACCAATCATGATTTCAGAGAGTATTTACATAAATTTTCCAGTATTTTTTCATTTATATTTATCTAATTTCTCCACTGTTGCCAATAAGCTTTTGTATCGCAGAAAATATGACTCAAAGATAGTTAGCGAAAAAAATGTATTTTATAATTAATTGTAATAAAATGCGATTTTGTAACTGAAAATAGAGGAATTTTGGGTTTTATTCAGTTATCTATGGTATCACAGATAGTTATGATCCGAAGAACAAGTTCTTAAACCTCATATTTGATAACCTCAAATATGAAGAGAGTTTAGTATTTTATTCATCGTTCTTTGAGATCAAAGGAGTTGAGAGTTGAGTAATGGTGTTGAACGCATTTCACTTATATCGAAACTTCGCTAGCTATAGGCGAAGTTACAGAAAGTTTGTGCGTTGCGCTGCTGGCATTATACAGGAGGGTTATTTACTGTGCAACGCCTGTCGTGACACGGGACCTCGTTTATTTTAAGTTCCCATCCGAAAGAACTGTGAGTATCATTTTGTATTGTCGAGTGCTTGGCGAAAAACAGTAACTACCCACTTCCAAGTCTTGGGATTCGAACTCATGACCTCCCACTTACAAAGCGAGCACTCTACCAACTGAGCAACC
Source organism: Anadara kagoshimensis (assembly GCA_021292105.1). Taxonomy (NCBI): domain Eukaryota; kingdom Metazoa; phylum Mollusca; class Bivalvia; order Arcoida; family Arcidae; genus Anadara; species Anadara kagoshimensis. Next base: position 54,729,485 of record CM037869.1, on the reverse strand, counting down.
GCAGCGATTTCGATCAAAGGAGATAATTACTCGAACATATTTTGTTAAAACAATAAAATAAATCGAGTAAAGAGTTTTACAGTTCATTAATTGACTGCATCTTTTGAAAAACTTTTTTATAATTCCTTTTAATTATATATTTGTAACGCAATGATTGCATTGAAGGATCGCAATCAACAAAACCGACTGTATTATAAATGATATCTAATATTGAGACTTGCTAGCATCACAATCTTCAGAATAATGAAGTTTTTTATAGTTTTTTTTTATCTGACTATCAGTTAGAATTGATTGACCATAGTAAAACATTTTACTAACAATCACGATTTCACAAACCATTCACATAAATTTTGCAATATTTTTATATTTAAATTTAGCGAATTTCTCTACTGTTATCTTTGGAATCACAGAAAAATATGACGCAAACAAAATTTGAGAGAGAAAAAGATATTTCAAATTTGAAGTTTTTTAAAATTAATTGTACTTCTGCTTTAAATGAAATTCGATTTTGTAACTTAAAATGGAGATATTTAGTGTTTTATAAAATTATATATGGGATCACAAATAGTTATTATCCGAAGACAACTCAAATAGGTTTTTAAATTTAAAGTTTTAAATCTAAGATTTCGTGATCTGAAATATCAAGAGATTTAATTCATTTTTGTATGGGATCAAAGAAGGTTTTAGCTTATAGATACTTATTCTGTGTGTTACCAAAAACAAACATACCAATCCATGTAAAAATAATTATTCAGAAGCAAGTTAAAAATACTGAAACTAACAGATAAGGTTAAACATTTGAACTTCAATCAGGGGAGTAAGGTCTGTCGCTCCGGAACGATAAGCGCATCCTGTTGAGCTAGCTATTGCCGCCGCGTGTGTTATATGTTTTATTACAAAGATGATGATTGATGTCTTCAAAGTCACTTGAGTTCTTAAGATGTATTCGGTCGATTAATTGACTGCATCTTTTGAAAGACGTTTTAAAATCCCTTTTAATTATATATTTGTAACGCAATGATTACATTGAAAGATCGCAATCAACAAAACCGACTGTATTATAAATGATATCTAATATTTAGACTTATCCTAACAATGTGTAAAATAATGGAGTTTTTTTTTTTTTTTTTTTATCTGAATGTCCGTTAGAATTGATTTACTATATAATAAAGCATCTTTACTAACAATCACGATTACACATGAAAAAACATATTTCAATTTTTATGTTTTTAAAATTAATTGTACCTCAGCTTTAAATAAAATTCGATTTTGTAACTTAAAATGGAGGAGACATTTAGTGCTTTATACAGGTTTATATGGGATCACAAATAATTTTTGAAGTTTTGAAACATAATATTTCGTGACCTCAAGTATCAAGACATTATATCCATTTTTGTATGGGATCAAAGAATGTATGTAAATGTATGTAAATCAAAAACAACATACCAATCCATGTCCAAATCATAATCTAGAAGCATGTTAAAAATACTGAAACTGACAATTTAGTGAACTTCAACCATGGAAGTAAGGTCGAGTGCTCCGGAATGGTAAGCGCCTCCTGTTGAGCTAGCTATTTTCGCCGCGTGTGTTATTATTGTCTTATTACAAAAGATGATGATTTATGTGAGTTCTTAAGATCGTATTCGGTCGATTAATTGACTGCATCTTTTAAAAGACGTTTTTATAATTCATTTTAATTATATATTTGTAACGCAATGATTACATTGAAGGATCGCAATCAACAAAACCGACTGTATTATAAATGATATCTAATATTTAGACTGATTATCATGACAATTTGTACCATAATGGAGTTTTTATTTGCTTTTTAATCTGATTTTCTGGTACAATTGATTTACTATAGTAAAAGCATCTTTACTACCAATCATGATTTCAGAGAGTATTTACATAAATTTTCCAGTATTTTTTCATTTATATTTATCTAATTTCTCCACTGTTGCCAATAAGCTTTTGTATCGCAGAAAATATGACTCAAAGATAGTTAGCGAAAAAAATGTATTTTATAATTAATTGTAATAAAATGCGATTTTGTAACTGAAAATAGAGGAATTTTGGGTTTTATTCAGTTATCTATGGTATCACAGATAGTTATGATCCGAAGAACAAGTTCTTAAACCTCATATTTGATAACCTCAAATATGAAGAGAGTTTAGTATTTTATTCATCGTTCTTTGAGATCAAAGGAGTTGAGAGTTGAGTAATGGTGTTGAACGCATTTCACTTATATCGAAACTTCGCTAGCTATAGGCGAAGTTACAGAAAGTTTGTGCGTTGCGCTGCTGGCATTATACAGGAGGGTTATTTACTGTGCAACGCCTGTCGTGACACGGGACCTCGTTTATTTTAAGTTCCCATCCGAAAGAACTGTGAGTATCATTTTGTATTGTCGAGTGCTTGGCGAAAAAACAGTAACTACCCACTTCCAAGTCTTGGGATTCGAACTCATGACCTCCCACTTACAAAGCGAGCACTCTACCAACTGAGCAACCGCAGCGATTTCGATCAAAGGAGATAATTACTCGAACATATTTTGTTAAAACAATAAAATAAATCGAGTAAAGAGTTTTACAGTTCATTAATTGACTGCATCTTTTGAAAAACTTTTTTTATAATTCCTTTTAATTATATATTTGTAACGCAATGATTGCATTGAAGGATCGCAATCAACAAAACCGACTGTATTATAAATGATATCTAATATTGAGACTTGCTAGCATCACAATCTTCAGAATAATGAAGTTTTTATTATAGTTTTTTTTTATCTGACTATCAGTTAGAATTGATTGACCATAGTAAAACATTTTTACTAACAATCACGATTTCACAAACCATTCACATAAATTTTGCAATATTTTTATATTTAAATTTAGCGAATTTCTCTACTGTTATCTTTGGAATCACAGAAAAATATGACGCAAACAAAATTTGAGAGAGAAAAAGATATTTCAAATTTGAAGTTTTTTTAAAATTAATTGTACTTCTGCTTTAAATGAAATTCGATTTTGTAACTTAAAATGGAGATATTTAGTGTTTTATAAAATTATATATGGGATCACAAATAGTTATTATCCGAAGACAACTCAAATAGGTTTTTAAATTTAAAGTTTTTAAATCTAAGATTTCGTGATCTGAAATATCAAGAGATTTAATTCATTTTTGTATGGGATCAAAGAAGGTTTTAGCTTATAGATACTTATTCTGTGTGTTACCAAAAACAAACATACCAATCCATGTAAAAATAATTATTCAGAAGCAAGTTAAAAATACTGAAACTAACATGTGAACTTCAAGCAGGGGAGTAAGGTCTGGTGCTCCGGAACGATAAGCGCATCCTGTTGAGCTAGCTATTCCCGCCGCGTGTGTTATATGTTTTATTACAAAGATGATAATTAATGTCTTTAAAGTCACTTTGAGTTCTTAAGATGTATTCGGTCGATTAATTGACTGCATCTTTTGAAAGACGTTTTTATAATCCCTTTAATTATATATCTGTAACGCAATGATTGTATTGAAGGATTACAATCAACAAAACCGACTGTATTATAAATGATATCTAATATTTATGTTTTTTTATCTGTATATCCGTTAGAATGGATTTACTGTATTAAAAACGTCTTTAGTACCAATTACGATTTCACAAACCATTTACATAAATTTTGCAATATTTTTATATTTATATTTACCGAATTTTTCTACTGTTATCTTTGGAATCACAGAAAAATATGGCACGAAGAAAATTAGTGAAAAAAATTATCTAAATTTTGATAGTTACAATCCGAATACAAATCCGAAATTTTAAACCTCAGATTTGGTATGAAGAACAATTAGGGTTTTATTATTCTTTTATGGGATCAGCGGAGTTGGGAGTTGAGTAATATTGTTTGACGTCCTAGTCAATCATTTAACTTATATCGATACCTTGCCAGCTATTATTGTCAGTGCGTTGCGTTGATGGCAATATGAGCAAAGTTTTGTACCGTGTCACGCCTACCGTGACACTTGACCTTGTTTATTTTTTTCATCCGAAAGAAATGTGACTATCATTTGTAATACCAAGTGCTTGGTGAAAGAGCAGTCACCACCCACTTCCAAGTCTTGGGTCAGACCCGGTAGGGATTCGACCTCATGACCTACCACTTACAAAACGGGCACTCTACCAACTGAGTTACCGCAGTGTTTGGGATCAAAGGAGATCATAACTCGAACATATTTTGTTCAAACAATAAAATAAGTCGAGTGACGAGTTTTACAGTTCATTAATTGACTGCATCTTTTAAAAGATGTTTTTAATATTGTTTTAATTATATTATAGTTATGCCATAATTGTATTGAAGGTTCGGAATCAAATAAACCGACTGTATTATAAATGATATCTAATATTTAGACTGATTATCGTGTCAATATTTAACAATAATGGAGTTTTTATTTGGTTTTTTATCTGACTATTCGTTAGAATTGAATTACTATATTCAAAAACATCTTTACAACCAATCATGATTTCACGGAGTATTTACATTAATTTTGCAATATTTCTATAGTTGATTCACGGATTGTTATTCAGCTATCTATTGGAACAAAGAAAGAAGTCAATTGAAAAATGGGGTTTTAATTATGAAGTCTTTTTTATTTCATAGAAACTCAGTTTTATGAATCAATAAAATGTAATTTTGTAACCAAAACATTAAGAGATCCCGTTGTTATCGCGTCCTTGGTTCCATATACGAATAGAAACAGTTCTGGTATTATTCAGGGATTTCAGAAATGATCTAACAAACATACTAATCCATGTTCGAAACACAATCCAGAAGTAAAGTAAAAAATTTAAAACTGACAAGTTAGGTTAAGCTTTCACCAGGGAAATGAAGCCGGGTGCCCCCGAAGGGTGTGTACCTCCTGATGAGCTAGGTGACATCATCATGTGTGTAATCAAAATTGAGTTAAAGGACCATGGGCCTATAGGGCGTCAATATCTAAATCAGTCAACGTCATGCTTCTGTAAAAGACTGTTGGATTATATTAAAGTCGTAAGGGTTTGTATTTCACACTTATCTGTTAATCTTCAATTTAACGATCAAGAGATCGATATCTAGCTCTGATAATTCAAGAAATGCATTTTTTAAACAAATTCTGATTTGCAAAGCAATTGTGTTTTCAAAGACTGTCAGATTCAATAATTCCCCTATTACTTATATGTCAACAATATTTTTTAGATTTTCATCTGTTAACTTTTAATTAAACAAATATCAAGTCGATCCCTGACTTTGCCTATTCGGGAATGCAGTTTTAGACAATTTTGTGACCACAAAACATTTGACAAGAAAGACTGTCGGATCTTGTGATATACTTATTGCTCATATGTCAGCTTTAATAATTTTTTATTTTCATCTATTAACTTTTAATAAACGAACGTCAAGTCGATCAAGGGAATTGATAATTCAGGAAAAATCGTGATTTGCAAACAATTGCACTTTCAAAGACTGTCGGATTTAATAATATCCTTTATGCTTATGTGTCAACAATATTAATTTTGTATTTTCATCTCTTAACCCTTATTAAACGAATATCAAGTCGATTCCTGACTATGATAATTCGGGAAATGCAGCTTTTTGATAAACTCATAATTTGCAAAGCAATTGCACTTTCAAAGACTGTCGGAATCAATATTATATTTATTGCCTTTATGTCAACAGTAATAATTTTATTTTTTCATCTGTTAACATTGAACCAAACAGCATTAAGTCGATCCCTGACTTTAATAATTCAAGAAATGCAGATTTTTTTTTTAACTCGTGACTGCAAAGCGATGGCACTTTAAAAGACTGCTAGATTAAATAATATCTCTATTGTTTATATGTCAACAATTTTAATCTAATTTTTTTATTTTCATCTGTTAACTTTTAATTAAACGAACATCAAGTCGATTCCTGACTTTGATAATTCGGGAAATGCAGGTTTTTCGACAAAACCGTGATTTGCAGAGCAATTGCACTTTAAAAGACTGTCAGATTTAATAATATCTTTATTGTCTATATGTCAGATATTTTTCTTTTTAATGAAATGAACAAAAAATTCGATATGTGGATTTTGAACATGATTATACCAGAGATAAGCTGTAAACGTATTTAGTTTCCCGTGTATTTAATAATATAGACATATCTACGTGGTAATTTTTTGCGTTTGTTAAGTATGCACTTAAAAACAATAAGAACAAATATAGTTTTCGCTCGGTATTATTTTTTGCGCCAAAGAAAACGACCGCGAAAAAATAGTACACGTTTAAATAGGTTTATAGAAAAGAAAACCTATTTGGGCTTTGATACGAGAGATATACTGCTAATGTATTTAATTTCGCGTGTATTTATTTTCGAGGTGATAAAATGTTAGAACAATTCGCGTAGTGAATTTTATCGCATTTGTTGAGTATGTACTTAAACACAATAGGAATAATATGGTTTTCGCTCGGTATTATTTTCTCGCAAAAAAAAAAACTATCGCATAATAAGCTAAAATTAATGCACCGCGAAAATAAATACGTTTACAAAACAAGGTAATCGATCTGTGGGCTTTGGTGATGATTATTAGACAAAATCGTGATCGTAAATCAATGACTACTATTTAAAAGACTACTGGATTAAATGACATGCTAATTGATTTAATGTAAATATTATTTAATTACGGTTTTCCCCAAATCAAAGATGAGAGAAAATTTATCCACTTTCATACTGAAATGTGTCAGAATTGATTGTAGAGGGTTTTGTCACAGCATTCATGATTTTAGCACCAATTGTGGCTTTGTACTGCAAGCAAATTTTGTTTCTAAACGCGTCTAATTGCAAATCAAAATTTTATGAAATTGGCCCTGTGAAAATCATCAAAATCAAAAATGACGAAAAATTAACCCACTTTCCTACTGAAATGTGTCAGGATTGATTGAAACGACAGCTGTAACAATTGACATTTTTAGCATCAATTGTGGTTTTGCAGTTCGAAACCATGTTTTTGACCTTTTCCTATCAAATTCATTAAAATCAGAAATGTGGTGTCAATATTATTGAAACCGGGTCTGGCACAGTTCAGATTTTTAATAATAATTGTGGTGTTGAACAAAACCCAAAACTTTGTTAAACTGGTTCTCTCAAAAACCGCAAAATCAAGGTTGACCAAAATTTAGGCCACCTTGTACTTATATGGGTCAAGTATGATTAAAACTAGGGCTTTTACAATCAAAATTTATTTCTAAATTCCATTCTGGTTTAGCAAAGCAAGTCAAACATTTTTGAAAATCAACTGAAATATGTCAAAATTTATTGAAACTTGGCTGTCCACAGTCACGATGTATTTACTATTATTTAAGGTTATGCAAAACAAACCAAATTATTTTGAAACGCGATTTGCTCAAATGTGTCAGTATTGGTTATTGTCTAAATTTCCTGCAAGTTAAAAATTGAAATTTTTCAAAAACTAAGGTATACTCACTCATGCAAAGTATTTCCTTAGCTTAATTTTGTAAAATATATTTTGGTCCTTTTGGTAGCTTTTCAACATCTTCAAAATAATTTTGGTTTCATAATCTTGGTCTAAGCACTACTGATGAGGAATTGTATTCCGAAACGGCCGTCTAGTGCTGTAAAATTAAAACTGGTATAATATGTAATTATAACCGTTCACATCGAGATTTCTAACACATGTAACACCCATTGTAATTTTAAACTGCAAGTCAAAATTTTTAACCTTGTCATGTAAAACAAAGCCCAAAAAGTAATAAAGAATAAATAAGCTTTTGTACTGAAATGTGTCAGAAGTGATTGAAACTGTGGAAATGACAGTCAAGTTTTCAGCATCCATTGTTTTGCATTTGAAAATTTTGTTTAAAATGCTCCTATCAAAAACATAATCCACTGTCGTACTTAAATATTATGTCCGAGTTGATTAAGCTGGGGCTGTCATAATCAAGATGTTTAACATTTATTGGGTTACGTCACTGCTAGTGACATTTTGTTTGGTTACGATAGTCCAAGCAGATTTAAGTCATTCACAAGATTTTAAGATTTTTGAAATTCACTTTCGTAATGAAATGTGTCAGAACTGATTCAAACTAGGATTGTTATAATCAAGAATTTTTTACATCCATTTTTGATTTTGGTTTGTTTTTGACTCACAGTCCAATCTGCCTTAAAGGCTACCTCTATATAAGGACCACCTGCTAATACAAGCCAGTAGAATTGTATCCACAAGGTTCTTCATTCATATTTTTTGAACCTGTATATAAAGACCACTTTTACTAGCTTCCTTGGTTGGCCTTTATAGACAGTTTGGACTGTATTGACATCTGTTGTCTACTCTCGGTCGTTAGGTGCGCCATGAGTTTTGGTTTTTATTAGCCCGTGTTGGTTAATCTATCTCAAATTTCAAACGTGATTATATCCACGATGGGAGATCCATTTACATTCATATTTCTCTGAGGAATAAATGTTATTTTATGCGAGCGTTTTGGTGATTTAAATTGTCTTTAACGATATTCGTGATTGAAATGTTTATGAGCCAATAACGTCCGACGTAATGCGTGGGCGCGGTGCACATTTTGTCAACAATCAAAACAGAATTCCATGAAACATTTTTTTTTTTTTTGGATTAAAAAATAACATCTCGCTGTAAATTGTTTGCGCATATGATTGTGACTGATTTAATTTTGACTTTCAGTTAATTTTGTTTGGATTTACATCTAGAAGCTGACGGATTTAGAAAGATCGGAACAGTGTATGACATTCTTATCCTTTTTTATGACCGCTGCAGACAGCTAGGGGTTTAACAGTTCATCTGTATCGCGATTCATCACATAACAATTTGATATACAATACATTTATATTAAAACAATATGATACAATACTTTTGATACATAATATGAAACATATACTTGAATTAAACCTCAATTATGACACCTACGAAAGGTTACATTTGAAGCTGTATGACAAATGTTATGACGTCTAGCGCTGTAAAATAAAAACTGGCGGGGTCTGACCCTAGACTTGAAAGTGGATAGTGGCTTATCTTTTGCAAAACATTTGGCATCACGAAATAAAAGTCACGGTTCTTTTAGATATGACCTTAAAATAAACGAGGTCCCGTGTCACGATATGCGCGCCTATAGCTGAAAAAGTCTCGATATACCACCAGGGGAATGGTGTTTAGTGCTCTATAAAACGTTATGAACCTTCTGCCTAGCTAGTTCTAGCCACCACATGTAAAATCTAAATTGAGAATGAAATAAATAGGGAAAATTGGATGCCATAAAATTAAAAATTAGAAAAAAATATATTCTAAAAAAAATAGAATAAATCACTACTTCTAGTGCAAGGCAGAGAAATCTCAATTATCGTTCTAAAATACTTGGTCCAGAATTCCACAAGCCTTGGGTTGAGATTTCACGATCTGCCTTACAGAAAGTGATATATAATATTAATCTTTTAGTATAGATACATTATTCTTTTAATGGTTTTGAACTATGCTCCTGGAAACATTTTAGAGCGTTAGACTCCCATGATGCAGTTCATCCATGAGCAGACGATCGATACGCCATGGTGATTTATCTGTTCCTATACACAGATGTCTATTACATAATACTGCGATGCGTTTGAATAATCGACCATGTGTGTAGATTCGCACATCACTCTGCCAATACAACTCAAACAGAGCTATTTCTTGAAATTACTGCCTTGGGATTCATACTTTAAATATCCCATTGATTTCACTTTTTTCCAGGAATGTTTGCAAACACAATAATGGTTTAGATGTTCTGGGATTTTATTTGAAATTAAGCTAAGATTCGTTTTACTAAGAATGTTTATTCTAGCTAAGATCAAATTAATTTTTTGGGTTAATCAATGCAAATTATAAGACTGTCTCCGAGCTATTTAGGATTTTGAACCCAACAGAAAACCATAACTTTGTTTTTCAAAAGAATTACGTTGGCAAACTGCCAAGTACATGATCAATGAAAAAATATCATTTAAATCAAAGATAATGGCTAGAAATATATGTGTGTTTATGGAACAGTTGTTGTGTAATGATGTGACCTATAATTTAGTCCTACAATGGTGACCTATAATTCTGAATTACAATTCTGACCGATAATTTGACCTAAAATTGTGACCTAGTATTTTGAGCTAAAATATTGACCTACAATTGTGACCTATTATTGAGATCTATTATTGTGACCTGAAAAAATGACCTTCAATTATGACCTATTAATTGACCTACAAATATGACCTATAATTTTGACCTACAATTATAACCTGCATTTATCTATATAGAAGAAAGGAATTAACAATTTAATATATTGCAACTTTCAACGCAATCAAGAACACATACAATACAACAGTTGGTGGAAACAACAGCAAAACAAGAAACAGCAGGACAAGAAAAAGACGAACACATTAGATCCCAACAATAAAATATAACCGACTTTGGACAAGCACTAGATGGCTCGTCAACCTTTCTGTCGTGCAGTAAGAACTTGGCTACAGATAACGCAACCAAAAACATGACACGGTTAAAGAGAATTAAAACAGAAAAAATACAAGATAACTGAATTATTGAAAAGACAAAGACAATTATCTTGACCATTATTATAATTACATATTAAACCAACTTTAATTTTACAGATGGCCATTTTGGAATACAATTCCTCTTCAGTAGTGATTGGGCTAAATTGTGTTCAAATTGAAGAAAAGAAAAAAAACTTATCTGGACCTCTATTATAGTTACATATTATACCAGTTTTAATTTACAGCACTAGACCAACGTTCCTCATAATTAGTGCTTGGACTAAAATTGTGTTCAAAATGAAGAAAGGACAAAACACACATTTGGACCACTAGTGATAAAATAGCCTACATTAGACAGGCGTTGACAGAAAATATGTGGTAATATTACTTTAAGAGGGCACTCGACCGTTTTACCATAAAACATGTACTAGGCTACAGACAACACAACCAAGAGCTCGTAAAATACAAATACGCAATGTAAACAGCAAAACAAGAACAGACAAGCTTGTGTGGACCATTAACTATAAAATTCCCTACTTTGGAGGGACACGGAAGAAATTATGTGGTAATAGCAGTTTCACAGGGCACATAACCGTGTAGCATGTACTTGGAAACAGTCAACAAAACCAAGAACACTACAAAATACTAATAAACGGAAACGGTACCACAAGAAGACAAGGCAAGCTAATTTTGACTACCTATTACAAATTGACTTTGAGTTAGCACTGGTTTTCGCCTCAAGCACTTTATTTTAAAATTTAGAAAAGAAACCAAGTTCCTAAAGTACGGAATTGTCAAAATTGAGTCGAACGTCGTGCGCCGAATGACTGAGATAATGATAGTTAATGAGACAAAATACGCAGAGACAAGCTGTCGATTCGGCGCTTATTCGTTAGCTTAGTGTTAAACTTTTGACAGGTCTGTACTGTATGTGTTTGGTCTAATTACATATTATACCAGTGTAAACTAACTAAGATGACGGCAGATGTCGGATGGGGTGTAGATCGCCCAAGAGAATTAAGATCCTACAGTCGTAATGAACAATGAAAATTTGATTTTAAATGGAACAGAGAGTCAGTGCTGCACCAAAGGATGGTAAAGTAATAAAAGTAATAAAAAACGTAAACGTAAAAAGAGCAAAAAAAAAACTCAATTTGACAGCACTAGAAGGCCATTTCCTCGTCAGTACTAGTATTGCTTGGACCAAAATTTTGAAACCTAGAGGTTGATAAAATAAATGATATTTTTCCAGATTTAGCTATACTTTACACGATGGAGTATACTTTAGTTTTTGAAGATTTTCAGATTTTTATAGCAGGCTAGTTTGACTTCAACTCAATTGAAAACTATGCTACTATTAGTAGTATAACCTAACAAAAAGCATACTAAAAAATAAAATAAAAATATTAGTTATATAAACCACAAATTAGGTGCGACATTGACTCCGTGGAAAACTTTACCACTACTAGTCTGTCCTAACGAAAATCAATACCGAGAAAGAAAATATATTTTAGCTATTGTATTAATTTTCGCGGTATACTAATTTTCGCTATTTTGCGGTTATTTGTTTTATAGTATGCTTATTGTGCTATAGTGGATATTTCATTGCTGTTTGTCCTAACAAAATCCAATACCGAGAAAGAAAAAATATTTTAGCTTCTGTATTTATTTCTTAATTTCCTATACCATGAAAATAAATACACGCAAAATGAAAAATGTTTACAGTATATAAAACACTACACGTAGTTAGTCATAACAAAAACCAATGTTGAGAAAGAAAAAAAATTAGTTATACAAAAACACAAACTAGGTGGGTTTACTGAGCACGTCTATATCGATGAGGTCTTATTGATTATGACAGGTCGGTATCAGGATATTTCCCCACGGTATATTATTACGAATTAGTCTGTCACGTTCGCACTAATGTACCTATCTTGTGGCCCATTTTTGTAGACATCAGCAATATGTTGTAGTGTGTATAATCACGTAAATAATAATTTCATTTTCAGTTCAAAATCTATATGATATCATAGCTATATTAATAATTTATTGGTGCAATCTCAGCCAAAATTTATACAGAGCCACGAAGCCGCAGTTCCGTATGTGCCTCACTTTAGGTCTTTTCATTGTAATAGGCAAGATATTGATTGATTGGTTGAATTGAGTTTTAGGTCCAAAAAGTCAAGAATATATCACCGATATCGAGACGTCACCAGCTATAGGTGAAGTTGCAGAAATTTTATCTTTGTAGCTAGTGTGTAAAGTGCAATATTTAACGTATCAAGTCTGCTGTGACACGGGGCATCGGTTTTAAGGTATCTTCCCTAAGGACCCCGCGACTTTCAGATCTTAATGCCGAGTGCTTGATAAAAAAACTAATCTTTTTCTAAGTCTCGGTCAGAACCCGGCCGGGGTTCGAACCCACAGCCTGTCAAATACGAAGCAGGCAGTCTACCAACTGAGATACCGTAGTGGTAAACAGGTAAAAGAGTTGAGTGAAGTTGAGTAACGGTGTTTAACGTCCCAGTCAAGAATATTTCACTTATGTCGAGACGTCGACAGCTATAGGCGAAGGTGCAGAAGATTTGCCTGTGCTTTGCGCTGATAACATTATACAGCAGGGTTCTTTAGCGTGCCAAGCCCACCGTGACAGGGGACCTCATTTATTTTAAGTTCCCACCCGAAAGAACCGTAACTTTCATTTCCTAATGCCGAGAGCTTGCCGAAAGAACAGTCACTACCCACTTTCACGTCTTGGGTCAGACTCAGCCGGGTTTTGAACCCACCACCTCCCACTTACGGAGCGAACACTCTACCAACTGAGCTACCGCAGTGGTAAAAAACAGTCCCTAACCTTAAAAAGTCACTCAGTGTCGGTAAGTTTTGGTAAACAACGGTAGTGCACAGCCATGTGTTTTGGGTCGCGAAGACAGTAGGCAAAGGAATTGTAAAGAACGGTCAACCTGGGATGATAAGGAACAGTGATCACAGGGGATACAGGTCTGGATAACTCGTGATAAGTTATTTTAACAATACGTATTGTATTCGTGATTGCTACGATAGTTTTGAGTTTAAAGGGGTAAACGTTGGGTGTGAAAGAATGGTAACCACAGGAAGATCAAGAACCGTAAGAGGGAGGGGGGACAAACTATAATTGTTAGATGTAAGTTATTATAGAGAACAGTATAAGTCGTCCACGATCTTTTGATTCACTGTTTATAAACCGAGACGGTTTTAATTAACGCATATGGTTAAGTCATAGGCGTAGGAGCAGGGGGGCCAGCGGGGCCGCCCCCCCCCCCCCAGTCAGAGAAGGGGGTCCAGGCCCCCGCAATATATTGTGTGAAATTTTGTATCATGCTAAAAAAACAAAGAAAAAAAAAAAAAAACAAGAGCGTTAACAGGAAATGTCCATCTGGTAACCAATCAATTATCAATTTCATCATTATACTTGTAAAAGGGCGTCAAAATTATCCGAGGTACCCCATATCCAGTGGCGGATTCAGCGGGGGGGGGGCGTAGGGGGAATACGCACCCCCTTTATGTCGCTAACAATACATATTGTTCAGCTTAGATTGCACCAGAATGCAGGATTTTTGCGCCACTTTTTCAAAATTTTCCGGGGGAGCATGCCCCCGAACCCCCCTAGAAGGTTCGAGCCTTCAAATCTCACATTATACGCCCCCTTTCTAAAATTCTGGATCAGCCTCTGATATCAATCTCCAATGAGAGGGTGATTATGGAACTTGTGTCATACGGTTATTTTATATAATCTTGCCTTGATATCACAGTATTTTAAACCTATCAAAACGATGCACAATAGATTGAAAATGCGTCTAGACAGGACTTAGTTTTGAAAATTTTCAGGGGGAGGCCCCCCCCCGGACCCCCACCTATGCGAGGGGTTTATCACCCCTCTCATACTCTCCCCGCCTCGTGCCATAGGCACGAGGTCGTACCTGCGGCACGACATAAGACATAGCTTCGGTTTGGTCCCCCCAATATTAAAAACCCTCCTACGCCTATGTAAGTAGGCTATCGTCGTAAGTGGATAATCACGCCGCCTCAAACTTTATTCGTTACGGTTACCCTAATACTAGTATAAAAATAAATATACTCACAGTATTCACTTTCATCAGATGGTGAACGACCTGTACAGGTTGGGACGATTCGAAGAGAATTGTTAACTTTCCAGTTTCTTAACACCATAATGAAAATCGGATATGATATAATAACATTACCGATGAAGCAATCAACCAACATATATACCTGTCACATGTATAAGATAAAAAAAAATCTCTGAAAACTGGCTGATAAAATACAACACGGGAAGTTCGACCAAGGGAGTGAGACCGAGTACTCAGGAAAGGTAAGCCCCTCATGTTTCTCTGGCTACACTTGGCACATGTGAAATCCAACCTTGGATGAAATAAATAAGTAACTACGTACGAGAGGTCAAATATATTCAGGATCATTTTGGATACAAAGACATGATATTTATCAACAATATTGTGAGGACGGCCATAAAATGTTTTGAGGTGGCTTTTTAAGTCCAGGTTTGCAATATCCCGGGGTCAACCATTTATTTATTTTTTTTTTTTTTTGCTTTGTTGTGTAAAGTTCTTGTAATGCAAAACAAGCTCTAACATAGTGTGTTAATTGTAAACGGATGTCTGAAGCGGTCTAGCCTTGCAATATTCTTGTGTCAACGGTTTAGTCTTAAAAAGCTTGCTTCGATTTATATAATTCCCGTAGTAGAAACAAACTCTACCCTAGCGTATCAATTGAGAAAAATACACTGTATACAGACGAAATAGGCGATTCTCTCATTGAAAAGAAACGACGCGCAACTTTCGCATGAAAACGCATAACCTTCGCAAAATACCATGAACCTTTTTCATAAACGAGAATTTATTTTTTATAACTGTTGGAGCCTTACCGATGATTAGCAGTTGCGTGTAATTCGCGAAAGTTTTGCGTTAATTGGCAAACGTTCCGGGTTATTTCGCTACAATTAGGGATTGTAACATGTAATTTACGCGTTATTTCGCGAAAAATAAAACGTTTTGTTCCACCAAACTGAGTCCAATATTGTTTGCTACATAATCTGGGTAAGACAGCGTGATCCCAAACGACCTCAATTAGGATTCTCTAAATTACAATATTACAACTTTGACAAAAATCTGCACTTCAGATTTTAAGATAGAAGCGTTATGTGCAACAACGAATTTTAAAGAATAACAAAGAATTTTTTTTACAAAAATAAGCAAAATACAGTCAAACCTGTCAATAACCACAGAAGGGAACCACTAAAAGTGGCCTTTATGGGCAGGTGACCTTTATATACAGGTTGAAGTAATATGAATAAAGAACAATTGACCCATGGGATACAATTCTACCAGCCTTTCAATACTAGCTTTGCGGGTTTGTGTTTAGCTACAACAACATGGAACACCCGTCCACTCTTTCTTTATGCTGATTCACATGTTGATAATATATTTGACACCCCATATTTGCAGGTTCATTTCATTCTTAATTTTCCTTACACGCTTTGCGAGTGTGTTTAGCTACAACAATATAGAACACCCGTCTACTCTCCCTTTATGCTGATTCACATGTTGATAATATATTTGATACCCCATAATTGCATGTTCTTTTCATTCTCTATTTTTCTTTTCACGCTTCATGTATGTATCTTCCTAAACAGGATGTGCTTACAGATACAAATCACTCGGCCTCTTTCTGATTTTTACCTAGTGTAGGGTCACGTCTTAAGTTTCAATGTTTTTACTTTCCATTGAGTTCAGTTGAGTAATAATGTTTAACGTCTCAGTCAAGAATATTTCACTTATATCGAGACGTCGCCAGCTATAGGTGAAGGTGCAGAAATTCCCCTGTGCGTTGCGCTGATGGCATTATACAGCAGGGTTCTTTAAAGTGCCAAGCCCACCGTGACACGGGACCTCGTTTATTTTAAGTTCCCATCCGAAAGAACCTTGACTTTCATTTCGTAATGCCGAGTGCTTGGCGAAAGAACAGTCACTACCCACTTTCAAGTCTTGGGTCAGACCCGGCCGAGGATCGAACCCACGACCTCCCACATACGAAGCGAGCACTCTACCAACTGAGCACCGCAGTGGCTTTTTTACTTTCCATTGAGTTTGTGATGTAGATTAATATGTGTTTTGTTGAGTGATGGTTGAAACGTGTATAAGATAGTGTCTTATCTACCAAAAATATACATATAGTATACAATATGAATCTTGATATGTTAGATGTTCCGAATAAAATGGATGTTCATGATCAGTACAGACCTGTCACAAATTTTAACACTCAGCTAATGAGAAGGAGTCATAGCTTGGCTGTCGAATGGCCCAGATGCTGATAGCTAGTTGTTGAAAAGCTGCTGAAAGGTAGATTACAGCTGCCAAAATGCTGCTGATTAATGTAGGTAGATATAAATCTTGATATGTTAGTTGTTCCGAATAAAATCGGATACAGTTCTGACCTGTCGAAAGTTTTAACACTGGCCACAAACAGAAGTCGAAGGTCGGCAGCCGAGTGGCCCAGATACGGAAATGTAGTGGCCGAATAGCTGCTGAAAGGTAGAAAACAGCTGTCAAAAAACTGTTGAGTTATAGGTAACGAGAGGGCCGAGATTAGCAGCCGATTCAACACCAAAACGTTAGCTTAATGTTTAACTTACGACGGGAGTCGAAGGTTAACTGCCGAGTGGCCAAGATACGGAAAGTACATGTAAGTAGCCATAAATCTGCTGAGATACAGCTAACGAGTGGTTCCGAGATGAGCTGCCGATTCGGCACTAAAACGTTAGCGTTCTGTTAAACTTACGACGGGTCTGTACTGTTGTATCAATAATAGAATTATTTTGTCAACATACTAGCAGTATCTATAGATAATTTACTCACACTATTTCTTCATTCTGACCCCTAGGGATGATATTCCTGTGAAAACATTTCATCGGAATCGATCGCTCAGTCTTATATAATTGTTCATAATGTGACGATGTATTTCTTTATTTAAAATCAATAAGAACTGATCACTGTTTTGGTTAAGTTATGCCTCATCTGGGAATTCATCTAACACTCTAGTCATTGAATTAACTTTTTAATTCGCAGCAATACGAATCTGCGGCTCAATATTTATTCTTGCTTTTTGTAACTAAATTAGCTATTTTCTATCTGTTATGTAAATTATTTTTAATTATTAACTTATGTATCGTTTCATTCATTCATTCATTCATTCATTCATTCATTCATTCATTCATTCATTCATTCAATTATCCATTCATTCATTTGTCCATTTATTCATTTATTCGTTCATATATTTATTCATCATTCATTCATTCTTTTATTCATTCATTCATTCATTCATTCATTCATTCAATTATCCATTCATTCATTTGTCCATTTATTCATTTATTCGTTCATATATTTATTCATCATTCATTCATTCTTTTATTTATTCATTCATTCATTTATTCGTTCGTTCGTTCTTTCGTTTATTCATTGGTTCGTTGATTTATATATCCATTTATTTATTGATTCGTTCGTTTGTTCATTCTTTTATTCATTCAATTTATTTATTCATTCATTTATTCGTTCGTTCTTTCGTTTATTCATTGATTTGTTGATTCATTTATCCATTTATTCATCGATTACTTCATTTTTATCCATCATTTATTCATTCATTCATGTTATGAGTTAAAAATCGTGGTTGCAAATAACACATACCTCACACCTCAGCACCTAGATTAGAAGCCTACTCTAATAAACCCTGATGTGAGAAAGTTCTGTAATTTATTCGAATGTTGATGGTTGTCTACGGTCACTTCGGTTTTCCCCACTTTTTAAGAAATAGCAAGATCAATATAAGTAAAAAAAATCTTGAAGGGTTACTAATCATGCCCAATAGTCTCATAATGTAGTGATCTTTTTGATTGACAGTTTTGTCGTTATTGATATTCTGTTTTATATGGTTTACCGTTAACATTCTTGTTTCTACTAAAACTGTAAAATAAGAATTCCAATTTACTTTCACATTTAAGTTTACTATTTCGTCATGTAGATTTCAATAAAGATTATCATTTATAATGAAGCAAATTAAACCAATATAGTCATTTTACATGTACAAATAAATTTTCATATAAAGAACACCACTTCAGCTTTTCCTTAGTCGTTTTCTAAATATTACCTTTTAATCAAGAGTTATTCCTCTTTTTGTTATACGACAACGTAAGCTGCTGACAAGTAAATTATTGACGCAATATTATTGCAATAATAGGGGGGTTTTATGGCCGTCATCATAATAGATGTCTCTAGTGTCCAAAAATTACTATGGGTATATTTGACGTTCCACATTTCTACGTCCCTTTCATTCCCAATTTTCATTACACGCGTGCCGGATGTAGCTAGCTCAGCAGGCGATGCTTATCCCTCCAGGACCAATCGGCCATATTTGTTATACCAGCTTCAACAGTATTTACTTTACTATTGCATTGTCGTTTTGGATTTCAAAAAGAAATGAAGACCAAAAAATATATTTTCACGACTTTGACTTTAAACTTGCATTTAAAATATGTCAGTACATATTATGTACTGTTAGCTTAGTGTCAGACCATAATTTGACTAGACATAATTTAATGATTCAATTTAACTTACAACAGTACAGAACTGTCGGAAGTTAAACACTGACTGATCTATCGAAAAAGAACCGAAGATCAGCTGTCGTCTGTCCGAGATATGAACAGCGAGTAACAGAGAAGCCACAGATTGATAGACAGAAAGTGCCGAGAATAGTATAAAGAACAAGAAAGTTGAGTTGCGTAATGGTGTTTAACGTCCCAGTCAAGAATATTTCACTTATATCGAGACGTCGCCAGCTATAGACGAAGGTGCAGAAATTTTGCCTGTGCGTTGCGCTTATGGCATTATACAGCAGGGCTCTTTAGCGTGCCAAGCCCACCTGACATGGGACCTCGTTTATTTTAAGTTCCCATCCGAAAGAACCGTGACTTTCGTTTCGTAATGCCGAGTGCTTGGCGAAAGAACAGCACTACCCATTTTCATGTCTTGGGTCAGACCCGGCCGGGGGTTTGAACCCACGGCCTTCCATTTACGGAACGAGCACTCTACCAACTGAGCTACCGCAGTGGTCGAACAATAAAGCTGTAGATTTGTTATTAATTTGTTTATAGAATATTAAACTTTCGACAAACCTGTACTGTATCAGTTTCCATCTTTTAAAACATTTTCAGACATGCAACATAATATCACTTTTGCGTCGCCAAATAATAACATTATCAAAACCCATTTACGAAGTCACGACATATTGTGTGTAGTCTGTGAACCAAGTAACAAACAAAATTGACAATTTCTAGATAGAATTAACAAATATTATACAGAGAAGTAAGCTGCTGATAAGTAAATTGTTTTCGAAGGGGTTCTGAAAGACACTCAAGGATTTAATGGTCGTCATCACTTGTTCATAAGTATTAAATAGTGTCACCCTTCAAAGAAATTTCTCGTATGGCGATTGGTTCACTTGCCCGGGTACATGGAACGATGTTCGGAAATCTGCCGGGGTACATGAGAGCACGCGACGTTTAGCGGTAAAAGGGGAGTAACTCGTTACATCTCTGACGTCTAGTTACGGTAAACAAACATGGCGACAAAGCACGCAAGTCACAGGAAATACGAAATGGAAGTTAAAAAGATCCAACTGGTAACACTTTGGAGGATTGTTAAAAGTTTTTAATGTAAACATGGAATTAATTTTTTTTGTAATTTCGAAATAGTATACCGTAAAAACGTTATACAGGTCTTTGGCAGGTTACACGGTCCCATGTAGCCGTCAAAGATGAATGTACTCTTCGCCTGCGGCTCAGGGTACATAAATCTTTGACGGGGGACATGGGACCGTGTAACCTGCTACAGTCCTGTATAACTTATAATGCCCCTGTATCCCTGGATTCATATGATGCTCCATGTTCCTTTAGTTTTCAATTTTATGTTACACATAGCGGCGTGGCTAGCTAGACAGGAATTGCTTACCTTACGGGATTACCCGGCATCACTTTTCTGGTGAAAGTTAAACTTATTTTGCCAGTTTTTAAGTTTTTAGGTTGCCCTGTGAATGTTTTATGTCTGTCATCAGAGTATTGTTGATAAGTTTGATGTCTCTGTGTCCAGGATTGCGCATAGTTCCATGTTCCTTTTTACTAAGTTTTGATTACACACGTTGCGGGTGTAACTAGCTAATCAGGAGTTGCTTATCCTTCCGGAGCACCCGGCCTCGCTTCCCTGGTGGAAGTTAACAAGTTTAACTTGGCCGTTTTAAAGTTTTCACCCTGCTTCAGAATTGTAGTATGGCCGTGGATAAGTATGTTTGTTTTTTATTTTAAACAATATTTGTTTGGATAATAAAATGGTGCAGAACAAAGCAAACAAAATGCAATAGTATTATTTATACAAAATATTGTTGAACCTTTATTGAAACCATTCTAAGATACATTAAACATTGCAAACATTGGGGATCAGACGCAATAAAACAACATAATCTTTGTATTACAATTTACATTCACTATCAAAAATATTTAAACAAGAAAGCTATTTGGTCACCTCTAAACAAAACAAAACTCTCCTGCATCGTTTAATTTATATAAAATCTATAGTGTACACATCAAAAATCAAATTTATATTTATCAAAACCAGTTTAATTCTTTTTCAATTACAATCCCATTGCAAAATAAAAACATTGAATACTGACAAGGTAAACAGGCGAACTTCCACCAGAGAAGAGAGACCGAGTGCTCCAGAATGGAAAGAAAATATAATTACATTAGCATTTCTTTAGTAGCTTTTTCGAACATCTCTGTTTAATGTGATGACAGAATTGAAACAATTTAAAAAGAAAATCGCACGTTCTCACTGGTGTGCAACTGAGTGAAAAATAACATGGATTTTTTTCTTTTTATTTTATTGAAATTTAAACGAGATAGGGAAACAATTAGCGTGATGATAATTTGAAATATATTGTCAATACTTATGAATTGAGGATTAATACGTATTACACACGTGACTTGACATTACTATTTTAATATACAATGCATTTTTGAGGTAAGTAATAGCATAATAGTTTGAAAGTATTTAACAAACATACATTTCGGTTTAAAATTTAAGAACTGTTAATATTTTAAAACCAAAAATTATTAATAACTTCATGTCCAATTTATCTATAATATTATCATTGACACAGGGGAGAATTTTTTTCAATATATATTTCCAATATAACTATACACATTTTAACCGACATGTAAAACTTTATCAAATGAAAATTTGAATACAATATAATCTAAGCCATTTGAGTTTTTTTTAGCTCTGTACTTATAACGTAATCAGGTCAAAATATCTTTAACACATTTTTTTCTAACATTACTATCTAAGCTTGCACGAATGGTTTCATCTGTTCACAATACTTGCAGGTTTTTTGGCAATATCTATACATATAACCAGGACTTTTTTCACATCCATTATCTTTGGACCAACTTTTACACAGGACATGGCGATCTTGACAATCTGAAAAATAGATACACAGAACTAAGAAATGTGATTGAGACAAGCACCATTAGAGAAATCTCCCGCCAATGTTATATTAACAGTATTTTGCGTATCCACCGCGCTGAAAACTGGTGAAAGCTGTTGTTTTTAATTCGATAGCCTTTTACTTTGGTTTTGATATTGTGCAGTATGGACATGGATTATTACGTTTTAGCCGACTGCAAATGATATATATAAATAAACGGACGTCGACATTACCTTTGAAGAATTCTGTTTATTTTGAATGTAGTTTATTTAACATTGGTACATAGATTTTGATCTTGCAATTCAATTCATTCTCCTGTCGTTATGCTAGAGCTTGTTCCCACTTTTGAAACTTAACACAACGAAGAAAACTTCTTAAAAATTCTAACAAATAATCTGTTTACGTCTACGCTTATCAAGGCCCTCAAGAAGTGCTATGGCCGTCATCATAAAGTTTTTGATAAAGTATGATGATTCTGTATACAAATTGCCATCGGACTTTGTTCCCATCTGAAAGAACCGTGACTTTCATTTTGTAATGCTTGGTAAAATAATAGTCACATCCTAATTTCAAGTCTTAGGTCAGACTCGGTCAGGATTCGATTTCACAACTTTCATTAACAGAGCAAGCACTCTACAAACTGAGCGAACGCAGTGTTAGTTTGCTTTGGGATTGTGATTTAGACATGGACCGGTATGTTTGTAGTTGACTTTTGGGATTGTGATTTGGACATGGACTGGTATGTTTGTAGTTGACTTTTGGGATTGTGATTTAGACATGGACCGGTATGTTTGTTTTTGATTTACGGGATTGTGATTTGGACATGGACTGGTATGTTTGTAGTTGACTTTTGGGATTGTGATTTGGACATGGACTGGTATGTTTGTAGTTGACTTTTGGGATTGTGATTTGGACATGGACTGGTATGTTTGTAGTTGACTTTTGGGATTGTGATTTGGACATGGACTGGTATGTTTGTAGTTGACTTTTGGGATTGTGATTTGGACATGGACTGGTATGTTTGTAGTTGACTTTTGGGATTGTGATTTGGACATGGACTGGTATGTTTGTAGTTGACTTTTGGGATTGTGATTTGGACATGGACTGGTATGTTTGTAGTTGACTTTTGGGATTGTGATTTAGACATGGACCGGTATGTTTGTTTTTGATTTACGGGATTGTGATTTGGACATGGACTGGTATGTTTGTAGTTGACTTTTGGGATTGTGATTTGGACATGGACTGGTATGTTTGTAGTTGACTTTTGGGATTGTGATTTAGACATGGATCGGTATGTTTGTTTTTGATTTACGGGATTGTGATTTAGACATGGACTGGTATGTTTGTAGTTGACTTTTGGGATTGTGATTTGGACATGGACTGGTATGTTTGTAGTTGACTTTTGGGATTGTGATTTAGACATGGACTGGTATGTTTTTAGTTGACTTTTGGGATTGTGATTTGGACATGGACTGGTATGTTTGTAGTTGACTTTTGGGATTGTGATTTAGACATGGACTGGTATGTTTGTTTTTGATTTACGGGATTGTGATTTAGACATGGACTGGTATGTTTGTTTTTGATTTACGGGATTGTGATTTGGACATGGACTGGTATGTTTGTAGTTGACTTTTGGGATTGTGATTTGGACATGGACTGGTATGTTTGTAGTTGACTTTTGGGATTGTGATTTGGACATAGACTGGTATGTTTGTTTTTGATTTACGGGATTGTGATTTGGACATGGACTGGTATGTTTGTAGTTGACTTTTGGGATTGTGATTTGGACATGGACTGGTATGTTTGTAGTTGACATTTGGGATTGTGATTTGGACATGGACTGGTAGGTTTGTAGTTGACATTTGTGATTATGATTTGGACATGGACCAGTATGTTTGTAGTTGACATTTGGGATTGTGATTTGGACATGGACTGGTATGTTTGTAGTTGACTTTTGGGATTGTGATTTAGACATGGACTGGTATGTTTGTAGTTGACTTTTGGGATTGTGATTTAGACATGGACTGGTATGTTTTTAGTTGACTTTTGGGATTGTGATTTAGACATGGACTGGTATGTTTTTAGCTGACTTTTGGGATTGTGATTTGGACATGGACTGGTATGTTTGTAGTTGACTTTTGGGATTGTGATTTAGACATGGACTGGTATGTTTGTTTTTGATTTACGGGATTGTGATTTGGACATGGACTGGTATGTTTGTAGTTGACTTTTGGGATTGTAATTTGGACATGGACCGGTATGTTTGTAGTCGACTTTTGGGATTGTGACTTGGACATGGACCGGTATGTTTGTAGTTGACTTTTGGGATTGTAATTTGGACATGGACCGGTATGTTTGTAGTCGACTTTTGGGATTGTGATTTGGCCATGGACTGGTATGTTTGTAGTTGACTTTTGGGATTGTGATTTGGACATAGACTGGTATGTTTGTAGTTGACTTTTGGATTGTGATTTGGACATGGACTGGTATGTTTGTAGTTGACTTTTGGATTGTGATTTGGACATGGACTGGTATGTTTGTAGTTGACTTTTGGGATTGTGATTTAGACATGGACTGGTATGTTTGTAGTTGACTTTTGGGATTGTGATTTGGACATGGACTGGTATGTTTGTAGTTGACTTTTGGGATTGTGATTTGGACATGGACTGGTATGTTTGTTTTTGATTTACGGGATTGTGATTTGGACATGGACTGGTATGTTTGTTTTTGATTTACGGGATTGTGATTTGGACATGGACTGGTATGTTTGTAGTTGACTTTTGGGATTGTGATTTAGACATGGACTGGTATGTTTGTAGTTGACTTTTGGGATTGTGATTTGGACATGGACTGGTATGTTTGTAGTTGACTTTTGGGATTGTGATTTGGACATGGACTGGTATGTTTGTTTTTGATTTACGGGATTGTGATTTGGACATGGACTGGTATGTTTGTTTTTGATTTACGGGATTGTGATTTGGACATGGACTGGTATGTTTGTAGTTGACTTTTGGGATTGTGATTTGGACATGGACTGGTATGTTTGTAGTTGACTTTTGGGATTGTGATTTGGACATGGACCGGTATGTTTGTAGTTGACTTTTGGGATTGTGATTTGGACATGGACTGGTATGTTTGTTTTTGATTTACGGGATTGTGATTTGGACATGGACTGGTATGTTTGTAGTTGACTTTTGGGATTGTGATTTGGACATGGACTGGTATGTTTGTTTTTGATTTACGGGATTGTGATTTGGACATGGACTGGTATGTTTGTAGTTGACTTTTGGGATTGTGATTTAGACATGGACTGGTATGTTTGTAGTTGACTTTTGGGATTGTGATTTGGACATGGACTGGTATGTTTGTAGTTGACTTTTGGGATTGTGATTTGGACATGGACTGGTATGTTTGTTTTTGATTTACGGGATTGTGATTTGGACATGGACTGGTATGTTTGTTTTTGATTTACGGGATTGTGATTTGGACATGGACTGGTATGTTTGTAGTTGACTTTTGGGATTGTGATTTGGACATGGACTGGTATGTTTGTAGTTGACTTTTGGGATTGTGATTTGGACATGGACCGGTATGTTTGTTTTTGATTTACGGGATTGTGATTTGGACATGGACTGGTATGTTTGTAGTTGACTTTTGGGATTGTGATTTGGACATAGACTGGTATGTTTGTTTTTGATTTACGGGATTGTGATTTGGACATGGACTGGTATGTTTGTAGTTGACTTTTGGGATTGTGATTTGGACATGGACTGGTATGTTTGTAGTTGACTTTTGGGATTGTGATTTGGACATAGACTGGTATGTTTGTTTTTGATTTACGGGATTGTGATTTGGACATGGACTGGTATGTTTGTAGTTGACTTTTGGGATTGTGATTTGGACATGGACTGGTATGTTTGTTTTTGATTTACGGGATTGTGATTTGGACATGGACTGGTATGTTTGTAGTTGACTTTTGGGATTGTGATTTGGACATGGACTGGTATGTTTGTAGTTGACTTTTGGGATTGTGATTTGGACATAGACTGGTATGTTTGTTTTTGATTTACGGGATTGTGATTTGGACATAGACTGGTATGTTTGTAGTTGACTTTTGGGATTGTGATTTAGACATGGACTGGTATGTTTGTAGTTGACTTTTGGGATTGTGATTTGGACATGGACTGGTATGTTTGTTTTTGATTTACGGGATTGTGATTTGGACATGGATCGGTATGTTTGTTTTTGATTTACGGGATTGTGATTTGGACATGGACTGGTATGTTTGTAGTTGACTTTTGCGATTGTGATTTGGACATGGACTGGTATGTTTGTAGTTGACTTTTGGGATTGTGATTTGGACATGGACTGGTATGTTTGTAGTTGACTTTTGGGATTGTGATTTGGACATGGACCGGTATGTTTGTTTTTGATTTACGGGATTGTGATTTGGACATGGACTGGTATGTTTGTAGTTGACTTTTGGGATTGTGATTTGGACATGGACTGGTATGTTTGTTTTTGATTTACGGGATTGTGATTTGGACATGGACTGGTATGTTTGTAGTTGACTTTTGGGATTGTGATTTGGACATGGACTGGTATGTTTGTAGTTGACTTTTGGGATTGTGATTTGGACATAGACTGGTATGTTTGTTTTTGATTTACGGGATTGTGATTTGGACATGGACTGGTATGTTTGTAGTTGACTTTTGGGATTGTGATTTAGACATGGACTGGTATGTTTGTAGTTGACTTTTGGTATTGTGATTTGGACATGGACTGGTATGTTTGTTTTTGATTTACGGGATTGTGATTTAGACATGGACTGGTATGTTTGTTTTTGATTTACGGGATTGTGATTTAGACATGGACTGGTATGTTTTTAGTTGACTTTTGGGATTGTGATTTGGACATAGACTGGTATGTTTGTTTTTGATTTACGGGATTGTGATTTGGACATGAACTGGTATGTTTTTAGTTGACTTTTGGGATTGTGATTTAGACATGGACTGGTATGTTTGTTTTTGATTTACGGGATTGTGATTTAGACATGGACTGGTATGTTTGTTTTTGATTTACGGGATTGTGATTTAGACATGGACTGGTATGTTTGTTTTTTATTTACGGGATTGTGATTTGGACATGAACTGGTATGTTTTTAGTTGACTTTTGGGATTGTGATTTAGACATGGACTGGTATGTTTGTTTTTGATTTACGGGATTGTGATTTGGACATGAACTGGTATGTTTTTAGTTGACTTTTGGGATTGTGATTTAGACATGGACTGGTATGTTTGTAGTTGACGTTTGGGATTGTGATTTAGACATGGACTGGTAAGTTTGTAGTTGACTTTTGGGATTGTGATTTGGACATAGACTGGTATGTTTGTAGTTGACTTTTGGGATTGTTATTTGGACATGGACTGGTATGTTTGTAGTTGACTTTTGGGATTGTGATTTGGACATGGACTGGTATGTTTGTTTTTGATTTACGGAATTGTGATTTAGACATGGACTGGTATGTTTGTAGTTGACTTTTGGGATTGTGATTTGGACATGAACTGGTATGTTTGTAGTTGACTTTTGGGATTGTGATTTGGCCATGGATCGGTATGGTCGATTTTGACATTGAGTATTGTGATTTGGACATGGATCGGTATGTATGTTTTTGGCATTCGAGATTGTGATTTGGACATGGATCGGCATGTTTGTAGTTGACTTTTGGGATTGTGATTTGTACATGAACTGGTATGTTTTTTCTACTCTTTGAATTGTAATTTGGCCATGGATCGGTATGGTCAATTTTGACATTGAGTATTGTGATTTGGACATGGATCGGTATGGTCAATTTTGACATTGAGTATTGTGATTTGGACATGGATCGGTATGGTCGATTTTGACATTGAGTATTGGGATTTAGACATGGACCGGTATGGTCGATTTTGACATTGAGTATTGTGATTTGGACATGGATCGGTATGGTCGATTTTGACATTGAGTATTGTGATTTGGACATGGATCGGTATGGTCGATTTTAACATTGAGTATTGGGATTTAGACATGGACCGGTATGTTTTTGGGGTTATTTTTACTATATGTTTAATATACTCACAACTTTTACAGTTATTACACGAGGATGGACATTCCAATAAAATCTCCTTTTTATTACATCCACTACGCTCCGTCCAGGATTGACAATGCAGGCTTTTATCTGTACAAGGTTCTAGTAGTATAAAAATATAATATATAAATAGTGCCATCGGTTGAAGTTATTATGGAGGTGAGGGAAGATACATTTCCGAAGAGGGACAACCCTTCATACTTTCCTCACTATTTACTTTATAATACCAAGACGCTTCCTTTTACCTTTTATTCATACGTGGAATACGTGAAATATCCAATTGTAAGAATTCAGGACAGGATGATTTGGTGCTCCAAATCAGAATGGAGGGATATACGGACAGAAGTAGGTTAACAGATTACTCGGTAGTTTCCGTTAGTTTCCGGGGCGAGCGGTAAACATTGGAATATCCCATGGCAATGTTGACCGCTGTTTCAGACGTTGTGAATTGTTTCAAACCACGTGTTTAGAAATTTACCAATAATGGTTTCAGAATTTCCTGTGAGGTATAGTAACACTTATTACTAAATCCGTTTTATTTTGCAGCACTAGTACTTGTGGGCCGTTTCGGAATACAATTTATCATCATTAGTTCTCAGACCAAAATTGTAAAACAAAAATTTAGCTAAAGAAATACTTTGCATGAGGGAGTATATCTTAGGTTATGAGGATTTCAGATTCTAACAAGCAGAAAATTTAGACAATAGGACCATAATAATTTAATCTTTATGATGTCACTAACCTGGGCCATGGCAAAATCTTAACTTTTATGACGTCACTAACCTGGTTCATTGTCTTTCTTTGATCCGCCTTTGTCCTTATTCTTTCCACCATTACAACTCTTTCTGCAGTGCACCAACATCCAAGGATTAATGTCACAGTGACCGAAACGTGCCCAAATATTACATTCCTGGTCTGATGTATGAGTGTTCACTATAAAAAATAAATGAAATGATGATATATTTGTTTACAGTCTCTTTTTTTTTTTAGGACATCACGTGATACCAGTCGCAATTTTTCATAATAACTTCACTTTTTCAGATTAACAGCATTTTATGAAAAGGATATACAGGTTCTGCATATCTACATGTTGACATAAACGGTAAAATTTTCATAACAGCCATTCATGTATTCCGATCGCAGTTTACAAATCAAAATTTGATTTGTAAACTGCGATCGGAATACATGAATGGCTGTTATAATGTCAACAATAGACCCCTTTCAAATTCAAATGCGCATGCCCTGTATCTACTGACGACAGCGAAATTTCTAGACTAAGTCTCGCGCGAATTTACAAAACCTCGCGGGATTTTGTTCCAGGGGGCAAGTGCGCGAGTGAGACAATGGCATAAAATGAGCTGCCAGGCAAACATTAAAAAAAATGTCCTTCCTCGCAAAACGACTCGGATTAGATCGGTCTGTATTTTCAAGTACTATTTTCGACCACTTGATTCCATAATGGCGGCGCCCATGTGTTTTGGCGAAAACAAGATGGGTGGGGACCAGGCATGGGGCGAATTACATTGCAATGTAATGCATTACATTACAATTACTTTGACAAAAGTAGCATTATATTACAATTACATGTATTTTGGAAAGTAATGCATTACATTACAATTACTTTACCAAAGTAATGCATTATATTACACATTACATTTCATAAAGAATCCAAACATGTAAATACGATATGTTTCGGATTCAGAATTTGAAATTTAAATTTTGGGTTCTTTTTCTGTAAAGTTCTTATGTTTTGATTTTCAACTGTTGAAAACATGAGTGTATATAGTCAATAAGTGCATGTATAGATTCTTTTTGCTTTTGGTCATTCAACTGATATTTCTGCTGTTTACCAGTAGGTTTTACAAAATTTGTCAAAGTTGATTATTCATCTATGTCAGGCTTTTTATTATCTAAATACACATTTCTGTTTTACTCTAAAAATTAAGAAGAAAAAAACCAGAGATGCTGTAAGGATTTTTTTTCATATTATATTTTTTTTATTATTATTATTTTATTCACTGAATGTTTCTTAATTACCATTAAATCAAAACAGTAAAAGGAGTTGATAGGTATACAAACTAATTAGTGGTATTACTAAAAACAGCATTTGCATTTTGCTTTAAAATATATTTTTATTCTTTACATTTGTTGAAAATTCAAAATGATCTGAAGTATACTAACTTTTTAGCATTTTATATAGTTTAAGTATTAAGGTTGAATGAAATTAATCATTAGTTTGACAAATTAACAGTTCAAAGTTACAATTTTTCTAGACATTGATTTTCATATTTTATATTAGAGAAAAAAGTAGCATGTATGTACTTACTAGCCCTGAATTGTAATGGTAATTATATCTAACATTTAATACAGAGAAGTAATGCCATGTAATGCTTAAATTACATGCATTTTTGTCTATGAAATGCATTACATTACAATTACATGTAATGCAAAATTTAGGGCATTACACATTACATGCATTACTTTGAGAAATGTAATGCATTACAGGGCATTACAATTACAAATTAGCATTACCCCTGGTGTGGACTAGGCCTAGCTAGTAATCGGCGATTAGAACTACGTTACAGACCTGTCGAAAGTTTAACACTGAGCTAACGAAGTGGATTCGACGCTATAAAGAAAAAGCTGTTGAGATAAGCATAGCAGCTGCCCAAAATTTTCGAGATATATACAGCTGATATACAGATATATGTAAGAAACTACAGAGATTAGCCAGATTTGGGACCAATATTCGGTAACTTAGTGTTAAATTTTCGACAGGACTCTACTTTATACACACGTGAACGTTAACCGAACTAAAGTTCTTATGGCGTATCTTTATGATAATTGTCACATAACACTACCGCTAAATCTTGTTAGTGGAATAATTTTTGGTTAAGTCATACTGCATCATGATTTAGGCAGAGACAAGTCATTGAAGTTATATTTTTCTGATTTAAGATCTAGTAAAAATAAGATTCTTTTATTTTAAAGTTGAATTGATATTTGGAATCTTCCTTCCTTTTAAACAAAACTTATTTTTCCACTACAAATCAGCAACATTTAGGTTAATTTTTTTATTTCTTCATAGTATTAAATCAGTTCATCAGAACTCTATGTGTACACAAAGTTAGGGCTGGGTACATGTAGTGATACTTTGTTTCATTCTATTGCAAAAAAAACCTAATGGACCATACATATTAATATTTGAAATAAGCACATTTTCCACACACACAAAAAAAAATAAAAAATAAAAAAATAATGAAAAATAAATAAAATTAAAAAAGTGGGCTAAATCCAAATGACTGCCTGGTCATGTATCAAAGGATCATCTTCAAACTGCCAACAGTGGTTAGAACATGAACCTATACAGACACTGGGACAGTGCTGAGCTATCAGCTGAAATTTCCAAAACTGCAACAGTCTTCTTTATTTCTAATTTATCCACCTGCATATATACAATATATTGGTGCAAAGAGGGGTCTAGATTTGCATTCTCTGTCAAGTATTGTATTTTTATTATTTATGACTGAATAAAGCCATCTTACCAGTTGTGTGGAGATAACCAATCTATTATAAAGAATAAGCCTATATGGCACAAAGACAAAGTGGTAATCAGTTTGAATATAAAATAACAGTATACACCACACTAATCAGTCTTCCTTGGTCACCCATTTCTGAATGAGGCATTATCGTTGGCAGAAAATTAAATGCAAATTTGGTTTTATGTTTTTCAATGCAGCTCAACTGTTCAAGTGTATGTACAACAAAATGTGCAAAATAGCAAGAACCAAACTGAAAATCAAGAAGATTGGGTTTCAAAATCAGTAGTGATACATTACAAAGGAGTGCAAATAGAAGGGTTGTATCTAAATCTAAAATTGCCATCCATATTCACTAAAAGTTTGTTTTATTAACAAATTCAACACCTCAGTTATGCCAAACACAAAAGTACACAGAAAAGTGGGGATTCTTTAAAAGTATAGTGTTGGATTTACATATTTGATTCCAGTTTTACAATCATTTCTCAACTTATAAGATTTTCCTTAATTGAAATCTGACAACTTTTGACAATAATTTTATACAAATAAAGTTTCAACAAAATTGGAATATAAATGTAAAAACATTAAGAATGATCTTCTAAATGACAACTTAAATTTAGGATTTTTTGAATACTAAATAAAATATTCAGCTTTCAAATTTGCTAAATTCAAAAATTCAAGTTGAGGAAAATCTCAAATAAGGAATGACTGGAACCAGCAGAATTTTCATATCTAGATGCAATAGTAACCACTTCCATTTCTCAGGTCTTGTATTCAAATACAAAAGCCATTTACAGAACAAATACTCTACCAAAGAAGCTTCTCTAGTTGTACTTTGATACAAAATACCACTATATGTATTTCACACAAATATTGTATATAAATACCATGAAGAGTAGGTATTTACAATTCACTGGTAAATAGATACATTACTGACTTGCCAATATAAGCTTACATAAATACTAAGAAGCATATATGGAGTCTGACTGCCAGTACATGTATCATGTGTATGGAATAATCTTTGTAAGGGCAGTGCAAGCATGCATACATCTTGGATGCAGTATAGCTTTGACTGGCCAGTATGTAAACAGTACAGCTTTGACAGACCAGTATGTTTACAGTTTAGCTTTGACGGGCCAGTATCTTTACAGTATAGCTTTCACCAGCCATTATGTATACAGTACAGCCTTGACGGATCAGTATGTTTACAGTTTAGCTTTGACCGGCCAGTATGTATACAGTATACCTTTGACGGGTCAGTATGTTAACAGTTTAGCTTTGACCTGCCAGTATGTATACAGTATAGCTTTAACGGGTCAGTATGTTTACAGTTTAGCTTTGACGGGCTAGTATGTATAGTACAGTATAGCTTTAACGGGCCAGTATGTATACAGTATAGCTTTGACAGGCCAGTATTTAAACAGTATAGCCTTGACAGGTCAGTATGTTTACAGTTAAGCTTTGACCGGCCAGTATGTATACAGAACAGCTTTGACGGGTCAGTATATTTACAGTTTACCTTTGACCAGCCAGTATGTATACAGTACAGCTTTGACGGGTCAGTATGTTTACAGTTTAGCTTTGACCGGTCAGTATGTATACAGTACAGCTTTGACGGGTCAGTAGCTACACAGTATAGTTTTGACGGATCAGTATGTACACAGTACAGCTATGGCTGGCCAGTGCAATTGTGCATTAATCTTGACTGGCCAGTGTAAAACTCAGTAGATTTTGACAAAGAAGTGTAAGCATGGTTTAGCTCTTGATATGTCAGTTTAATATTATATTATAAAGATACTGTCAGGCTATAGCTAGTGCAAGATTCAGTTAATCTTGGTTGGGCAGTGGAGTATGATAAACATATTTCTTAGCAGCTAGAATAAGGCTACATGGATACTGCTAGGCCAGAATAGACTGGTTTGGTGGGAGCAGATATGTATGGTATAGCTTTTGACAGGCTAACATTGGTCCACATAATAACATGTTAAGACACCAGTTATAAAAATCAAAACAATGGATATAATGAAATAAAAATTATTAAGTGATGTTTTAGTTTTGAAGGCACTTGTAACAAGGACTGTTCAGACAGTAGACTCCTTCACTAAAAGCTTCAGTGTTGAATCTTAGATTTTTCAGAACGGGTCATTTTCAAAACTTTTGTCTAAAACATCTTGATATTATTTTTTTGCATTTATGTTTTATCAAATATGGCTACCAAGGTCATAACAATAGTGCCATTTTGCAAAATAAGGGGGTCAATGTGCCTTCTAGAATGAACACCGCCCTTCTTATGTTCTGTGATTCATTATTTAAAAATGGATCAAATAATTTCTTTCTGTTCTACCAAATGACCACTTGTCGATACCGAGGGATAGGAAAAGACAGTCTCACCCCGTCGAGGTAAGTCACAACTAAACCAATATCGGGGGAGGGGTATCCTAACCTGTCAGACGATACTATCTGGAATGGAAATAAATGAGTAATATGTTTTAATGGCTACCGCTATTACAAGTGAACATAATCGTTCTTCTCGCTTTGGCTTTACATCGATGGATAGCCAAATCGGCGACACATTTATGTTTAAACCTGTGAACATCAAACGTCCATGCTGTTTACTATGTAAAGCGAAAGTAGACTTGCCCCCTGAGCTGATAAAAGAGTTCCGATTTTAGGGGAGATAACCGCGTTTGGCAAAATTTAGCGCATGCGCATTGGAAGGTGAAAGGGGTCTATTTACGTTTCAGTTCCATTTCCCAAATTTTTTTTTACTTTGGCCCGAGTTAATGTTTGGTAGTTAGTATTACCCTGATCAGATTCATAAAATATATTTGACACTTAAATGAAAGTTAAGTCTGTACACAAAATGTAGGGATTGCTTTCCTTATAAAAGATTAATTACCGGATCCGTCTCCATCTCCGTCATTGGTTCCATGATCGTCATCCCGACTTCCGGTGTCAGTTCTCCTTCCATCGTCTGTAACAAAAAAATTCCTATCAGTAGAAGTACCTGATTGATCAAGACAGACCATTTATTAGAAGAGGTTGATTTTACATCGGTGGAAGGCAGGTCTTATAAAAATTTTCAACGCAGTCCGATAATCATATGAATCTCGATGCCAAATATTTAAACAAACCCACGCAAAACTGTGTACTTTTGTCAAAATAATAAGTATTTGAAAATTTTGAAAAAAATCTGTCACAGTTGTCGCAAATACTAAGTTTTGGTTTTTTTTCGTGTATATAAGTCATGTAAAGGGAAATAACTCTTGATTACTTACAATAAAACACAAAACCAAATTAACATTCATAATACATGGAGAAAGTAGAAATGTAATATAAAGCACAGTTTATCTTCTGGTTTATATATAAGAGCGGGGATTGTAAACTAAAACAAAAACCATACATTGATGTTTCTGTGATTATGAAACATAACGCCTTAAGAAGTCAGATCTGCACAAATGAATACATATGATTCTCTCCACTTAATGCAGCTAAATTTGTTCCATACCGAACGTGAAAAACTGTTTTTGGTTAATGAGCTAAATTATTTAATTTAAAATGTTAAAGTTGAATGTAAATAAAAAATAATATAATAAATAAATAAAAAAATGTTCCGTATTGGTTTTCAGCAACTGGACTTGCGTGCAATAAAAGACGCGTTTTAAAGTTATTTTCAGTATTAAAGTAAAAAAAATAAGATTTTCAAATATAAAGTTTGTTGTCATGCGAATAAAACTAACACACTAATCCGTTTGTTAAACAAGGAATGGATGTTACATAACTGTAAATTTAATTGATATTTTTTTATTCGTTCAATATATACCTCGTCCTGTTTCTCTATCGTCTTCCCTGTTACGGTCTCTATGATACCAGTCAGTGGTTGTAGTTGGCGTTGTTGTACTTCTGATTGTTCGTCTCGTTGTCATCTCTTCATCATCATTATTACTATCATTATCTCCTAAAGAAAAAAAACATTCCTACAACACACGTTGCTAATGTAGCCAGTTAACATGAGGTGTTTGCCTTTCTGGAGCACCAGACCTCACATCCCTGATGGAAGGTCACAGGTGTAACCTAATTTGTTATTTTAATTTGCTCTGGATTTTTGTTCGCACATGGAATAGTATGCAAGTACTACTAGTAAAGCTCAATTGGTAGAGTACCCGCTTAGTATGTTGTATGTCAGAGCTTGTGTGTTCGAATACCAGCCGAGGTGTGACCTTGACTTGGAAATGGGTAGATTGTTCTTTCGCCAATCAATCAGGATTTTGTCACGAGGTTTTTTAGAGGCCTTAAATACTGATGAATTGTGTTTTGACAGGCTAGGCACGGGAAAAAACCTATATGCACATTGCCCTCAGCGAACTGTAAAGTCAATATTTCTGTCACTTCAGCTGGTGACGCCTCGATATAATTGAAACACTGTTGACTGAAACGCATAAACGATTAATTATATCGGGAAAAAGTATTTATTGTTATAGAAATATTTCGATTTTAAAAATAGACCGTTACACGGTCACCAACAATTCGGAATCTACACCTTTAAGTGACGGTAAATAAAAACTTACCGTCTACACAAAAGTTACACGGTCGTTGGCAATTTTGGGATATACTACTTTAAATAGGGGTAAAAATAAACTAACCGTCTTCACATGCTTTACAGGATCGTCGGCAATTCGGGATCATCCAACCCTTGTTTATTCTGCACTCATCGTTTCGTGCCCATTTCTGACATTTTGTTGTGTTGTGTTCGTCGATACACCTGGCTTCAGACAGATTGGAAAAACAATTTAAATACAGTTCTTAATTTTTAAAAAAATCGCTTTTAATTATATATACGGATTTCTCTAAAAGTTTAAGGAAATTAAGAGTGTCATTCATAAAGGCTTCGATAAAAATTAATTTATTCTTTTTTATCTCCCGTGGCTTCGATGGATAATTTTTGTACGAATAACAGACTAATTATGTTTACAGTAATATGTATTCATGTCTCATACCACCTTGGTGGCTCAGTGGCATATGTCCGCCTCGAAAATTGGAGGTTGTGGGTTCGAATCCCATGAGACTTAAAATTAACAATTGAGAAACTGCTTCAGTATTGAGAATAGAATGGTTTTCCCGTTGTCAGTATCATATAATTTGAGGAGTGGTATACAAGTCTGTGCTGCACTGTCTTAACATTAAAAAGGGTCCTGAGTGTGTCATAGCGCAAACATATCACAATGCATACTTGTACATGAACCTGCTCTCAGATTAATCCTTAGAGATAAAAATTTAGATCTGGTAGATTAAATATCTGATGCGACGTTTGACAACATTAAAACAACTTACGTCTTCCACAGCGATTACAGCTTCGCCGACAGTTGGGTGTCATCCACGCTGGATTATTTTGACATTCGTTTCTATTTGCCCATCTCTGACACTGTTCCGTGTCGTGATACTTATCAACGCATTCCCCTGAAACATAAAGTTATAATTATTAAAACATAAGGTTTTCCCAAACTTTTACACTAGTTAATTGTGTAACTTTTAATAGTCCTAAATAATACTGGAGGTGAATCAGTAGACATCATTTTTTCCTGGTTCGCACTTCAGTGGTTTCAATCCACCACGACCATCTGTGTTTAAATCACGATGCCAAACGTGACACAAAATAAGAAAAAAACATACGGACCCATATTCAAATCATACTAAAGCGGTATTAGGCTTCGTCAGTGTACCACGTAATCCCTATAACATTTCTGTAGAACCATTTTTCTATTGGAGATAGAATCGCTTCAGTAGTCGTTTTTCCAGCAAAAATGACGTTATTCCAGGAAAGTTTGAGGTAAACGTTTTCTATGGTACGCTGGCGTGAACTTCCACCAGTAAAGTATGGGTGGTTGGCCAAGATAATATTTACCATTTGAATCATCTCTATTCCGAGACCTATCGTCATTGTCGTTTCTGTCCGTATTTGTGTCCCGTTCCGTATCGTTTTCGTCTCGGTCACTAGACGTATCTGTTGTGTCTTGATCTGTGCATTTCAAGCACGACTTCCGGCAGTTCCGCACCATCCACACTTCATTTATTATACATTCGCCCTTCAGAGCCCAGATGTCACATTTTGTAGAATTGTATTTGTTTTGACAGTTATCTGAAATGTATATATACAAAAAGATTACATTTTATTGGCTGTGAGTTTTGTGGTTCTAAGAAAAAATGTTTGTTAGGTGATGCATTCCTGATTTGTGGTCACTCCTTTAGCTAAATTGCCGTATCGCCGGTCATGCCTTTTATGTTCCGACACTGGCTGTCATCATGGTACCAAAGCAACCTCACGGCAACTAATGACATACTTGTGTCAATGGCGATCCGTCAATTTGTAATGCATGTAAGGCACACTATTGCGTTCAAATGGTAATTCATGTGTCAGAATGGCTACAACACAACAAAATTTGGGAAACTCACCATCATATGTTGTTACGTTGCATTGTTTGCAGGTTTTCTTACAATTCTTTGTCATCCATTCTTTTGCTGTTAAACAATCGCCATTTTCTTGCCAATGTTGACATTTTCTTTCGGCATACAGGTCTACACATTGTCCACCTGTAACAAAATAAACGAGTTTTAGTGAAATAAAGCACATTTCTAAACTTAAATCGTAAATGAAAATTTATTAGGGCTCTAATGGATGCAAAAAGAGCGATGCTAATTTAATTTTAAAGAATCACACCGTTAGATATAACAGTTAGCAATCGGTAGATATAACGTTAAGTAATTCCATGTGTTATTTGTTTTTTAATTTATATCAAGTCGGCTACTGGAAAAAGCTGCAGAAAACCACCGACAACCTGAACTCAAACACACAAACTTTCAAACTAGTTGGATTCGAGTTTGAGGAAAAAAATTGCGTGGTTTTACGTTAAGTAATTCCATGTGTTATTGTTTTTAATTTATATCAAGTCGGCTACTGGAAAAAGCTGCAGAAAACCATCGACAACCTGAACGCGAACACACAAACTTTCAAACTAGTTGGATTCAAGTTTGAGGGAAAAAATGCGTGGTTTTACGTTAAGTAATTCCATGTGTTATTTTTTTTAATTTATACCAAGTCGGCTACTGGAAAAGCAGAAAACCACCGACAACCTGAACGCGAACACACAAACTTTTAAACTAGTTGGATTCGAGTTTGAGGAAAAAAATTGCGTGGTTTTACAAGTATTCGCAATATTTGCTTATTTTGTGATAAATCTAAAGGTTCAACTTATACACACGGTTTCATAATTCGTTTAATTAATTTTTTTTCAAGAAGCGTTATATTTGATTATATTATCAAATGTGACATTTAAAACATTCTGCGATTTGTTTCTAAAATGAGTTCAAATCACGCATTTTCGTGGTGGTATATTTTTTGGTCAATTCCTACGATGGCCGATATGAACCAGGACACTACGTGTACTCAAATTGATTTTTTGCCGCTGCATAAGGTGTGTGATTTGCCGCTAGCGGCCAATTTTTATCAAACAGTTTTTTGCCGCTAGCAGCAAAATCTTTTCAAATATTTTTTTGCTGCTAGTGGCAGACTTATTTCAAAGTTTCAAACAATCAATTTGAATACACGTTTTTGTCCCGGCTCATATCGACCATCGTAAATTTCCGTGGATACGCTGGCCAAGAAAATTGCATGTCAACGAATAAGTTTATATACATTACATATTATATTGTAATCTCAAATCAAGAACTAATAATCAAACAGATGTTTTGTTTTTTATTCTATTTTCTTTGTTACAACGCATTGTAAATCGCATAATTATCGTTTTGACTTAAAATCTGGCGTGCAATTGTCCTACGACGCATTGTAAACGTAAATTAATTTAATTCAATTTAAAAAAAAACTTTAAAATTCTTTGACATCATGAATTTTCATCGAAAAGTTTAGGTTCTCCACCTAAAAGGATAATTGCAGCTGTGAAGACTGAACAAAAATGGTCATCCATCAATGAGCAAAAGATAAGTCTTATACATAGGGTCTACGAATTTTAAACAATTAAAAGGCTTTGTGGTTGGTTAGCTACTCGTATTACATTGGTAAATAAATTCGTGGATCAGGGAAATGATTTAATAAATCTAACTTCGACCCATCAGGGTAAACAAAAAACAAAAATATTATATTAAAAAATTAGATCACTTTGAAAAATTGATGATTTCACAATATAATATCGAGGTTATTTACTTTATTTACTTTCTATGGTATATTATTGCTGACTTCAGTTTTTGAGCGGATTTTGAACCGGAAACATTGGTCCAAACTAGTTAAAAAAACCGGTCATTTAGAAAATTTGGACCATCATACAAAATCATTAACATTTGAATATTGAATAATAAACCACCAGAACATCAACCTTTGTTAATTAACGATATCTTTGTAGGTCAAAAAATAGTAGGTCAGAGTAGGTCAAAATCAAGAAATCGTGGGACATAAGTAATAAATATTATTTTTGTTTATTATTAAAAAACTGTCATTTACATTCACCCATAATTGGTCAATTAATGGCCTCAAATTACATTAAGATTAGAAAAAGTCCCATTAATGGTTAATGTAGAGATCGAATTATATTCTGATATGAATCACGTAAACCGCAAATGGCTTTTCCGGTTGGAACTTTTGAACTTTTTTCAATAAAGCAAATCGTAGGGAAAATATGTCTGCTGGTGCCCCGAGGATATCACAAACTCAGAAGGCAATAATTTCGTATTATTGTCAGAAATATACTATAATTGTCTAAATTTCCATAGCTTAATTTGGTAAAATATATTTTGGTCCTTTGGGTAGCTTTTCAGCATCTTCAAAATAATTTTGGTTTCATAATTTTGGTCCAAACACTACTGATGAGGAATTGTATTCCGAACGGCCGTCTAGTGCCGTAAAATTAAAACTCGTATAATATGTAATCAGAACAGATGTAGGTTAGCAAATTTCGATTTTTACACGTGACTGATTTACAGCTTAAGCAAACAGCAGGTTCTTACCCTTCCTGAGCATCCAGTCTCATTTCGTCAGTGAAAGTTCACATGTTTAACTCAATTCGTCAGTTTTTAAAGTTCAATATATCTATGTTGAATTTAAACAAATTAACATTCCATATGGTGAGCAAATATATACATGAACATTAAATAATAGTTTATAGGTCACAGGTCAAGGTCATCTAATAAAAACTAGAAACGCAATTTGGCAATGTTTGAGACCTCAAGAGACAGCTATCTAGTCTAATGGTTTTGTACCATTTATCGTCATATAGTTGTTATTTAGTTAGGGGCGAATATGAATATAATTACCTTGCTACGTTATTTTTTCAATAATTTGAGAATTCTAAATGAGTAAATAGTCCCCGCATTTGTTAATAAAATTTGAACTTATATTATTTGATACAACGGTGTGTCATGACCTTGAATCAAGGTTATATCCGAAATGTCAATGACGAGGAAAACATTAAATGTTGAGACGGCGGGTATTGGATCTCAAGAGACAGTTCTAGTTTATATTTATCAAATATGTAAATATAACTAAGTGTGTTGTATCTCAACCTCTCATCAAAAAATAATATATAAACTCATTCCAATATTTTAAAGCAAAAATTAGATATTTGTAAAAGACAATATTGTTACCAGAAATAGAATGAAGATCAACATTTTATTATAAAGCAAGGACAATCTGTCAACCAATAAATACTAGAGGGCAAAGTGTAACTAAAAACACAGTTTCTTTGCAGTAGGTCATGCATGCAAAAACGCAAAACGAGAGAAGCAAAAACAAAAGCAGCTAAAAAAGCAAGATTAAGAAGTAAATACTTTGCAACTTCTTGTGCAACCAGACTGGATGAAGTTACTATAAACTATTTATTTTCGCGGTGTACTAATTTTGGCTTATCTCGTGGTCGTTTGTTTTGCGCGAAAATTAATACCAAGTGAAAATTAAATTATGCTTATTGTGTTACAGTAAATATTTAAAAAACGCAATAATTTTAATACGCGGAAATGTGTAAATTTCTTGTTAATAAGTTTGATGAATTGTCCTGGATATATTTGACGTCCTATTGTTCCTTTCACCATATTTTTAAATACATGCGTGGCGGGTGTAGTAACAGAAGGTGCTTACCCTTCCAGAGCACCCGGCCTCATTTCCCTGGTGAAAGTACGCGTAACCTGTCAGTTTCAAAGATTTTACTTTGTTGCTGGATTATGATTCGGACA
The DNA here is from genome assembly GCA_021292105.1 of Anadara kagoshimensis. Classification (NCBI taxonomy): domain Eukaryota; kingdom Metazoa; phylum Mollusca; class Bivalvia; order Arcoida; family Arcidae; genus Anadara; species Anadara kagoshimensis. Next base: position 54,687,420 of record CM037869.1, on the reverse strand, counting down.
TGGATAAGTATGTTTGTTTTTATCTGTTGAAACTCATTAGTGTTTTATTTTTTTATTATATATACCTCAAAATTAGATACACACGAAAAAGCTGAGTCGACACAATTAGTTCTGTTTACCTTGAAACAATATATATTTATTTATATTATCTTTGAACTAGACGAATTAAGTCAATAAATAAATATAACAAGGTATCATAATATATATAAAACATTTACTATATTATTATAAGTGTTTAATAATAATAAAAAAACAAATAAAAACTCCGTTTTTGGAATGGCAAATAGGGAAAAAAGACAATGTCAATGATCTTGGTTTGTTTAATATTGGATAATTTGCCATAACAAAAACGGATGTGTTAAAAATTAATTAATAAAAGTTGTCATGGTACTAGAATAAGGAAACAGAAGGGTCATCATACATATATAATAATATTATAATATAATAAAACAGGTGAGATAAAACTCATTAAGAAAAACTGTAGGTCATGATAGTAGATTGATTAAAGCAACGGGGTCATTATAACATATTAATAGAGATTATCTATATGTTGCGCGTTTCTCCAGCAGGAAGTGGTCATAAATTCAAGATTAAAGATTGTTTGTCTATAAAGCTTTATTTTTGGGGTTGAAGGCGGTGGTGGTAGTAAGTCAAGTGTTTAAATTATTTTTTTTTCTATTCAAACACATGGATAAATCTTTCTGAACGTTTAACTCAAGTGGCCCCAATCAGTCAAAGAATACGTAAACCACAGAGCAAGCAACTCAATCTACACAAGCTAAAATTAACTATTCAAATTTTGTAGAACAAAAGATAGATATGAAAGCAATAACATATAAAAATATCAATGATAAAGAAAGAATGTACAACTTAACAATCGATTGATTGGTTAATTGAATATTAAAATAAGTCAAATCAGCGATTTTAAGGTCTACAAAATAAGATAAATTTTATAAATTTTTAATTTTGAAGACTGGTTCATGTTGGTACAAGTGTATAAACAATGAAATTAGGAATCTGATTATTTCCTGAAATAACTATTATCCAACAATTCTTACCTATGGTCCACTTTTTGGGAAACAAATTTGCAAAGACTCCAAACCATTGCCACGCCCATGTTGCTACATGATTTGCTGAAATGAATCATTGGAAATATATTTTTGTAAATGCAAAATATCAATCAGTAAAAAAAAACAACATTAACTTAGAAATGATCTTATTTTATTCAATTTACTCTAAATTTGTGCCAAGACGGAAGTTGCGGTTGGTCAGGTCTCACTAGACCAAGTCATTTGAGTTATGCAGTATGAAAAAGTCAAATTCTATACATGTTAAATAGCAAAAAGAAAAATTAAATCAATGCTTTATTATTAAATTTGTCTTTAGATTTTAGGACGGCAAAAAAGAGTATTTAAACAACTCTAAGTATAAAATAGTTTAGTGTGTAGTCCATGAGAAAGTGAGTCAGTTTTTAGTGCAAAATAAAAGGGATCTGACCAATCAAACTGATTGAAACCAAAGAGAATGTAAGCTATATACAAAATGTAGAGTGACAATGTTTTTTTTTCAAACCTCTAAACTATATGTAAAAATATTCGCACTGATTAAGCAAAAAAAAATTAAGATTTTTATACAGAAGAAAAATGAAACACACTGCAACGGAAACAATAACAGTATGAGAAATTAATTTATTACAGAAACACTTATATTATTTAGAATGTGTGTGTGTGTGTGTGTGTGTGTGTGTGTGTTTCTATTTAGTAAATATTTAATTTACCATCCAATTCGCCGTCTTCATTTCCACACAGAAGACAGGATTTTTTACATTCTCTTTTCATATATTCTGGGTTTCTCTCGCATTCACCTTGGGACGCCCACACATAACACTGCCAACTGGAATGCTTGTTAAAGCAATTATCATCATCTGAAAGAAAAGAAGATAAAATGGTATTTGGACGTATTTTACAAAAGTGTCCTGAAGCGAACTCAAATTGGTAAATCCCAAACCAACGACCACGTGCGAGTTCAAGTTTCGATTAGTGAACGGCACGCCCAAATACACTTTAGACCCTAACGTGGTTTATATCTATCTGAAATATGGGACAAATTAACTCGATGCCTTTTAAATTGTTCCACTTCGATTTTATTTTGCAAGAGTAATTAAGGATTTTACAATTATCTGTTTCGAAGGCAGTTTAACCTGACACTGTCAATGACAGTGATTACCTTTGAAGCAACAGAGAGACAACGATGTTGTATTGGGCACTAAATTTGCTAATTTACTACATTTATGATAAATTCAACACAAAAAAACAGTGATTTGAATACACAAAAAAAACGGAACTTTATACAACGAAACAGGCTGCTTGCAAATAAATTGTTGGACCAAAGGATATTGCAAGCCTATGCTTATCAAGTACCTCATCACAGTACTTGATAAGCATAGGCTTGCAATATCCTTTGGTCAAACAATTTATTTGCAAGCAGCCTCAAGTACCTCATCACAGTATTCGAACCCCGGCCGGGTCTGACCCAAGACTTAAAAGTGGGTAGTGACTGTTCTTTCGCCAAGCACTCGGCATTACGAAACGAAAGTCACGGTTCTTTCGGATGGGAACTTAAAATAAACGAGGTCCCGTGTCTTGGTAGGCTTGGCACGATAAAGAACCCTGCTGTATAATGCCATCAGCGCAACGCACAGGCAAAATTTCTGCACCTTCGCCTATAGCTGGCGACGTCTCGATATAAGAGAAATATTCTTGACTCGGACGTTAAACACCATTACTCAACTCAACTCTTCACAGTATGATTTATACGTTTGATGTCCAGGATTGCCCTGGATATATTTGACGTACCATAGTTCCCTGTTTTTTCACCCAATTTAGATTACACACGTAGCGGGTATAGTAAGCTAAACAGAAGGTGCCTACCCATCCAGAGCACCCGGCCTCACTTCCGTAGTGGAAGTTCACATGTTTTACCTAACTGTTTTAGTTTCAATGTTTTAACTATGCTTCTGGATTGCGATTCGGACATGAATTAGTATTTTTTTTAATTAAATACACAAACAAGAATAAGAGATTAGGTTGATAGTTTTGTCTGTCGTCTTTGATTTTGTACACGGAAATGAAATTGTTATCACGGTAATTTGAAGAAACATTTACGGTGGTTTCTATTCTCGCACGTCAATACAGTACAGGCCTGTCGAAAGTTTAACACCGAGCTGACGAAAAGAAGCCGAGACTCGGCTGCCGAGGGGCCGAGCTGTTAGTGGCCGAAAAGCTGCAGACTCTCGGCCCCTCGGCAACTAGAACTGTCCACAGCTCGGTAACTCATTCGGCTCCTCGGCACTTTGAGTTGTCCACAGCTCGGCAGTTCATCCGGTAATAACCAGGACTTTTCAGTGGACATTAAAGAATTTAAGAAATATTAATTAATTAGAAGTATATAAATAAATTAATTTATTTATTTATTTATTTATATATTGAATGGACTATGGAGTACTATTTTCAGAATTTTCTTAATCTTTTATATTCTATTAGTAAACAAATAAATAAATAAATAAATAAATAAAAAGATAAAAATAAATCAATGAATGAATAAATAAATAAATAAATAAATAAATAAATAAATAAATAAATAAATAAAACGGACGATGGAGTACCTGATTACTTTCAGAATTTCCTAAAAATAATTATATTCCATTAATAAATAAATAAATAAATACAATGAAGTTTCCTCCCGGAAAACTAGCAGTGCGATATGGACATGGACCGGCATGTGTATGATTGGATTAAAGTCCCTATTTTTGATTTACTTTGCGGTCTGCCATTATTGGTTCTTTCTACTTGACATTCTTTGGTCCCGTCAGGGCAGACGCATTTACAATTCTGATCCACATAACCACCGTCTTTACACCTGACGCTGCTTGGACAGTGCACTGAAAATGGAAATAAGATTAAAAAGTCATAGAGTGGTTGGTAGGTTGAATGTTTCTTAACATCACTTCAACTTTTCAGCTATTCGCGACGACAACCTTTTTATTAATTTATTCTATGGATTAATCTATGAACAAGTTCGTGTATGCATGTGAAGTGCGAGTGTTTTATGGTCTGCCTTGTACTAGCGCGCACTTAGGGCGACTTTAAGGTGCTAGCTCACAGAGTCAGGACGCCGCATACAAGCGTATCACTCCCTTGCCACATTATACTGATATCGGGTAAACCAGTAAAGGCCAACGGCAAAGAAAATTCATTTTCCCACATGTGGTCTGACCGGGACTCGAACTCACAGCGGTGAGAGACTCTAGTTATTTGTAGACTGAGGTCTTATCCATTAGGCCACTGCGGCTTCTATTTATAGTCATGGGATACGCATAAAGATAAGTAAACATCGGTTTTTTCTGTTAACCGGGAAATGCTCGCGTCAGTTCATTTTTGCAATAATCATTGTTTTAAGATTTTTGCTTACTTTTATTTTCGAGTTGTCGAACGATGTTCTGTGAAATTTCAAAGTGAATTATATCAAAATTTAAATTTTCGGGATAAAATTTCTCACCAGTACTCCTACCAACACATGCTTGACACAAAGCGCGGCTCATAGATCTATATTTTGTTATTGTACCATTAAACATTTTGAAACTCTTTTCCTTAATTGCCACTGCGGTAGCTCAGTTGGTAGAGTGCTCGCTCCGTAAGTGGAAGGTCGTGGGTTCGAAACCCCGGCCGGGTCTGACTCAAGACTTGAAAGTGGGTAGTGACTGTTCTTTCGCCAAACACTCGGCATTACGAAAATGAAAGTCACGGTTCTTTCGGATGGGAACTTAAAATAATCGAGGTCCCGTGTCACGGTGGGCTCAGTGGCACGCTAAAGAACCCTGCTGTATAATGCCATCAGCGCAACGCACAGACAAAATTTCTGCACCTTCGCCTGTAGCTGGCGACGTCTCGATATAAGTGAAATATTCTTGACTGGGACGTTAAACACCATTACTCACTCACTCACTCACTCACTCACTTTCCTTAATTAATTCATAATAAATTAGGACTTACCGCCACATTCATACATTCTGTTAACTGATTTTACGTCACTAAAGGACAACTCCTTTTTAAACACTCTCCCAATGGTGCTTTCTAATGAGGCATTCTTAGCTCTTATTGTTTGCTTTTTACCATCAATAGAAAATGCCTGAAATTAAACAAATGGAAAATAGACTTTAAAAAATTGATTTGTTGATTGATTGATTGATTGATTGATTGATTGAATTTGTTTTCACGTGTAAATCAAGAATATTTCACTTATATCGGGACATCACCTGCTTTAGGCGAGGTACTTTAACAATGTGCCTAAGGCAAAGTTCAGGAACAGTTCCGTAACATGCCACGCCTACACAGGTTTTCAGGTCTCTTCCGAATGTATCAATGACTTTCATTTCTAAATGTGGAGTGCTGTGCAAAAGAATAGTAAACACCCATTTTCAAGTCTATGCTAGACCCGTACACAATATGAAGAATTATAATTATGATAACACGTCATATGACGTCACACTATTCCTGTTTCCTCCACCATTTCAGGAATGACCACCTTGATCATGAATCCCAAAAAGTTGACGGATAACCGACACAACAAAGCTGCCAGGATCTTAAAAGGAGTGTAAAACTTCATTATTCCATTTTCTTTTATATTTGTGTTTTTTTTTCAATTTGCTATCAACTTACCGTAATCCCATAATGCATCACTGACGTATATTCATAATCTACGTCATATTGGTTCACTTCTCTGTTGTTGTACTTATTGAACCAAATCCGCATGCTCGGAGCTACACTGCTGTACATGACTTCAATAAAGTCATCCCTGTTTGGTAGTTGATGTTCATGAACAAGACCGATAGCGTGTCCGATTTCGTGAAGATACAGCCCTTTCTGTAATGAAACACGAAATTTTTATAGCATAATTTAACATTTTTGCAACAGAAAATGAACCAAAATATTGACAAAACCATGTACAAATTTACCAAAATGCATGTGTGCCACGTCATCGTCTGAGAAGACACATACAATTGCACAATAATATTATGTTTCATATATGAGTCATTGATTAAAAATTCTTCTTCTTATTCTTCTTCTTCTTCTTATTATTATTATTATTATTATTATTATTATTATTATTATTATTATTATTTCTTATCAGTATTATTATTATCATTATTATTATTATAATTATTATTATTATTTCTTATCAGTATTATTACTATCATTATTATTATTATTATTATTATTATTATTATTATTTCTTATCAGTAGAATTGTTTATCAATCAAAAACAAACATACTAATCCATGTCCGATTCACAATCCAGAAGTAAAGTAAAAACTTTGGAACTGACAAGTTAGGTTAGACACGTGAACTTCCACCAAGGAAGTGAGGCCGGGTGCTCCGGAAGGGTAAGCACCTCCTGTTTAGCTAGCTACACCCGCCACGTGTGTATTCAAAATTGTGTGAAAGGAACATGGAATTATGAGACGTCAAATATATCCAGGGCAATCCTGGACACAGAAATATCAAACTTATCAACAATACTGTGATGACGGCCATAAAACTTATTAAATAACTCTTTCAACAAAGATTTAAGCAAGCGACGTTTTTCCTCAAAACAAATGCTAACGATAAGAGTTGGCCAGCGAATTATGTGATCAATATCATTCGTGCGGAACGTTTTTGAAATAAATTTCCCGAAAAAAATACTTCTTTTCGAAATTTCAAGTTTCAAAACAGCACTTATATTCCAGCTCTGTCATTATGAAGAAATGTCATCTAAAAGAGATATCAATGTAGGACACTGTTTGAAGCTTGATGCAATTCCACATTGAAATAATATTTCCCGCACAAACACCATGAGGAATCGCGTAATTCAGCGAAATCCCACATTGAAATAATATTCCCCGAATATACCCTATGAAGAATCGCGTAATTGGATCGAAGTAATTTAATTCAAGAAAATGTTGATACTTACCCATCTACAACCATTTATATCCAAGTTGAGATATTGTACTCCGCCAACCATACCAAGTTGTGAATTGCATCTAAAGTGTGAATAAAACAAGAATGTTTTAACGTAAAGCACGAGAGAAACCCTTTTAAAAATTCAAATCCTCACCGAGTGCTCGGGCTGAGAATCTTACACGTATTTCCCGGATGAAACGGGCGTGCTCTGGTGCCAGACTAAAAAAATCCGAACAGGAGAGTCTGACAAAAACCAATGTTACTATGTATACAACACTACATCACCACGACTACTGTACTTCCACAAATTCAGTGCACATGGAAAATGCAAGAATAAAGTCGTATTTTCCAACAGACTCAAAAAATTGTCAAAACTTAATAAGGCAAACAACTTTGACCTGTCCGTTTGACCTTTGATTTCAATATTTATCACGAACTAAGTGCATCAATGTATAGGGAGCACAGGTGTTTATTTTGTCTACATATGAACACTTATCATGAACCTTGAGTACATACTATTAACAGTGAATCCTACTACTACCCATTTATTGGGTGGATCATCCTATATGAATATTCCTAATGAAAGGTCAAACGGACAGGTCAATGTTGTTTACCTATACAAAATACCTAATAGGAAGAAACGTTTTTCATTCATGAAAAAGTGAACGTAATTCTTTTCATAGAGCAATTTTTGAACTTTTTAACAAAACAACAAATATGACTATGTCAAATTTATCCCTTCTGTACCTTCTTACTCGGAACAACTATAAACGTTAGGTCATAATTGGAATATTCATGATGATCACACCATGAAAAAAAACCGGACAACAATGACCTACCTGACCCTAAATGCCCTGATGTAACTTTGAATGAAGCCCAATTGATGTATAAACTTAATCAAATTTCCAAAATGTTCGCAAAATTCTCTATGTACAGGAGAACTGATCAATAATGTTTTTATTTAAAAATATAATTTGGTTAGGCCAGTGCATTTTAAATGCATTTTATTGATAGTTTAATGGAAACATTTTCAATTAAAAGAAATAAATAATAAAAACCGTGTGCACTCAATTTATGGAAATACAGTAGCTTAGTCTCTCTACATTAAAAACGCTTTATGGACCAGAGTTATAGCTAAAAAACCAAACAGATTGTCACCTCTTGTTTGATTATAGATATTCATCTAGACGATCACTATAAAGTGATCAATTAAATTCCATAACAGATGGTATTATCGTTTCAAGTTTAATACTGTAAACCATGATATTTTAGCGGCAGTTTTATTGTAGCACGTTTGGCAGACATTTCTGCTAACATTAAAATGAGTATACGTGACTCATAAACGAAAAATTTGAGCGCTAAAATAAAACAACGCTAACTCCTTCTGTCAAGTAAAATCGCTAAAACAAGTTTGCGCTAATACAAAACGGTTGACATTAGTAATATAAGCTAAAAATCAATTTAAAATCTTTTCAAAACATCTTCGGAAACATTTTCCTTAACGTTCTAGATTTTGATTCGCTAATACCGGAGGGGACCCTCGGTAAGTATTCGAGCGGTCAAGATCAATCCAAAAATGTTCATCTCTTTCAAATAACCTCAAATAACAAGTAAATTTAAAAATTCTCTTTCCGAGGCCGTTGCTTTCTCTGGAATATTAACGCATTCAATTTTTTACAATGAGTACTTAAAAAAAAAAAAACACTTACCCGTCACCATTTTGAAACACTAAAATATTTGTATCAGACGATGTAGCTTCTCTAAACATGAGGCATGTATACTTTTCCCATTCTCGCATGGCAACTTTGATGAAATATTTTTCACGCGAACCTACAAAGTGAAAACTGAGATATCACTTGACTTCATAATTTATTAGCATATTCGTACCACTGCGGTAGCTCAGTTGGTAGAGTGATCGCTACGTAAGTGTGAGGTCGTGGGTTCGATTCCCATTGGGTCTGACCCAAGACTTGAAAGTGGTTATTGACTGCTCTTTCGCCAAACACTCGGCATTACGAAATGAAATTCACGGTTTTTTTCGGATGGGAACTTACAAAAACGAGGTTCCATGTCACGGTGGGCTTGACAAGATAAAGAACCCTGCTGTATAATGCTATAAACGCCACGCACATGCAAAAATATACACGTTCGCCTATAGCTAGTGACGTGTCGATATACGTGAAATATTTTTGACTGGGACGTTAAACACCATTACTTAACTCAACTCATTAGCATATTCGGGACCTCGGTGACTGAGTGAGAGTTGAGAGTTGAGTAATGGTGTTTAACGTCCCAGTCAAGAATATTTCACTTATATCAAGACGTCGCCAGCTGTGGCGAAGGTGCAGAAATTTTGCCTGAGCGTTACGCTGATGGCATTATACAACAGGGTTCTTTAGCGTGCCAAGTCCACCGTGACACGGGACCTCGTTTATTTTAAGTTCCTATCCGAAAGAACCGTGACTTTCATTTCGTAATGCCGAGTGCTTGGCGAAAGAACAGTCACTACCCACTTTCAAGTCTTGGGTCAGACCCGGCCAGGGATCGAACCCACGACCTCCCATTTACGTCTTTGACCGAGTTGTCTACAGCACTGTCTTACGGATCACAGTGCCTCTCCGTGCCTAGGTTCGAATCCCATGTGGGACAGATCCCAGTGTGACAAAATTTGTCAGTTCTCTAGTCCAAAGTCGGTGTATTGTCTTCTAAACACTCCCGTTTCCTCTACAATCCCTGAACTAGCAGTCTCGATATAAGTGAAAGAACATTGACTTAAAACCATTATTGTTAAATGTCGTTGTAACCAACGTTTGCTAGAAAATGACGTTTACGACGTAAAAATGGTTCATTTTATAATGGGTTGACTGCTAATCATTCAAAGAAATCGGAGTATTAGTGAACTTAATGTGTGCATTGAAACACACCCACCTGCCTACTAAATGAAAGGATATTGCAACCATATCATTTGCATATTTGGAACAAAGAAGTTATTTTTCTTGAGTAATCAGTCGTTACTGTGATAAAAAAAAATGTATATAAAAATTGGAAAATAACGTGAGTGCCTAATGTCTATTTCACCCAAGCTACGATTGACTGACGTCACAAAGTATAAAAAGTCATATGTTAAATTCAATTTAGTATGGAATTCTTTTCTGAGAATTTGACATTGTTCTGCTCTTGCCATTGGCGGTGCCTTGGGGGCACAGTTCACTAAAGAGCGCTTATGAATCGCATTGTATCTCACAGTCTAAGTTCAAGTCTCACTCGGAACAGATCTTGGTAAGAGAAAGTTTACAAGTTTTTTGGGTTTTTTTGTCAAAGGTTGGTGGTTTTCTTTGAATATTCCGGTTTCCTCCACCGTTCATGAATTAACTCCGTTGATATAAGTGAAAGAATCTTGACTGGGACGTAAAACAACACATCTCATATGATGTTGTGCTTCCAAATTTGATACTTACTAAAATGCCCGGATGCGAATCTATAGGGAACCTCTCTATTGTGCCATTTTAGAGAAATCTGTCTGACCGCCTTTCTCTTCTGTCGCTTCTGTGGTCTCCGAGCAAATCTTTTCTTACGAACATCAAAATACGGCATCATCTCTATGTCACCTCTTAAATTGAAGAGAAAAGAGATTGATAATTATTTATTCGTTAATTAATTTATTTATTTATTGATCATTACATCAATGTCCCAATGAGGAATATTTCACTTATATTGAGACGTCAATGAGACGTGAAATGGTAGGATTATTTCCTTTTACAGTACCTCACTTTCTGAAATGCCGAGTGCTTGGCGGCAAAAGAATAGTCATATTTTTCATATCTTAAATACCGAGGGCCGGTCGAAGTTAGAACCCCGAACAAAAAGAACGAACACTCTACAAACTGAATTACAAGAGAGAGAGAGAGAGAGAGAGAGTACATTCTACAAACTGAACTACGAGAGAGAGAGAGAGAGAGAGAGAGAGAGAGAGGAGAGAGAGAGAGAGAGAGAGAGAGTAACAACTTACAATTCAGGAATAGCATAAAGATTTCTAAACTGTTCTTCTGTGAGTAACATGTCCAACTCGGCTAATATATTACCTCCGGGTCCAACCATCTTGTTGGCAGCAACTGCAACATAATGCAAAGTGAAAACAGATGCAAATATTATATGTAGCTAGCTAAACAGGAGGTGATTATCCTTCCGAAGCACCCGGCCTCATTTCCCTGGTGGAAGTTCATGTATCTAACCTTACTTGTTACTTCCAAAGTTTTTACTTTGCTTCTGGATTGTGCTTCGGACATGGATTAGTATGTTTGTTTTTGATATGTAATACTACACCAGTGTTCGTCCTTAGAACTAAAATATGACATGCGCTCTTGCATATTACATATAACATTGTATTCTACACAGAAATCTGAGTCCGAATTCACGAAGAGGCGCGGCTTTAATATGATTGATGGTTCCTCCAGTCAAGGTATCTTTCATCCCAATACTGTGATATCATTTTTTCGTGGTGTCCAATTTCATGATTCAAAAAAATACGGTGTCATCAGATGGTAAGTTCTTGGTCTGTTTTTACCGTTTAAGGATTGGAATCATATTAGCTCATATACTAATTCCGAAAAATTCATTATGTAAACGTTTTTACGTTTTTTGAAAACGCCTGGCAAAAGAACGTTACGGGGTGTTAATCGCATAGTACAGCAGCGAATCCGATTGAGTTAAGTGGCATACTTACCGTCCATTCCACCGAGGGACCTGGCTATGATTTGATCCATGGTCTCCGCAGTCAAAGCTTCTTCCATCCCGATATCTGCCGGAGGCGGATCGTCGTAGTTCTCTTGACCACTGACATAGCCACATATAAGTGCAACCTGTTAAAAAGATATATGTTTTGTAATTCAAAACGCAATATTATAGGTAAACAATTTTGGCCTGTCCGCTTGACTTTTGATTTGAATATTTATTGTAGACGAGTGAATTTATGTTTAGAAATCACGTGGGTTTATTTTGTCAACATAATGCGAACACTTATCATGTACCTTGAGTACAGATTATCAGTAGTGAATCCTACTACAACCCATAATGGCATTAATTGGGTTGATTCCAATGAATCCCATTTATTGGGTAGATTCTTCTATATGAATATTCCTAATGAAAGGTCAAGCGGACAGGTCAATGGTGTTTAATTATACCATGCTTGATATGTGTGTCGACTTTGCAGAGTAGCGTATTATTTATACAGTCAATCACGTCTATAAAGGCAACCCAAGGGAACAAGAAACAGTGATCTTTATGGGCAGGTGACCTTTATATATACAAGTTCAAACAATATGAATAAAGAACAATTGGTAAAGAAATCTACTGGCCTGTATAAGCAGGTGGCCCTTATATAGAGGTGGCCTTTAAGCAGGGTTGACTGTTTTGAGCTGTGTTGGTTCCCGTAAGTTTATGAGGTCCATATTTGCTAAAAAAAAAAAACTAGAACTGTCCTTGAGAACCAAATACCCCTGTCTCCAACATTAAATGTTTTCCCGCGACCTTAACCTTAAGCTTTCTGATATGACCTTAAATCAAGGTCATGACACACTTTTGGACCTTGAAGATTATTCATGTGAAGTTTTATGATAGTTTTCCAAAGCAGCAATGAGGTATGTCCCGGATACGATTTTACACGGACGAACAAACAGACAAACATACCCCCTCAAACTATATTGCGGTGGTATAAAACAAGAGGAGGTTAGCAATATTTTAATAACAAATCAGTCATAAATTTTTGTTTAAATACTCAAAATGAAAATATTGTTAGAAAGAACACTGCTGTGCGAATAATGTTAGATGTGCAAAATGTTCAATTCTATCGAAAATTACGGAACAATCACGACAGCGCGGTTAAGAATCATAAAAATCCTGCACAAAAATTATGATATCATTGCCCACTGCCTACATTAAAATTTGACGTCATCACAGAAAACTTTAACTATAACAAAAAAAAAAAATAATTTTGATAAATAAATTTTAAAAACATTATTAGAGTCTCATCATACAACATATAAAATCTTTTATAGAATTCCATAAAACAATTAAATTTAAATTCCTAACTCTCACTTTTAAGTCGGTTTAATTCAATTAAATTGTCTAGACGTGTAATTTTCATTGAAATTTGATTAATTTACTTGAAATGTCAATCAACTTTGATTCCCAGACTTTAATACCTTTTCTGTCAATCAAATATATTTCTCAGGCAATAATAATACATGTACCTAACCTGTCAATCAACTTCGATTCCCAGCTGGCAATAATGTATGAGGTCTCAATCAAATTTTATTCAGAGGAAATGACATAATTCGAGCAATACTACAGTACGATACAGGTCTGTCCAAAGAGTAACACCATGCTTGAGTGCAGAATCGGCAACTCATCTCGGTTCCTCGTTAGCTATATCGCTATCGATATCTGTGTCTATCGGTTGCAGTTGCCGTAAATCGATTCCTTTTCTTAAGCTTAACTTTCGACGGGTCTGTACTGCAAGCTTACGAATTAGTTCAGAATCGACAACTCACCACAGTCCCTCGTTAGTAATTTTGACAGTTTTTCGGCTATCGACAGTTTTTTCGGCTCTCGATAGGTATTAGGCTATCGATATCTGTGCTAGTTAGTAGCCGAAAATCCACTCTTTTCTTTAGCTCAGTGATAATCTGTACCGTAAGCTAACGAATTAGAATCGACAGCTTATCACAATCCCTCGTTGGATATATCTAGATAGTTAGTCAGCAATTGTTATTTATCTTACGGCAGCTAGCGTTTTGGTCACTAGCTATTCATACCGTGTCCACTAGGTAGCCTACATTCGACTCTGTTGTTAGCTCAGAGTTAAACTTTCGACAGTTCTGTACTGTATGTTCAAGTATATTGAAATTAACAAATAGACCGTTTGATCTACAATACCAGTTATTTGACGGAAATTTCTAAACGTTAGACCTATATTAATAAATGCATATTGCAATTTATCAGTTATAAAGTCATTGATCATGCATTGTTGCGTGGGTATAAATCAAGATTTATTTCAAGGAAATGCACTCTAAAGTACTATAAAAGTGCAATGAAGTATGCATACCTTGCAAGACGATAGAAAAACATATAACCTATTATTATACTATGAATATATTATGCACTTTATTGACCATTCACGGGGAGGGGGCTTTATACCATACTGAAATCTAGTGAGGTTTACTGACCGGTACAACGGGCGATAAAATTATACCTCGCAGCACAACAGTATCCAAGAAAACGGTTCCTGGAGGGAAAACCAATAAGTGTATCCCTTGGTCACACACAAAAACGCATTTGTTTCATATACAAAAAATGAGTTGAGTTGAGTAATGGTGTTTAACGTACCAGTCAAAAATATATCACTTATATTGAGACGTCGCCAGCTTTAGGCGAAGGTGCAGAAAGTTTGCCTGTGCGTTGCGCTGATTGCATTATACAGCAGGGTTCTTTATCGTACCAAGTGACTTTCATTTCGTAATGTCGAGTGCTTGGCGAAAGAACAGTCACTATCCACTTTCAAGTCTTGGGTCAGACCAGGCCAGGGATCGAACCCACGACCTTCCACTTACGGAGCGAGCACTCTACCATTTGAGCCACCGCAGTGGTACATCTGTACACCCCGAATAATGTGATCAAGGACAATTAAAGCACAGGTGCCCGGGGTATGGATTTTAAGCATTCTATAAAAATATATCTTGTTATATATGTGATACGCTATATATTTATAGAATGTTTAAAATCTATACCCCGGGCACCTATAAATTCTAGTTCCTATAACGGTGAATTTCTGGGAAGCCCGGACCAGGCGCCAACGAAGTAAACCAGAAAAGACAAATTCTTTTTCGTTCACAGATTAGATACCTCAGAAAACGCAAGATTGTAAATTTTAAGTTCAAGCGGTGTGTTAAATAGTGCAATTGAAGGTCGCCAAACCATCCAGTTTATTTAACAACCAATGACCCATAAATACGTACAGTCAACCTGTCTATAAAGGCCACCCAAGGGAACCAGTAAAATAGGAATTTAAGGGCAGGTGGCCTTTATATACAGGTTCAAATAATATAAAATAAAGAACAATTGGGATACAATTATACAAGCCGGTACAGATCTAGAGGTGACCTCAAATTACGGTAGGTCGGACTGTACTGTAAAGAATTCAAATTGGCCTTTTTTACCAAACAATGATCAACACATCCCTCCATGCGCGCGTGTGTTTGTGTGATATAAACATGGTTAAAAAAGCGAACACATCCGTGTAATAAATACAAACTGTTGGCTAGACAAGAAGTGATACGCTTAACCGACACTACCTGATTACGAGAAACAGGAACCTTTAATTGTTTTTTTACATTAAAATTCCGTTTACAGTACAGTACAGACCCGTCGAAAGTTTAACACTAAGATGATATAATCAATCTAACTGCCGCTGACGAATGGTTGACATAAAGATAGCCAGCAACCAAAAACTGCCAATACATGTATATTATAGCTGTCATGTGCTACTTTTGAATTTTTATGAAATAATACATTCAAAAGTAGCACATGACATAGCTAACGAGGGGCCGAGATGAATTGCCGATTCGGCATTTATTCGTTAGCTTATTGTCATTTTTTCGACAGATCTGTAGTGTATAGCTAACCCGAGTCCGTCGCTTCGGTAGTAATGTGTTAGCTTATTGACAGGTCTGTACTGTAGTGTTAACCTTTCCACATAAATCGCTTTTTAATCAGTTGTTTGAATGACTCAAACATGGCAACACCGCCTATATTTCGTACTCAAAAAATATGATAAAGCAGGTTTACCAGATGCCACTTCACCCAGTTTTCAGGCGGCTAATAAGGAAGTTTCTGTTATGGCAACAAATAATGGTGGCGTCCGGGGGAAAATAGAGAAAAAGGAAATATGGATCATATTCTCCAGAGACAAGGGCAAAAATTGCTTAATTTTCGCCAAACTTTTATTTTCGCGACTCGTTTCACTCGCGAATTTACGCCAAAATAGAACGATTGCAAAAATTTCCAGATATGTACAGTATTGTAAAGTTAACGAGAAACCGAGATGAAATGCCGATTTTGTTAAATTAATTCGTAAAACTTTAGACAGGTCTGTACTGTATTTCTCTGAATGGAAGTTGTAGTAATTAATTAAAGATATCCTCTCGTCGGTAGAATTGGATCAAGTGTGTACAGGAACAGTGCTCTTAATGAAGACCCAGTTTTATATTATAATGTTATAAGCATGTGTATATTTAATATTGAAATAAATAAGTCTGAAATACAGCATAAAACACAATGTGTATAACGTTTTATATTAAACGGGCACCTGTTTCTAATTACATTTTTATACTGTTTATCATCCAATTTTTTTTTTACCTTAGAATCAAGGTTTTGGACTTTTTATAATCAAATTTAGACTGTTTTTATAAACAGAATTTAGCTGAATTGAATGGTTGTTCTTACTTCATAACAATAAAAACGACAGTCTCACATTTTTTTATTCTGATCACTTGATACGTTTGTTAACCAAATGTACAAGCCTATATTATTTTATGACCAAATACAAGTCCTTACGCCATGGATAAAACTCTCTGAACAGCCTTTTATTGGTGATAAATATAAATTTCAATTTGATTTCAATGCTTTTCAAGCTACTATTTGTATTTGAATACGACGATGCATTTTCAAGTTTCCAATAATACATTCCATTTTAAGCGACTACGTGGACATGGCCTTAAAAAAATTCCCAAAACAAGCAGCTGATCACTGAGGTGTCCAAAATGTCGTTTATATTGCTATAACATCCAATGTCGTGCAAAGCAAACTGAGCGACACATCCTAGCGCTATGATTAACTTTCTTGCAAAGCGATAGAAGATTAAGCACTTTAAACGTCAATTCTAGACATGCCAATGTTATCTTTACATTTCGCATTTCTTTACAATCTTACGTTGGTCTTTAATTTTGGTTGAAATTTAAAACGCTATTGCTCATGTCATGCGTGTCCAGTCGCTGGAGTAACCAGTAAGTGATGTCATGTGATCAATGGTTATTATGGCTTAATAATTACATTTTGTTTCAAATATGATCTTACAAAATTACTAATTTTAAAAAGCTATTGTTATTCTTTAAAATTTGAGCATTTTTTATCATAATTACCTTTAAAAGTAATATTAAGGTCTCCATCATCAATATTACGAATCTTCAAAGGTTTTCACTTTAAACTTTATGATGTTTCCAAATTAAAAAGATTCAATCCCCCATGGATGGGCGGCTCTTCAACATCAACAACAAGACGGCGCAGTGATTTACCGGTCAAGTTGGAGTGCTGAGGCATATATCTCGACTTGCAACCGGAAGTTTGACATCATTTTTAATAAGGACTATTTTTATTTGTTAAAGATGAAGACAAAAATTTTACTGGCTTAAGTATAACCACTTTCACAACCGTTTCCGATTTTTATTTAAACTTTAAATGCAAAGTACAGACCTAATCGAAAGTTTAACAATAAGTTAACGAAAAGGAGTCGCAGTTTGGCTGCTGAGTGACTGCGGTAGGGAAAGCTAGATATGTTAAAACTGCCATGAGAAAGATAGCAGCTGCCAAAAAGATGTCGATATATATAACGAAGGGTCGAAATGAGCTGCCGATTAAGCTCTAATTTGTTAATCCGATGTTAAACTTTTGGCAGGCCTGTACTGTTATGGTTTGTATTAAAGTATCGTATGATAAACTCGATTATTGTTTCAACTAATCTTGTTTTAAACTTGATACTGGAAGAAAAACTACTAGCAGTTAATATGTGGAACGGCGGGATGAACGACCTGACTCAAGTTTCAAAATCAATCCTTAGGCCAAGTGGTACAAATGGACGTTACGCATGGTGTGTACCAATATATAAAATATCATGGTATTATTCTAAGTCCTAACTTAAAGTAACTGTAATAATTTTATCATTAACGTATAAAGAATAAAATATTGTGTTTCAATTAAAAGTATACAAGAAAAGCATCATATATAATGGTACACGGCTAAATTTAACAGATACCAATGATGCACTTAACAGTTGCCGGCGTTTGAAACGACGTTTTTAAACTCAACTTTTTGTCACAACCAAACACAGATGTTATAAGCTTAAAATAATCACCTTAATGTCACCTTGATTTTAAGAATTTCTCAGTTAGATAGATCTAAATTAGGAAAACTATATGTTAAGAAACGATTGTGAACTGAGGACTGATTTTAAAATGAAAATAATAATTTTTTAATTACAATCGTTTTAATAAATTGGGATAAAAACGCGAACTTCCACCATCGAAGTGAGGCCGGATGCTCCAGAAAATATATTACCGGAAGATTAAGCACCTCTGGTCTAGGAAGCGATGAAACAACCGGTCTCAGTCTCCTTTAAGATGTTCACGTGTTTAAGCCAATTTACCGGTTTTCAAAGTTTTTACTTTGCTTTTTGGATCGTGATTTAAACATGAATCAATTTGTTTGTATTTGATGAGGCTGAAACTAGTGTACAAGAACTCAAGTGATAATGTGCAGACCTGTCGAAATTGTTACACTGAGCTAACGAGAAGGGGCCAAATGTCGGCTACGGAGTGGTCGAGATTAATAGAATCTATTACAACTTGTGGTACCAGATAGGGAAATGCAACCTGAGTTCTAATATATTTGGTCCAGAACCAGGTTTGCCGAATTCTTGACTAAATATATTAGAACGAGGGTTGTGATTTCCTTATCTGGCACTACAAGTAGTAATTGATTCTATTTCTTGCACCAGAAAGTACAATTTTTCAATTTAAAATCAATTAAAACTATCAATACATTTCTTATTTTGTTGATAAAATATTGCGGGAAAAACATCGTGTAGTCTATCTTGCACGGGGGGGGGGGGGGGGGGGGGGGGAGGGATGTTGTGCAAGATGGAGATATCATACACCTGTTTTTATGGATTTTTCTATCTGGGGTGCAAGAAATGGACACCTAGTGACCAACGAGAGAGAGAGAGAGAGAGAGAGAGAGAGAGAGAGAGAGAGTATAAAGCTGCCGAAAAAAAATTGAGGTATAAATAATGAGGGGTCTAGATGAGATGTCGTCGATACAGAACAAGCCTGTTCAACACTAAGATAATTAAAAACAAACATACTAATCCATGTCCGAATTACAATCCAGAAAAAAGTAAAAACTTTGGAACTGACAAGTCAGGTTAGACACGTGAGCTTCCACCAGGGAAGTGAGGCCGGGTGCTCCAGAAGGGTAAGCACCTCCTGTTTAGCTAGCTCTACCCACCACGCGTGTAATCAAAATTGTGTGAAAGGAACATGGAACTATGGAACGTCAAATATATCCAAGGCAATCCTGGACACAGAGACATCAACAATACTGTGATGAAATAAAAAACTTTTTGAGGGCCTTGATAAGCCTAGGCTTGCAATATCCCCGAGTCAACAATTTATTTGCAAGCAGCCTGCTTCGTTGTACAATAACGAATTTGTACCGGCCGAATCATCAGCTCATCTACCTCGATAGCTTATCGGTAGTACTATCTATCTTTCGGCAGCTTAAAAGTCGCTAGCTACTTATATCTAGGTCACTCGGCAGACGAACTTTACCCCTGTGTTATACTTTCCACAGGATTGTATATTTTCTTTGAAGGTATGATTCAACAACAACTCATATTATGATAATTATCATTTCAAAAACGTTCAAGTGATTGGCTGACGTAAGATCTATTATTTGGTACAAGACCGTCGAAAGTTTAACACCAAGTTAACAAATTTGTGCCAAATCGCCAGCTCTTTTTTGGCCTCTCGTCTGCGTATATTAACATCTTTAATTTTCAACAGCTGCTTTCGATTTTTTGGCCAATATCTATCCATATTTCGGTTACTCGGCAACTGAGTTTCAACTCTTTTTCGTTGGCTCAGTGTTAAACTTTTGACAGGTCTGTACCGCAAGATCTAAGCAGTTATACTTCAGATGACAAACATGCACTTCCTATTGCACCGGCTATTTACATGTAATCGTGCTGATTGTTCCATTGTTACCCGGATGTAGCTTATTGCATTGTTGTCCGGTCAGCACGTGAAACATCTTAACTTTCCCGGTATTGACAATTAAATTGCTTTTATTTGTTAAATTGCTAAGTTCATTGTACCATCTGACATCTGATATGCGGTGAGTTTGCCTGCCCTTTGTTCAGTTAATGGGAGTGTGTCAGTCAAAGTCGATCCCTCAAGGTCCGAAACTGTGTCCAACTTCTTCAAGCTTCGTATGTCGCGCGATAATCACAAGATAAATACGAAAGCTGAGTCCAGTTCAGTTAATGGGATTGTACCAACTTAACTCTATCCATCGAGGTCCGAAACTGTGTCTAACTTTTTAAGCTTCGTATGTCACGCGGTGAGTCACAAAAATACGGAACATGGTCGCAGTTCAGTTAATGAGGGTGTACCAACGTAACTTGATTCCCTCAAGGCTCGAATCGGTGTCTACCTTCTAGCACCTAATGTCGCGCGATAATCAAAAACAAACATACTAATCCATGTCCGAATCACAATCCAGAAGCAAAGTAAAAACTTTGGAACTGATAACGTGAATTTCCACCAGGGAAGTGAAGTCGGGTGCTTTGAAAGGGAATGCACCTCCTGTCTAGCTAGCTACATCCGCCACGTGTGTTATCAAAACTGCGTGAAAGAATCATGGAAATATTGGACGTCAAATATATCCAGGACAATTCTAGACACAGAGACATCAAACTTATCAACAATACTGTGATGACGGCCATAAAACTTTTTGAGGGTCTTCATAAGCCTAGGCTTGCAATATCCCCGAGTCAAGCGATAAGAATGCTGGCGGGTGCACTAGTGTACCACGTAATCAATTCTCCATCAAGCTCCAAAACTGTCTACCTTCTACCTCTGTAATCACAATTGAAAATGAAAGGGACATGAAATTACGGGACATCAAATATGTACATGATAATATTTGGTAAAACATCTTTTGGTCCTTTGGGTTTCTTCAACATCTTTCAAAAAAGTTTTGGTGTCATAATTTTGGTCCAAACACTACTGTTGAGGAATTGTATTCTGAAACGGCCATCTAGTACATATATATATATATATATATATATATATATATATAGTGCTGTAAAATTAAAACTAGTATAATATGTAATTCAGAGGCATCATATTTATCAACAATATTTGAGGGCGGCTATTAAAATATTGCGGGATTTGGTTAACCTAGGTCCCTGCGTCAATAATTTATTTATAAGCAGCATTCTTCGTTGTATAAAGTTCTCGTAGTGGGAACAAACTTTACCATAGCGTATTATTTGTCAAACATAGGCTTGCAATATCCCTGCGCCAACAGTTTATTTGTAAGAAGCTTGTTTTGCTGTTCCGTAATAGGGACAAGATCTTACGTAGAATGCAAGTCTCAAATTGCAATCTTAAGCTTCAAATTTTCACACAGAAGCAGTAAGACATGACATTGACCTTCTTTCTAATATTAGATTCATATTTTATTCACCTGTTGCGTGTCCTAATTGCAGTCAGGTGTTGTTAAGCAACTTTTAATAACCTACCTCTCCGATTGAAGATTGATAATATATGATTTTCTTTATTAAAAATAGTATAGCAATATTAAGATAAGAAACAAACCTACATATCACTTTTATCCGCTATGACTCATATCAAACAATAATGCTTTTAGGTCCTTAGTTTCCCTTAGGTAAACGTGCTCTAAAACTGGTATTTTTTTCTATTTGGAAGCCCCTCCTCTCTCTCTCTCTCTCTCTCTCTCTCTCTCTCTCAATCTCTCTTGCACACACACACACACACACACACACACACACACACGTAAGATTGCAAGCATCATAAGGCCTTCTTTTTGTACCCCGGCATATTACATTCTATGTAAATTTCTTGATTTTTTGGCAGAAACGCTTAAAATGTTTGATTCCGCCAATGTTAGGCATTTTCAATCATGACTAATTAAAAGTTTAGTAAAGGGTTCAAATGGAAGTCCTTCCATATATGGAATAAATCTACACACACCAATACAAACATACCGGCCAATGCCCAAATCACAATCACTAAGTAAACAAAGTAAAAACGAAACTGGCAAACCAAGTATAACACACGAATTTGCAGCAAAGAAGCGAGACGAGGTGCCCCAGAAGCACGTCCTGTTTAGCTAGATACACACGCAAGTGAGAATAAAAGGAACATGGAACTACGGAACGTCAAATTTATCCAAAGTAGTTTGAAATAAAGGGACATGGCCCTTATCGAGATTATTGTGATGAGGTTCTTAAAACGTTTTCAGGCCCTTAATAAGCAATATCCCCAAACCAACCATTTATTTGCGTTGTTGTATATAGAACACGTTGTTGGAACAGGCTCTATCATAGTGTACTAATTGTGACATCAAAATAGAAAATTTTAAATTATCTTTTTGTTAGTTTTCAGGAAATTTGCGAATAAGGTGTCATTTTGAATATCTCTTTACGTTTATTGCATCTGTCATCTTATAAATTTTTTAATCTTCTGAATGAAGTATTCAAAAATTTATAATGTTGTCATATTATAATTTTTTTAAATTTTTCATTAAAAAAATTAAAACATTTCTAATATGACACATCACCTATTCCAATTTTGTCTAATGGTCATACAAGATTGCCAAAGTTTTGGTTAAGAAATGATCGTGAAACTTGAGCCAGACCAAAGAGCATACCGTCGTCGCTTTGATTGATTGATTGATTGATTGATTGATTGGGATTTGGTGTCCCAGTTAAGAATATTTCAGTTATATTGCGCTATCACAAACTACAGGTGAAATGACAGAAATTTTGACATCGGTGCAGTCGTCAATTTGAAGGGGATTTCTTTAGCGTGTTGCGCGTAACCAAGATAAGGGGGGGGGGGTTCTTCCGAAGGACCCCTTGAGACATTAAAATTCTTATTATTAGCACTTTAACGATTAAGAAAATTTTAAAATTTTGTTTTTAAGTTTGCTATATATAAGTTAATGAGAAATGGCTGTGAAACTGGGGCCTGATCGATTATTCGCACAATATAAATATTCACATAGGTTTTTCACATTGCGTAAATAGGGTGTTTACATTGCAAACAAAGGTTGTTCACAGAAATAAAAATGTCCTTATAGAATTTTCACACATAAATCTATACGGTGACTTGTTAGTGAAAAATATCTACTGCGATGTGGTCAAATGTGCGCAGTTGGAGCCTATTGAGTCACATAATTTCCCGCCCTTTTTAATCATTGTACGATTGATTACGCCCTATATATCTTCAAACACCTGGTTCATGAACATGCGGGAAAATGATTGTTTTAATTAAAATAAATTTTTCCAATTTATTTATGTCGAAACTATTTTTAATTAAATTGTTATTCGTTAACTCGTACTTGTCTTTTTCACATTAAATAAATGAATAATAAAGAAAGTTACATAAATCATAAATCGCGGAAATTTGAATTATTTCAGAAAAATAGATTTTTTGAAATGTATATAAGTGCTGGCTGTTGTATTTGTTCTTTATTCTGATCCTGTCCTAGCACTAAACCTTAGTGGAGGACTGATCATAGTTACTTGTAAGATGAACGTTTACATCTTACTTTTAGTTTTTGGGACTTTAACCCAGGTAAGTTAAATCTATTTACTTTTCTCCACCACATCTGAACTGACTTTCCTCGGTTTTAGTGAATCAATATTGACTGTGGTGTAAAACTCTTTTACGCTACTCTATCTTTTTTTTTATCGGGGCTTTGAACTAGCTAGCATTAATTGATTTACTTTTTCTACGTGCACTTCGGTTACCTCTTCTATTTCTGAACTGAACTGTCTCGATATTGTAGATTCTTAACTGGGCGTAAAACCTCCTTACTTCAATCCCCTCTAGATTCACTCTTTTCCATTATTAAAGTAAAAAAAATCACGTTTTGCCATGTGTTCGTTTTGGGGAAACGTTCAATCTGTTATAGGTTCAATTTGAAGAGCGTCCGATCTGTCACGAGTTCATTCTATATGCCATGGGTTCATTCGTTTTAGAAAGCGTTCGATCTGTCATGGGTTCAGTTATGGTACCGTTTGATCTGTCACGGGTTCATTTTGGGGAGCGTTCGATCTGCCATGGGTTCAGTTTGTGGAACGTTTGATCTGTCACGGGTTCAGTTTGGGAAGCGTTCGATCTGACACGGGTTCAGTTTGGGGAGCATTCTATATGTCATGGGTTCCTTTTGGGAAGTGTTCGATCTCTCATGCGTTTAATATGGGTAGCGTTCGATCTGTCATAGGATAGATTTTGGGAGCGTTAAATCCGTCATGGGTTCAATATGGGGAGTGTCCGGTCTCTAATGGGCTCGATATTTAGCTATTGCTTAATCGTATCTAGATTTTAATACTGGAATTTGTGAAATAAATGTCAAGGTCAAACTCTGGATGGTTGTCTATTTTCGAATTAATGAATCTGAATTTTTTTTATTAATTTGATTGGTTGATAAAGCACTATACACTTTTCAAAACTTCAAAATAGGCGTTTTTGTCTTAAACGTAAACTTAAAATTCATGTATTCAAGTTCCTATTAAGTCTGAACTAGGGTATCTTCATTTCAACTTTAGGCAGTTAACTGGTCATGTCTCAATATAAGTGAATTTACCTTGAATGAAACTTACACTCCTTTCTATATGCTACACTTGAGCTTTTATTTGAATTCCGGTTGGTTGATTGATTGATTGATTGATTGATTGATTGATTGATTGATTAATTGATTAATTGATTGATTGATTAATTGATTGATCGAGTTTTTAGGTCCAAGTCAAAAATATTTCTCTTTTATCGACTAATCACCAGCTATAGATGAATTGGCAGAATTTTTATCTTTGTAGGGCGCGCTCAGGGCAATTTATTGGAAGGGAAATTCTGCATTGACACGGGACATCGGGTTTTAAGATCTCTTCCGAAGGACCACTTGACTTTCATTTCTAAATTTGGGTTGGCAAAAGTAACTACCCATTTTCAAATCTTGGTCAGACACAGACCGGAGATCGAATCCTCGTCCTCCCACATACGATGCGAGCACAGTACTAACTGTTTAACCCTTATGTTTTCTTTCGTTAAAGTATTGTAATATATTTCTATACCGAGTAGGAAGTTTTTTACCTGTAGGAAGTATTTCCTTTAGTAATTATTTTCCGTATTTATTTAACTTTTTGCGACAAATCTAATTAATCATTTTGTCAAGGACAGAGAGAAGTACAAAATACTACAAAAGAAAGAAATTTGTAATTGAAAAAAGTGCAGGTGTAACCAAGCTAAAACAGAAACTTTTTTTAATTTATCTGTATTTTCTTGGGGAAAAAAACCCAAAATATGGACCCTGAAATATTACAAGCCTAGGCGTATCAAGCCCCTAAAAAGTTTTATAACCGTCATTACAATGTTGTTAATAAGTTTCTGTGTCCAGGATTGACCTGGATATATTTGACGTCTCATAGTTCCATGTTCCTTTCACACAGTTTTGATTACACACGTGGTGGATGTAGCTAGCTAAACAGGAGATGCTTACCCTTCCTGAGCACCCGGCTTCACTTCCCTGCTGGAAGTTCACCTGTGTAAACTGGCTTGTCAGTTCCAAAGTTTTTACTTTGCTTCTGAATTGTGATTCGGACATGGATTAGTATGTTTGTTTTTGTTTATTACCGTCATCACAATATTGTTGATAAGTATGATGTTTTTGTATTTTATATAGATTTATCCGAGATATATTTTATGTCCTATGGTTCCATCCATGTTCCATTTATTCTCGAGGCCGCGGTGGCATAATGGATAAGACGTCAGTCTACAAATCCAGGGTCTAAGACGTCAATCTTCAAATCCAGGGTCTCTCACCGCTGTGAGTTCGAGTCCCGCTCGGACCACATGTGGGAAAGTGAATTTTCCTTGCCATTGGCCTTTACTGATTCATCTGGTATCAGTATAATGGACTGGGGGAGTGGTATGCTTGTCTGCGGTGTACCGAGTCTGTGAGCTAGCACATATAAGTCGCCCTGAGTGCGCGCTAGTACAAGGCAGACCATACAACACACTCGCATTTCACATGAATCCACAAAATTGTTCATAGATTAATCCATGGAGATTAATAAAATAGTTCTCGTCGCGAATAGCTGAAAAATTGTTGATGCTACGTTAAGCAGCATTCAACCAATCAATCAACCATTTATTCTCAATTTTGGATTTACACGTAGTTGATGTAGGAGGGGGGTTGTAATTTGTACATGGACTGGTATGTTTGTGTTTTTTATTGTTTCTAAAAAGCATTGTTGAAGGTAGCAGATACATGTATAAGTTTTTGCCATAAATTATTTTTTTTTTTTCAATTTGAATATGCATTGTAATGCTAAAATGTCCGTAATTAATATGTCCACTCTGAATTGAATAACTTGAAATAATTTGGTCGCTAAAATCTTTATTGTTTTGTCGCTAAAATGTTTAATATTTTATTTCATTTCAATATATATATATATATATATATATATATATATATATATATATATATATATATATATATTTATTTATTTATTTATTTGTTTGTTTTTTATTATTATTATTATTACTATTATTATTCAAATATCTATGTTATCCCTACATTTAATATCACTGTCTCAAACAACATGACCTGATATTCACTTTATTAATCTAGAAAAATAAAATGTTTACGCAATTCGCACAAAAATTTAATCAATACATTTTATTAATACCTAAAAGCTTCCTTTTACATTCATCACACATGGATATTAAAAGACCACCTGTGTTATTTAAATAAATAATTTTTATAATTTTATTTATAAATAAATTTAATATTGAATCATATATAATCTTAATATTAATAAGACGAATTCATAACCAAGAAAATATTATGTGAGTCAATTAAGGTCTGGCCGCCTTGATATCAATGATAGAATATTGATTTGGGCGTTAAAACACAATTTCTCCACTCCAGTACTGACTGCCTCGATATCCCTGCTAAAATATTGACCTCGGCGTTAAAATACCATTTCTCCACTCCAGATCGGACCGCCTCGATATCAATGATAGAATATTGACCTGGGAGTTAAAACACCATTTCTCCACTCCAGTACTGGCTGCCTCGATATTAATGATAGAATATTGACCTGGGCGTTAAAACACAATTTCTCCACTCCAGTACTGGCCGCATCCATATCAATGATAGAGTATTGACTTGGGCGTTTAAACATCATTTCTCCACCCAGTACTGACCGCCTCGATATCACTGCCAGAATATTGACCTGGGCTTTAAAACACTATTTTCTACTCAAGTACTGACCGCCTCGATATCACTGTCAGAATATAGACCTGGGCGTAAAAACACCATTTCTCCACTCCAGTACTGGCTGCCTCGATATTAATGATAGAATATTGACCTGGGCGTAAAAACACCATTTCTCCACTCCAGTACTGACCGCCTCGATATCAATGGTATAATATTGACCTGGGCGTTAAAACACCGTTTCTCCACTGCGTTAAAACACAATTTCTAAACTCCAGTACTGGCCGCATCCATATCAATGATAGAGTATTGACTTGGGCGTTTAAACATCATTTCTCCACCCAGTACTGGCCCCCTCGATATCACTGCCAGAATATTGACCTGGGTGTTAACACAATTTCTCCACTCCAGTACTGACCGCCTCGATATCGCTGCCAGAATATTGACCTGGGCTTTAAAACACCATTTTTTCCACTCAAGTACTGACCGCCTCGATATCACTGTCAGAATATTGACCTGGGCGTTAAAAACAATTTCTCCACTCCAGTACTGGCCGCCTCGATATCAATGATAGAATATTGACCTGGGCGTAAAAACACCATTTCTCCACTCCAGTACTGACCGCCTCGATATCAATGATAGAATATTGACCTGGGCGTTAAAACACCATTTCTCCACTGCAGTAATGACCGCCTCGATATCAATGATAGAATATTGTCTTGGGTGTTATTAAAACATCATTTCTCCACTCCAGTATGGACTGCTTCGATATCACTGACCGAATATTGATCTGGGCGTTAATACACCATTTCTCCACCCACTTAACCCAAAACTGTCTGAACTGACAGAATCCTTTGAGCCATTCAAACAAGAACTGACCTAAACTATCTACTCCAGTCTAGAACTGACTGCCTCGATTTCAAAGAGCGAGTATTGACCTTGGCTTAAAACACCTTTACCCCGCTCCACTCTATTATTAACTTGGGTACTTAAATTCATAACCTGGAGAATACTGGTTGATTTACTGTTAGTTCCGTTAGTTCGGTATGTTCTAAATTACTGACCGCCTGGACATCAGTAGGACGGTTTTGACCTGTGCGCAAAACACAATTACTCCATTCAAACCCAGAACTGACCACTAAGGGAGATAGATAATTGTCTATCGATCGCAAAATTAAATATTTGCATGGATTGTGGTCGCGAATTTACATATCCGCGAATAGTTTCTTAGGGAGAGAACGCAAAAATTGATACTCATTAATTAAAAGTTATCTACATTATATATTGGTATTGCCTATCGTAATTTTTATATTCCGTCCAAATACAGTCCAACCTGCCTTTAAGGTCACCTCTATATAAGGGCCACCTGCTTATAAAGGCCAGTAGAATTGTATACTAATTGTTCTTTATTAGTATTATTTAAACCTGTTTATAAAGGCCACCTGTCCATAAAGGCCACTTTTACTGGTTCCCTTGGGTGGCCTTTATAGACAGTTTTTACTGTATAAAAAGAAAATACAAATATTTTGTTGTGTTGTGCTGCTGGTGTCATTTTTTATAGTTTCTGTTACAAGTATTTGTTTTCATTTATTTATATTGAACTCATGATTCTAGGTACACAGAGTGGAAGCCTGGTTTGGGTGGAAGTGGATCACGAATAATGCGGACAACATGACACTAACCGAGAGACTGACAAAAGTCAACGGAGGGGTGGAAGGTGATTATCTGTAATATGTTCTAGAAATCTTTATATAAATGTTCTTATATATCTGACGTCTCATAGTTCAATGTTCCTTTCATTGTCAATTCATTTTTACGACAAACTATCGGTATACCAATGGGTACAAACTGTGCACCATTGCACGCTGATTTGATTCTTTATTATTAGAAACAAACTTTAGGCAGAATTTAGTTATATATGGCAAGAAATATGCCGCCAAATCATTCAACTCAACATGCATATTTAGATGACGTTCTTTCTCTGAATAATTCTACATTTGGAGACCATGTTAATGCCATCTATCCTAGAGAGCTTGAAATAAACGATACGTCTGATTCCTCAAGTTCTGCTTCATATTTAGAGTTATACTTCAAATATGACATCAACGAAAGTCTTTATTTAAAGCTGTATAACAAACGTAATGACTTAAATTTTTCTATTGCTAACTTTCCTTTTCTACACAATAATATAACTGCTTCTTCTGCCTATGTTGTATTTACACAAGCAACACGCTATGGTAGAGTTTGTTCCCAACATTGGACCTTGAAAATTTTAACTGAGCAACCTGCTCTTGGTTTTGATTATGAACATGGATGAATATGTTTTGTTTAGGCATAAAATAATCATAAGTGTCGGATGAAGCAATTTTTATGCAGAATCTTGTTATATATGGAAAGAAATCTGTCAACTCAACATGCATATATTTAGATGCCGTTATTTCTCTTAATAATTCTACATTTGGAGATTATGTTAATGCCTGGATATAATTGACGTCCCACAGTTACATGTTTCTTTAATTTCTTTTTTTTCATAAGTGTTGGGTGTACCTAGCTAAACATGTGGTGCTATAGAAATCGTTTCTTCAGTGGAAGTTCATGTGTATAACTTAATTTGACAGTTTTAAAAGTTTTTACTTTCCTCTGGGTTGTGATTTGGACATGGATGGGTATGTTTTCTTTGGGCATAAACACAAGCATAGAACTTTGTGTTGTTAATCTTATTCTTTTACCTCGTTTTTCTTCACACTCCTTGTTAAGTTCAGTCAGTAAAGTCGTCCTTATGTCCTTTAGACAGAACAAACACATACTCTCAGTTCCCCCACATACACGAACTAGTTCTTATATAAATCTGCTAATAATGTTTTACTCGCGAATAGCTGAATTAAATCTGATAATATAGAAAAACAGGACACCAATACCCGAGCGCCAGATGATGATCCTTAACCGTTCAAAGCATCTATGATTATATTTAATATTGAGTTCCATTTATTTTATATTCTTAGGTTTTTTATGCTTGTCGTGACAAATGACCTCGAATTTGCGACACAATTTTTTTTTCCAAAAACCGATGCAACCTATAGTCACAACAATGAGATAGGCGTGGTACACTAAATAGCTTCATTTTTATGAACGACTTGTGTTTTCATTACTTTTTTCACAGGATATGCCAATATGAATAAAGATCTAGGAAATGGTTGGACATTAACAGCCTTTGATTTAATCCTTACACAGCCGCAGTATAATTATTATTTTGGACAAAGGTAACCTACTTAATAAATAAGCACCATTTTCTCATATTTTATCTAAGGCGCTGATGTAATGGAGTACTTGTTCTGCCAGTGAAATTATTACAACGGATAGTTATTACCACCGATTTAGTCACACACGTGGTGCATATAGCTAGTTTTACAGGAGGTGCTTATCCTTCTGGAGCACACACCGTCATTTTTCTGGTGGAGGTTCACGTGTTTAAGTTAATTAACCAACTTTAAAGTTTTTACTTTGCTCTAGAATTTGGGTCTGGGAATGGATTAGTATGACCTTAATATCCAATTGTTTGTGTTACAGAAGGCCTGACACGTTAAAGAAATTTTCCTGTATATTGCCATGAGCGCTCTGCACAGGTCAACATTTCTGCGACTTTTATCTAGCTGATACCGACTCGATATAAGTTAAAATGCTTGACTGAGACCCCATTCAATCAATTAATCAATAATTCTAATTCATTCTGTATGTAACGCTCGTTTTCATTGGCTGACGTCAACAATTTGCGACAGTATAACCACCGATATACTGTCGCAAATTCCGACAGTAAAATCACAATATACTGCTTCAAATTTTTCGGGTACTTGCACGTGCGCATTCGGTACCGAACCATCTTGATGGATTAATGGAAACTTACACAGGGTATGACAGAGATATATCAATCGAGGATGAATATTTTCCTGTCATTGAAAATATTACACTGTTAGTGGTGTAGGATTCTTTTACTCAGACGCCAAAACTCAATTTGTAAACAAATATTTGCATCAGATCATGCCACCATCCGTGTCTTCGGAAAATGACGTCATCAAATTTTGTTGACGTTCTTGCGTAAAATGATTATGACGTCACCAATGTAGTGATCGTGTCTCACCCGGAAGGCACTTTACTTTTTCATAGAATCAGATTTAAAAGTCAGAGAAATCCAATAAATGCGGGAAATGGTTCGTGTGATCTGTCTCAACCAGTTCAAATGGATTAGGAAAATCCCCGAGTTATTTATAGTATCGTTTTCAGAAAATGCTTACTAGATCCTTTAAAGTATGTTTTGAATTAGAATAGGGATAACTGTCTTGTAATTTTCGATTTGCAGACGTATATCGGTGGTTATACTGTCGCAAATAACGTTTTATTGGCTCCGCTGACGCGTCGCCAATAAAACTAATTTGCGACAGTATAACCACCGATATACGTCTGCAAATCGAAAATTACAAGACAGTTATCCCCTAAATCCACCAGTGCTAAAAAGACTTATCAATTAATTATAAGATAATCCTCTTTCATTTTCAGTGTGAAAAATAGAAACAGACGAAAAGCTGTACTTAGTCCTACATCTATTTGGCAAGATGGCGTCATGCCTTATTCATTTAGAAACAGTGATTTCTGTAAGTATACAAACAAATTTCCAAGCCAGGGCTGCTTTATTCGAAAGCTATCTTAGCAGGCGTCACTATTGTTGATAAGTTTGATGCCGCTGTGACCAGAATTGCCCTGAAAAAAAATATGGCTTCCCATAATTCAATGTTCCTTTCACTCAATTTTGATAACACACGTGGCGGGTGTAGCTAGCTAAACAAGAAGTGCTTACCCTTCCGGAGCACCCGGTGGAACTTTATGTGTTTAACCTCACTTGTCAGTTTCAAAGTTTTACTTTGCTTCTGGATTATGATTTGGACATGGACTGGTATGTTTGTTCTTAATGTTTATTAATACTTATCTATAAATTACATCTATACCCAAACAGCTCAT
Source organism: Anadara kagoshimensis (assembly GCA_021292105.1). Lineage (NCBI taxonomy): Eukaryota > Metazoa > Mollusca > Bivalvia > Arcoida > Arcidae > Anadara > Anadara kagoshimensis. The sequence continues at coordinate 54,655,051 of CM037869.1, read as the reverse complement.
TCCACAAAGCAACCCTCTTATTTCCATATCAATTATGTTGATTTCATTACAGCCGCTGCTGACATAAATGCTATTAAGGAAGCCATGGCGGAAATCGCCAGCGTCTCCTGTTTGTCATTCAGGGAAGCAAACAGCCAAGATCGGTACAGTGTGCAGTTTCAGAACGGACAAGGGTAAGACGCAATCATAAACAAATGTACCTATTACAAATTATACCAGTTTTAATTTACACCACTAGACGGCCGATTTGAAATACAATTGCTCATCAATAATGATTGTACCAAAATTGTGAAGAAAAAAAATTTAAAGATGTCAAAAAGATACCCAAAGAACAAAAATATATTTTATCAAATTGCATATTATACCAGTTTTAATATTACAGCACTAGACGATCACTTTGAAATACCAGTAGCAGTGTTTGTATCAAAATTATAAAAAAATCAAGATGTTGAAACGATACCAAAAGGACCACGATGTATTTTATCAAATTGCATATTATACCAGTTTTGATTTTACAGCGCTAGACGACCGCTTTGAAATACTAGTCCTCATCAGTAGTGCTTGTACCAAAATTATGAAACCAAGTGGTTTGAAAGATACCCAAACGACCACAATATATTTTACTAAATTACATTTTATATCAGTTTTATTTTAAGCAAAGAAATACTTTGTATCAGGACGTTTTTGGGTCAGACCCGGCTCCGGTTCGAACACACGACATCTGACTTACGGTGCGAGCACTCTACTAACTGAGCTACCGCAGAGATTTTTCGTTAGATGAGTGTGTTACATGTCTACTACTATATTTCAAGAAACAATGATTCACACATGAGTTATTCATTTTAGATGCAGTTCTCTTCTTGGCAAAGTTCAAAAGAATCAACCAATTAACCTACAGAGTGGTGGGTGCCGCCATGTGAGTTTACTCTATATTTATCACATTTCTTATCCATCATCAACGTTTCACATGTATATACTCTGCTATCTGCGAATAACATTACTTTATATACAGTCAAACCTGCCTTAAAGCCCACCTCTATATAAGGGCCACCTGCTTATAAAGGCCAGTAGAATTTTGTCCCAATTGTTCTTTATTCATATTATTTGAACCTGTAATAAAGGCCACCTGCCCATAATGACCACTTTTACTGGTTCCCTTGGTGGCCTTTATAGACAGTTTTTACTGTACTTTATATACTTTAAACGTATATATTTACAATTCAAACCTAACTTACCAGTCCGAATGTCTAACTACTAAAGTAAATTGGCCAACTTGCAAATTTTTACATTGCTTTTGGGATTGTCTTGATATATTTACAATCCAAATCAAATTCTCTGTAATAAACTATTTGACGAGTGATTCAGTCTATCACAGAAGAGACCGAAAGTTTCACGTGCGACATTTCGTTTTCTGGCGTCATGGTTTTGTATCGCCGGCAACAGCACAAATCATCGTGTCAAGAAGCGGAATGTAAAAAGCATTAACGATAAACGCTAATTAAACTTTTTATTTACATTAATAATTTTAGTGTAGATATTAATATGAATTGTAAAAACATAGATATTTAAAATAACACCTTGATAGGTTTATCTGATGTAGTCGTTTTGTGAGATAGGGTGGGCGGAGCTAACCGAATTTGATAGAATTAAAATCCGTTTGGTATTCACAGAGAATTCCCACGAAAAATGTGAATGAATTAATCACATTTTAAAAAATTGTAAGTTCTAAGCGACAGATTTTAAATATAATCATTAAACTTTGTTTGTCATTGATCTATGATGGTTCAGATTGAATGGCTCTCGCACTAATTTGTCATAAACCGCTTGGCATAAGGTTTGTGAAATTTCGACATATCCACGTAGTTAAATTTTCGCGTTTTTAAATATGCACTATAACTCAATAAGCACAATATATATTCGTTTGGTTTTTTTTTTCGTGCAAATCGAAATACCGCGAGATAAGAAAATATTAGTACACCAGGAAAATAAAGACATTTACAGTGTGTCATAGGTTTGTACTGTATAAAGATACTACTGTTAGAACCACTCTGTTTGTGACAATATAATATTCTTTATTTCCATAGAAATCAAATAAACTTAAATAAAGATTGATATTTTTTTACTTACTTGTACAAAGTCTTAAGAGAAAATCTGTATATGCACCCACGATTAGCCTAGAATTTATTTGCACAGGGTAAAACGTTGGGCTATTCGTGATTATTTCTGTAGACCTAGATAAGAGGGTTGTTTGAAATAATTAATTTAAACATTGTTTTTTAACATTACAGTCTTTATTCAAAATACAATCCCAAAAACTTAGTGAAAACCTAGATAATATTAAGCACATGAACTCCTACCAAGGAAGTGAGAAAGCATACTTCGAAAGGGTACGTACCTCCTATCCTGGTGGCTACCCTTGTAATGTCTGAAATCAAACTTGGGAAGTGTATGAAGAGTTAGTGGTATAAATGTCTAGATCTTCATCAATATATCATACATGTATAAATGTACCGGGCACTTTTACATTACCTTAATGTTAATCTTTCAACAAGTCTGTACATATCCTTTATGGTATGGGTAACAGTTTGTTTTTTTTTTATTTCAGAGAAGTATATATATACACGAGGTTCTTCATGCCTTAGGATTTATTCATGAACACCAGAGACCCGACAGGGATAGTTTTATAACCATCGTATCCAATAATGTACGACAGGGACTAATGAGTCAGTTCAGAAAGTTCCCGGAATCTGAAATCGATACAGCAGTTGCTTATGATCTGGCATCAATCATGCATTATGACGATAAGGTACCTTATAAAATGTTTATTTATTTACCGATTCATCAAGGAAAAACAATGAAAGGAGGGGGGTTATCCTTACAAAGTAATTACAATGTATACATGAACATGGTAATGATAAAATAGTCAATGTAATTAAAAAAACAACACAATACAAGTTGATGGTAAAAAACTAGTCAAGAGAAGACAACCGCGAGTTGGTTTAACAAATTTAAAATAATTATTCTCGATTTTGGACAGACACTGGGGTAATGAACAGTGATGTGGTTAAAGTAATATTAGATCATTTTCTACTGTGTCACCTATTTTTAAAACTAGAAAAAACAAGTATTAATGTCCTGCTATTTAAATTTAACTTTTTTCAGGCATTTTCAAGCAATAATCAAATTACAATCAGAGCAAAGGATCCTGCTAAGCAGAAAATACTGTCTTCAAGAAATACCGAGATGACGTTTGCCGATATCAAGCATCTTAACCTAATGTACAAGTGTGCAAGTAAGTATTGCTGTTCGGCACAACCTGTGCACCATCGCTTGTTAATTTTTCATATGAAGCAAAATTTATGTACAGCTCTTTTATCAATAATTGCATGTGTTGTTTTTTAGACCTTTGCAGTAAGAAACCCGACTGTCCACAACCTGGATTTGTAGATAAGAACTGCAAATGTATTACCGACGAAAGCGGCGGCGGAGGAGGAGGAGGAGGCGGAGGAGGAGGTGGCGGCGGTGGCGGAGGAGGAGGAGGCGGCGGAGGAGGCGGCGGTGGTGGTGGCGGCGGAGGCGGCGGAGGTTAGATGCAGTTACATTTCTTATCATATACATGTAGTTTTAATCTATACAAACGGAATAAATACGGTTGACAGGTTAATATCATACTCCAATGAATGATCATTGCAGATCAGCAGTGTGTCATGATATATTTTATACTTTTGCGCAGAAAAGCAGAAAGATATTTCTAATGAATATAGAATTAAAGAATTAAAAAATCTTAATTACTTATACAATAAGCAAAACAAGCCTTCAAATGCATATCATTTTATAGTCCTTATAATATCATCAGATCGACATTTATTCGTGTTCCAATTTTCAATTAAACCCTATTGATAGCAATATTAACATCATTTCCAACTGCCGTATGATTTTTGACTAGATGCACTAAGCAGTGCTTCATAAAACGTATCGCTTAAGGTCAAATTATCCCGAGCAACTGAGATTTTAACCCACGTCCCTTGAATTAGGAGTTTGCGAGTTTAGTATTCAAAGTGTTATAAAATATTTTGCTAATGGACATGCCACCAAGCTCATATGCGGTTTGAATCCACGAAACCTTCAAGTATTAGTCCGTAACCAATTGCATCCTGTGAACCAATCGACTAGGTGGCTCCACCATTTAAAACATACTGACAAAATGACGGCGTGACAAATTGAGTGGTGGTGACATGCTTTGTATTTATAAAACTTAACAGTATCTGTTTCTTTTTCAGGTGGAAATTGCAGGGATTTTCATGCAAACTGCAGAATGTGGGCAAACTTCAGATTTTGCTCGCATTTTCTATACAGAAGCACAATGTTGAGAATCTGCCCACGATCCTGTCGTGTATGTTCCTGAATTCTAGCCTGAAATGCCGTATTTCATTTTATTATATAATCTACTCAATAATCCATGTAATACGGTCATACAATAAAAATCGTATTGAATGAGTGTGACGTCATAAAGCATAAAGTCATTTCAGAGTGACGTCACACAATTGACTTGATCCACAGTTTGTTTCATTTGACACTGTTTGTTGATTCTAATTTAAGCTGATACTTTTGTACTTTTCTTCTAAAAAGAGTACATTGTATTTAAATTGAAAATGTTTGTTTTGTTTTTGTATCCTGCGGACAGACTATTGTTTACTTTTAATATTTCAGCAGGATTAATTTTGGATCATGTACACATTTACGTGAACTTGTTGTGTTTCGGCCAATCAGCTGTTTTCTTTATAATGAGAAGACAAGTTTTAAATCTACGAAAAAACATTTTTAATGGGATTATATAATAAATAGAATCTTGCATTCGTGTCTATGCAATATTGAATTTATTCAACTCGTTTAATAAATTCAATATTACATAAACACTCATGCAAGATCCTCTATATATTTATCTCTGGATCATATTATATATGAGCCTTATCTTTCATATACTGTGGAATCAGTGGTGTCCTAATTTTTGTCTCTCGCTTCCTATGGACAACCTGGTCCAATCAACATATCATTGAAATATTTTGTATTTAAATCGCACATAAAACAGTCACATGTCACAAAATTATCAATCCACAAAATGAAATATTTTCTATGAACCACGTAAAATTATCACCATAAAAATAAACTATTTCACAGTATAACTTATTTACCGACCAGATTAATTTAACGATAAGCATATTTATATCTTGAAAATAAATAAAGCGGAAAATTGTATAGAATCAAGTTAGATATAAACAAGAAATTCCATACTTTGATAATATCAAGAGGGGTTAATTGCATGTCAAAAATTATATCATGTTTTACACATTTATCGAAACGGGTGTTATTTATATTATTGTATAATCTCATTGCATATACAAATAATAATAAAATTCAGTGTTATTTATTACCAAATATTGTTTTTTTTTGCGTTTTTCTTTTTCTGTCATTTCTCTGCTTATAATATGGAGCTACACAAACAACGTATCTACTCTTCCGGTGCATCCGGTCTTACTTCAATTGTGAAAGATGTCAGGACAATTTAGCTTAAGTTGCAAATTTTAGACATGCATATGATTGGTATGTTTGTTTTTATTTCTAACATTAAGGGGAATTAACTTGCTAGTAGTCAGGTGATTCCATGCAATGAACATATAAAACGTGTTGGTATTTAACAGTGTTGATACTATGGAAACATTAAATTTCGTGGGGAACAATTTTTCGTTTCATGAAAAGTTAACCACAAGTCACAAATTTTCCATCCTACAAAATGATAAATGGTTTTTAGAACCTCGAAATTGGCCACCACGAAAATAAATAATTTCCAAGTAGTATTGAGTTTTAAGTTTTTGAACAAACTTTTGAGATGATACACCTAATAATTTTGATTCCACAGTCTCAATTCTGCATATTTTTCATATCTTTTATCTTATGGTGGAGCTTGTTTCCACTACAGGGATTGTACAACGAAGTAGGCCGCTCGCAAATAAATTGTTGACTCAGGGATATTGCAAGCCTAGGCTTATCAAGGCCCTCAAAAAGTTTTATGGCCGCCATCACAGTATTGTTTGATGTCTCTGTGTCCAGGATTACTCTGGATATATGTGACGTTTCATAGTTCCATGTTCCTTTCACACAATTTTGATTACAAACGTGGCGGGTGTAGCTAGCTAAACAGGAGGTGATTACCCTTCCGGAGCACCCGGCCTCACTTCCCTGGTGGAAGTTCACGGGGCTAACCTAACTTGTCAGTTCCAAAGTTTTTACTTTGCTTCTGGATTGTGATTCGGACATGGATTAGTATGTTTATTTTTGATTATCTACATCTTTACAAGTTCCATCGCCATCTGAAAAAATATTCAAACGTAATCTGAGATAAAAATATAACAAAAACATAGCATTTCCAAATCACAATCCCAAAGCAAAGTTAAAAAAAGCAAAAAAGATCAAACACATAAGCTATCCTGTTAAGCTAAGTTTCATGTATGGTAGCTATAAAACGCTTACTGTCATTTCTATCATCAACTGATCGAGTTTCCCTAATATATATCCCTTATTTGGATCATAACATAAAGTCACAATGATATGACGTCTTTGATACAGAATCTGTCTCGACGTTCTAGCGTCTGCCTGCGATAAGTTCTAATAGAAGACAGATGACTTGGAGAGCGATTTATGGTCGTTGCAAACGATATTTATTTTTCTTTTTTACTTCCTTGGTTATTATTCATTTCCGTATAATAAACAATAATAAACAATTTTTGCCTCCTTTGAGTGAAGGAAATATGACTCATCCTCCAATCTATAAACTCAATCAACTGTTTTTTAGTTTTAAGAATTTTGAATTAGTTGTTTTAAAAAATATATATATTTTCAATATAACAAACTCTAACATACTAACATTAAGTAAACAATATATATGCTAACAATTTAAGAGTGTCCTCACCAACGTCTGCAAATCACGTAACCAGTGAGAATTCACAATTTTATGAGTATAAAATCAATATGGCTATGCGACCAGTATTAATTTTTTGGGAAGGCGTGGTAAAAAAAATCAAAAACAATAATACTCATCCATGTATAATTAAAAATCCAGTAGTAAAATGAAAACTTTAAAACTGCAAAAATTAGGTAAAAAGCCCGAATTTTCATCAGGGAAGTGATGTTGAATGCTTTCGGAAGGGTACACACTTCCTGTCAAACCACGTCAAAAGGATTCATAATTCAATTGATTATTTGACGCAACCAATTGCAATGTCCGTATTCTGACGTAAAATTGTAGAACGTCCTTTTACAACTGGATAAGAATTCAAACAATCTTACAACCACTATATTATATTATTCTCAACATACTAAAGAGTGTGATTGTAATAAATCAAAAACAATAATATAATACTTATCCATGTACAATTAAAAATCCAGAAGCAAAAAGAAAAAAAACTTTGAAACTCAAAATCAGGTAAAAAGGCCACCAGGGAAGTGATGTTGAATGTTTTTGGAAGGTATACGCACTCCCTGCCAAACCACGTCAAAGGATTCATCATCCAATTGATTAATTGATGCAACCAGTTGCAATGTCCGTATTCTGACGTAAAATTGTAGAACGTCCGTTTATTACTGGGTAAGAAATCAAACAATCTTACAGCCTTACAGCTACTACATTATATTATTGTCAACATATTATTAGATAAAGAGTGTGATTGTTATAAATCATTAATGAACCATCCCTGAATTTATTTTGCCGAAGATCAATATTTGCTCTAGATTCTCAGCTTCCATGGTAACCATTCCAGAAAATTAACAATGAGATAAATTATGTAGGACCAAAATCACCATTCCACAATCACCACCGTCACCACTTATTTACTTTATTGACTATTATGATGTCCATTACACTTAACTTGCAATTATACATAATATTCAGTATTTTGATGTCATTGAAGGTAACATCAGTGTTGTGGCCTCTCGAAATCTTTTTTTTAAATTAATTGATCTTTTGTTTTAATCCTTATTAAGTTTCTTCCTCTTGAAAGTGCCTAGAATTAGAAAATAATATTACTGTACATTGCTTTTCGCGATGTTAATTTTTTTGCGGTGTGATGATGACCAGTGAATTCGCGATGTCAAATTTTTGCGATCTTATCCTATAAAAGGAAAGAAAGTATTTGCGAACCTGAAACGTTTACTAAATCCCTCAAATAATGCTGTATTTTAGCTGTATATTTATTTTTGCAAAATACACTAGATCGCTAATATAGCGAAAATAAAACTATAGCGAAATTTAAGTATTATGCAGTAGCTAATCAGACAATAAAGATAATTTTTTATAAACAACATGTTTACAGTAGGCATGGTGCTTGAGAAAATGCCCAAAAAAATAAAAATGGTATAATGAGTAAAATATAATAATATAAATCAAACACAAACATACCAATCAATGTTCAAATCTTATAACCTTTACCAAAGTAAAAACTTTACACTGATAATTTAGATAAACACGTAAACTTTTACCCTGTAGGTGAAACCGGGTACGCTGAAATGTATTGCTAGCTACAACATCAAAATGATTGACCCATGGTACGTCATATTTGTCCAGCATAATATTACTTTTTACATTTTACATAAATATTAATTTTATTATTAAAACTGATGTTATGGCAATGTGAAAAGAGGCTGGGTAATGGATAAGACGCTAGTCTACAAATCCATGGACTCTCACTGCTGTGAGTTAGCGTCCCGCTTAGACCCGTGTGGGAAAGTGAATTTTCCTTACCGTTGGCCTTTACTGAATAACCTGATATCAGTATAATGGACTGAGGGGGGAGTCGTACGCACCTTAAAGTCGTCTGAGTCCACGCTAGTACAAGGCAGACCATACAACATACTCGCACTTCACATACATTCACAAACTTGTTCATAGCTTAATCCATATATATTATCATAATACTTCTCGTCGCGAATAGCTGAAAAATTGCTGATGCAACGTTAAGCAACATTCAACTAACCAACCAGCAATGTGAAATATAAAACCCGACAGGAGTAATAAAGTGTGTGTGCAACAATTATATACACTGTATGTATACCAAAAACAAACACCTATCCATTTCCAAATCATGATACAAAAGTCTGAGCAAAACTTTACAAACTGTCAAAACAGGCGACTTCTGCTAGAGAAGTGACGATGGGTGCTCCAGAAGTACAAGCTGTACTTACATTTTGGTTATAGTGCATTAGCAATCTGAGATCATATGATCACTAAGATCTGTTCGAGAAGACGAAAATTTGTCGATCTGACTCATTAGTCCTCGCTGTACATTTTTAGATACAATTTTAATAACCTGATCTCTATCGCCTCTTTGATATTCGTGGATCAATCCTAGAGCATGTCCTACTTCGTGTATATAAATACTTCTCTGAAAATAGAATATAAAAATAATTTTTGTATCAGGATATAAAATGTAACAAAAAACGTCAGAAAATAAACGTTACCGTCAATTACGTCAAATAATGAAGAATGGTGACGAAATTAAATATGAGCACTGTTTTATCATGTTAAGTATCCATCCAAAGTGGAGATTTAACAAGATTGTCGTCTCAATTTATGTTTATGTTTAGTCTAGCACGTAGTCCTGTTTCCCCACCATCCTAAACCGACTTTCTTGAGATACTGAAAATAGGTGATTAATTTTTTTTTCTCGGTTTTCTACTTTATCCGGGATTTTATTTTATTTTGTGGTTTCATGAAAATAAGGAAGACATATTACTTTATGACTACAATTTTGCGTTGAAATTTTTGAATTACGAAATAAAAGGAAATTATTATACCGCGAATAAAACTATGCTGAGGGTAACTAAAAGGATCATAAAACACAATGCCCTAACTCACCTCAATGTTTTTCACTTTGTGTTCTGTTGAATATGTTTTGGCTACTTGGAAATATATTTACAACCCTTGAAGAAAATTATGGTTTTACAATTTAACTTATTATTACTGATGGTCCGAAATGGCAGTCTAGTGCTGTTGAATTAACACTGTTAATTCTGTTTTATTTAATGTCTTCACAACTATTTGGGTGATTTTACTTTCATTGCTTTTTTTGTATAACCAAGAATTGCTACAAAAGTATAACAAAAAGTGAAAATCTCAATTTTTTAGGTTTTTTTTTCAATTTTTTTGCAAATGTATAATAAGTGCGAATTTAAAAATCAAGAATTGTCGAAAGTTACACACTAATGTTAACGAAAAGAAGACACAGTTCGACTGCTGAGTGGCTCAGATATGGATAAGACCTAGCAGAAAAGTTGCCAAACAGATATCGAAAAGCAAGCGAGATATAGAAAACAGGTAGCGAAAAGCTAGCGAGATATAACAAAGATAAGCTACCGATTCGGCTAATTTGTTAGCATAGTGTTTAACTTTTGACTGGCAGTACTGTATACTGTTGTTATGTAAATCCTTAAAAAGTTAGATAATGCCTTGTAATACAAATCAATATATTAAATTCAATTAAAATTCAAATAAACTTAAAAAACAAACATACTAATCCATGTCCGAATCACAGTCCAGAAGCAAAGAAAAACTTTGGAACTGACAAGTTAGGTTAGAGAGGTGAACTTCCACAAGGGAAGTGAGTCCGTGTGTTCCGGAAGAGTAAGCACCTCCTGTTTAGCTGCCTACACTCTCCACGTGTGTAATCAAAATTGTGTGAAAGGAACATGGAACTATGGGACGTTAAATATATCTAGGGGCAATCCTGGACACAGATACATTAAACTTGTCAACAATACTGTGATGACGGCCATAAAACTTTTTGAAGGCCTTGATAAGCCTAGGCTTGCAATATCCCTGAGTCAACAATTTATTTGCAAGCAGCCTACTTCGTTGTACAAAGTCCCGTAGTGGAAACAAGCTCTACCATAGCGTATTAATTGGACGACAAATACACATGAAGCAGGAGAAGCAGGTATATTGCTGCATAAAAAAGGAAAATTGACGATAGAAAAATTGAAGTCATCACGTTCGTCATAAAGTTTCAAATGTAGCCCTTCGCGTGCGTCATAATTCAGGTATAAGTCTAAATATAAAGCAGAACTTGAGTTAGACAAAGTTATAAAGTTAGACAATGCCTTATAATACAAATCAATTAAAATTTAAATAAAATAAAAAACAAACATACTTATCTATGTCCGAATCATAATCCAGAAGCAATGTAATAACTTTGAAACTGACAAGTCAGGCCAGACACGTGAACTTCCACCAGGGAACTGATACCTGTTGCTCTGCTCTGCAAGTGTAATCACCTCCTGTTTAGCTAGCTACGTCCGTCACGTGTGTAATTATACTTTTTAAGGGTCTTGATAAGCCTAGGTTTGCAATATACCTGTGTCAACAATTTATTTGCAAGCAGCCTGCTTCGTTGTACAAAGTCCTCATAGTGGAAACAAGCTCTAGCATAGGGTATTACTTGGGAAACAGATACACCATAAGCAGGAGAAGTAGGTATATTGCTGCATCGAAAAAGAGAATTGACAATAGGAAAGTGGAAGTCATCACGTTTGTCATAATATTTTAAATTGTAGCCCTTCGTGTGCGTCATCATTCAGACGTCAGTCTAAATATGAAGCAGACCATAAGGAATCAGTCGTATCTTTTATTTCAAGCTAAATAAGATAGATGACATTCACATAGTCTCAATATTTAGGATTGTTAAAAATATACTTGCGTTGTTGACAATTATTCTCAACGCGTTGGGTATACCTCTCTACATTGGTGCGGAATATTTTCGAAAACGTAAACGTCACAAATTCCGTCATTTTTATTGAAATACGTCATCTTATGTAGTTCCATATCTATTGTAAATAAGATTTCAGCATGTCCTTTAGAAGGTATGACGTGGTACAGCGACGAACCCATTGAATAATGATTTACCCGCTTCTTCCCTAAAATCTCACACTATCTCTGTCCTGGCTTTGTGATGGTCTAAATGTTATACAAGTGCTTGCTACTATTATGTTCATTGCTGTTTTTGTTACAAATTGCTGTATTGCTGAAAATAAATTCAATAAATATCAATAAAATGTTTTATTTGACAGTCACTAATACCTAATTGCTAATTAGGCCATGTCCGTTTTTTTTTTGTTCTTTGTTTTGCAACTGCTGACGAGTAGATTTTAGGACTTTGTGACAAAATTACAATCAAAACCTGCTAAGGCCTTGGTGTAATGATGTTTCGAATTGTTTCTGACTTTCTTTAGATGTCTTACATATCCATATTCCTTCTTTCATTTTCACGTTGATCAATAACGTCCGTGGCGGGTGTAGCTACTCAAACATGTATGGTTGTTTTTTATTACATAGACGCAGTTATGCACGATATGCTAAAATGCCGCAAAATGATGAACTAATGTGTTATTTTGACAATGCTATAATTTTCAAATTTACATGCAACTTATATTTTTAATTTGTGTTAACAAAAAAACATAAGACCTCCCTTCCTTGCTAGAATTTCACGTGTTTAACTGAATTTGCCAGTTTTCAAAGTTGCCTTTCAGATTGTTGTTTGAAAATGAACATGGACCTATAAGTTTGTTTTTGATTTTATTGAACATTTTTATTGCAATTTCTATTATGAAACTTTTTTAACAAACTTAGCCAAGTTAAACATGTGAACTTCCACCAGGGAAGTTAGGCCGGTTGTTCAATAAGAGTAAGTACCTCCTGCTTGAGTAGATACAAATTAATATAGTTTAGATTAACTTATATAGTAATGATTTACGAAGGCCAGCGTTACGTTAATTGTTGCCAAGCACATGTTTTAAGCTGCAACATTCTTTTCTTTATCCAGCTGCATTAGAAAATCAACCCATAATTAGGAAACTAAGTAATTCATAGCCGTTTGAAATAAAAATATAAGTTGTCCCATGACACAATTTTGACAGCCATTGGGCACGATGTCTTTCAGTGTATTCATAAATTCTCATGAGCTCTTCTATTCATATTGCCCCCTGTTGTTAATCCATGGCCCTTGTACATGCGTATTGAAAGATGTTAAACTATTGTTTCATTTTCCGAGGTGGGGAAAATAAATGCCCCTCTGACAACTTAGTAAGGACGAGACTATGGCTTGCGCATTTATTCCTTCTCTGGATACGTCACTGGACAACCTTGGGTACAGAGACATCATACTTATGAAACCTAGGCATGCACTATCGCTGCGCCAACAATTTATTTGTCAGCAACCCGCTCCTTTGTATAAAGTTCCTGTGGTGGAAACAAGCACTAGCATATCATATCAAATGTAAAATCTAGGCATGCAATATCTCTGTGTCAATAATTTATTTCCTAGCTGCATGTATTGGTTTCTATCGATGTAAGATCCTGTAGAAGAAACAAGCTGCGCTGCATCATACTAGGCATAGCGTATCAATTGTAAAACCTGGACGATACCCCTGCGTTAACAATTTATTAATAAGCAGCCCACTCCTTTGTATAAAGTTTTCGTAGTGGAACAGGTTCTAGCTTAATAATTTTGAAACCTTAGTCTGCAATATCCCTGCGCCAATTTTTTTTTTTTTTTTTTTTTTTTTTTTTTTGTAAGCAGCCTGCTTTGTTGTTCCGTATTGGAAAAAGATCTTACGTAGACTGTAAGTCTTAAATGACGATCTCGAGCTTCATATTTCCACACAGAAGCACTTAGACAAGACATTGACCTTCTTTTATTTTTAATATTAGATTCATATTTTGCAAAATGTGTTTTTTCACCTGTTACGTGTCCTAATTGCAGTCAGGTGTTGTTAAGCAATCGCCGCTATATGTGACCTCTCCGATTGAAGATTGATGATATACGATATCCATTAAGATAAATAACAAGTCCATTTATCACATTATCAGCTATAAATCATATCAAACAATAAGCTTTTTGGGTCTTTAATTACGTTAGCGTTACGAAACCAAATGTGCTCTAAAACTTGTTATTTTTATTTGTAACCCCCTCCCCTTTAGACACACACCATCAACTCAGGATAGAGTGCAAACATCAAAAGGCCTACTTTATACCTCCTCATATTACATACTATATAAAATTCTTGATTATATTTTGGTAGATTCCCGCTAAATTTACGCATTTTCAGTCTTGACTAAAAGTTTTGTGAAGGGTACAAATAGAAGTCATTCAATATTATTTTATCCATGAAATTAATGAGATGAAAACATTCCGGTCAACACCTAAATCACAATCCAAAAAACAAAGTAATTACTATAAAAACTGGCAAACCAAGTTAAGAAAAATACGAATTTCCAATGGAGACGTGAGGTAGGGTGCTCCTGAAGGGTAAGCACTTCCTGCATAGCTAGCTACTCCTGCCACACATGAAGACAAAATTGAGAATGAAAGTAATATGGAACTATGGGTCGTCAAATTTATCCAAGATTCACCATCTTATTTGGTGTAGAGAGACATATCAACAATATTGTGATGATGGCCATAAAACTTTTTGATGACCCTTAAAAGCCTAGGAGTGCAACAATTTTTGAGTCAAAAATTTTATTTGTAAGAAGCAGGCATGCTGCTGAATAAATAAGCAAAGTTAACGAAGAAAATTTTGATTCATCACTTTTATCATATAACTTCAAGTGTATTCTTTCTAGGGTGCCATAATTTAGTAAAGGTATAAAACCAAATATTAAGAAGAGCTTATCTTTTAAAGCTCACTAAGATAGATGACATCGATCTACTGATCTCCAAATTTATATATCTGTATGTGGAGTTGAATGACTTTGTGACAGTCAAGTATTTCAATTATATCGAAAGGTCAAAATTTATAGACAAAATGACAGAAATGTTTCCCTTCTCAGTGCCCATATCAGGCAATGTGCAGAGAAGATTTTTTAGCGTATTACGCCTATTGAAAACGAGACATTGGCGTTTAAGGTTACTTCCGAAGGTACTTTTGACCGTTAAATTCCAGAATACTAGCTATAGTACTAGCGTCTTAATAATAAATAAATTTATTCAGATTTCAAATTTACCAGAAAGTAGGTAATCATTCACACATAAATATATACAGTGACCTGTTAGTCAATAAATCTACTGCGATGTGCAAAAATGCGCGCAATTGGAGTCTTTTCAGTCACATAATTTCTCACCCTTTTAATCATTGCACGATTGATTACACTGTGCGGTTAATGAACAAGCGGGAAAATGATTGTTTTAATAAAAATAAATTATTCCAAGTATATCTGTCAAAACTGTCTTTAACTAAATTGCTATTCGTTAACTCGTACTAGTCTTTTTCACATTAAATAAATAAATAATAAGGTACGTGACATAAATCATAAATAGCGGAAATTTGAATTATTTTAGAAAATAGATTTTTTGAAATGTATATAAGTGCTAGTTGTTGCGTTTGGTCTTCATTCTGATCCTGTCCTAGCACTAAACCTTAGTGGAGGACTGATCATAGTTACTTGTAAGATGAACGGTTACTTCTTACTTTTAGTTTTTGGGACTTTAACCCAGGTAAGTTTTTTTTTTACTTTCCTTAGTACAAGTGAATCTATATGGACTGTGGTGTAAAACTATTTTACGGTACTCTATCTTATTTTTAACTTTCGGGACTTCGAAGCAGCTAGCATTGATTGATTTACTTTTCTTCGGGCACTCCGGTTACCTCTTCTTTTTCTGAACTTAACCTTCTCGATATTGTAGATTCTTGACTGGGCGTAAAACTCCATTACTCTAATCTCTAATTATGAAATTTTTAAAACTCAAATTTTTGAGAGCGTTCGATCTGTCAAGGGCTCAGTTTGGGGAGTGTTTAATATGTCACAGGTTCAATTTTGGGAGCGTTCAATCTGTCAAGGGTTTAGTTTCGGTAGCATTCGATCTCTCAAGGGTTCAGTTATGGTACCGTTTAATATGCCAGGGGTTCAGTTTGTAGAGAGTTTGATCTAGTACGGGTTCAGTTTGGGAAGCATTCTAAATGCCATAATTTCATTTTTGTAAGTGTTCGATCTAACATGGGTTTAATTGCGTAGTGTATAATCTGTCCTGGCTTAAATATGGGAAGCGTATGATCTGTGTGTTCATTTTGATGAGCGTTCGATCTCTTATGGGCTCGATATCCTGTTATAGCTAAATCTTACCTAGATTTGAATACTGAATTTTATGAAATAAATGTCAAGGTCAAACAACAACACTGGACGGTTGTCTCTCTTTTTGATTATGCGCATGAATTTGTGAATTTATTTGAACCCCTGAGCCGATATCTCTGCTGGTGGCTGGTGCCACGAGGATATCACAAACTCAGTAGGCAATAATTTCGTAGAGAAATATACAATAATTGTCTAAATTTTCTGCAAGTTAAAATTTCAAATTTCTCAAAAACTAAGGTATACCCCCTCATGCAAAGTATTTCCTTAGCTTAATTTGGTAAAATATATTTTAGTCCTTTCGGTAGCTTTTAAACATCTTCAAAATAATTTCGGTTTCATAATTTTGGTCCAAACACTACTCATGAGGAATTGTATTCCAAAACGGCCGTCTAGTGCTGTAAATATAAAACTGGTATAATATGTAATTTGATTATGTATTTCATTGGTTAATAAATTACTTTACACTTTTCAAAATTCCAATTAGGCGTCTCTGTCTTAAAATCTAACTACCTATTTTCAAGTTTTGGTCAGACCACTATTGGAGATCAAACCCACGTCCTTCCATATCCCATTCGAACCCGTCACCAACAGTTTAACCTTCATATTTCCTTCCGTTGAAGTATTGTATTTTTTAGTTTTTACTGTTGAGAAGGAAGTTTTTTCACTGTGGTAAGTGTTTCCTTTGGTAATTATTTTCCGTATTTATTTCACTTTTTGCGACAAATTTAATCCATCATTTTGTCAAGAAGAGAAAAAAAATTAAGTGTACTTACGAAAATCAAAAAACAAACAAACAAATTCCAAAAAACAAAAAAATAGACTCAGGAATATCGTAAACCTAGGCGTTTTAAGGTCCGCAAAAAGATTCATGGCCGCCATCAAAATATTGATGATAAGAATAACGTTTCAGTATCAGAAATTATCTTGCAAATATTTAACGTCCCTCATTTTCTATTCTGATTGAACACATGACGGATTTATTTAGCGAGACAGGGGGTGATTACTCTAGAGCTCTACCCTTTTGGAAAGTATTTTAATTTTCTTACTAATTTGGGTATTTCACTTGAGTACTTACATTCATAATCTGGAAAACACTGGTTGATTTACTGTTAGTTCCCTACATTACTGACCTCCTTGACATCGGTGAGAGAATATTGAACTGTGCACAAAACACCATAAATCCATTTAACCAAGAATTGACCGCCAAGAATCCTTACTTGGGCGTAAAATAAAATTACTCCACTCTATATCAATATCGCTTATAGAGTGTGACTTTGGCGTAAAACACCATTACTACGCACTACTCCACTTGATTATTGGTTAATATGGGAATTTTACTTTGGAAATTAAATTCATAACATGGAAACGCCAATTGATTAACTGTTAGTTCCTTAAGTTTTAAATTACTGACTCCGGGAACATAGGTAAGACGGTTTTGACCTGTGCGCAAAATACCATTACTCCATTTAAACCCAGAACTGACCGCCAAGGGAGATAGATAATTGCTTATCGATCGCGAATTTCAATATTTACATGGATTGTGTTCGCGAATTTACATATTGGGGAAACTGCTCTTAGGGAGAGAACGCAAAATTGGATTCTCGTTATTTCAAAGTTATCTACAATATATATTGGTATTGCCTATCGTAAATTTTTAATTCCGTACAAATATCCACTTTTTTGTTGTGTTGTACTGTTAGTGTATTTTTTTATAGTTTCTGTTACAAATATTTGTTTTTATTGATTTATATTGAACTGATGATTCCAGGTACACACAGTAGAATCCTTGTTTGGGTGGAAGTGGATTAGGAATAATGCGGACAACATGACACTGACCGAGAGACTGACAAAAGTCTACGGAGGGGTGGAAGGTGATTATCTTTAATACATTCTATAAATCTTTATATAAATGTACTAGTAATTTTTGACGTCTCATAGTTCCATGTTCCTTTCATTTTCAATTTAATTTTCCGACAAACAATCGGTATACCCATGGGTAGAAACTGAGCACCATTTCTCGCAGATTTGATTCTTTATTATTTTAAGTAAAGTTAGACAGAATTTTTTTGTATATGGAAAGAAATCTGCCGCCAAATGACTCAACTCAACATACAGATATATAGATGGCGTTCTGTCTCTTAATAATTCCACATTTGGAGACAATGTTAATGCCATCTATCCTAGTGAGCTTGAAATAAACGATACGTCTGATTCCTTAAGTTCTGCTTCATATTGAGATTTATAATTCAAATATGACACCAACGAAAGTCTTCATATAAAGCTCTAAAACAAACGTAATGACATTTTTTTCTATTACTAACTTTCCTTTTGTGATTTGGACATGGATGGGCATGTTTTGTTTAGGCATAAAATAATCTTATTCTTTGACCTCGTTTTTCTTCACACCCCTTGTTAAGTACAGCCAGTAAAGTCGTCCTTAGGTCCTTTAGACAGAACAAAAACATACTCACAGTTCCCTAACATACACGAATTAGTTCTTATATAAATCTGCCAATAATGTTTTACTCGCGAATAGCTGAATTAAATCTGATGTTATAGAAAAACAGGACACCAATACACGAGCGCCAGATAATGATCCTTAACCGTTTAAAGCATCTATGATTATATTTGACATTGAATTCCATTTATTTTATATTCTTAGGTTTTTTCTACCTGTCGTGACAGGCTTAAGGTTAGGGTTAGGGTTAACGTCGAATATGCGACGCCAATGTTTTCAATAGTAAATGCAACCTATAGTCACAATAATGAAATATAGGCGTGGTACACTAAAGGACTTCATTTTTATGAACGACTTTTGTTTTCATTTTTATTTTCACAGGTTATGCCAATATGAAAAAAGATCTAGAAAATGGTTGGACATTAACAGCCTATGATTTAATCCTTACAAAACCGCAGTATAATTATTATTTTGGACAAAGGTAAACTACTTAATAAATAAGCACTATTTTATCTTATTTTATCTAAAATGCTGATGCAATAAGGTACTTGTTCTGCCAGTGAAATTGTTACAACGGATAGTTATTATCACTAATTTAGTCACACGCGTGGCGCCTGTAGCTAGTTTTACAGGAGGTGCACCCGGCGTCATTTGTCTGGTGGAGCTTCACGTGTTTAACTTAATTAACCATTTTAAATTTTTACTTTGCTCTGAAATTTTGGTTTGGGCTTTGATTAGTATGACGTTTATAATCGATACCCCGTGTTACAGAAGGCCTGACACGTTAAAGCTATTTCCCTGAGCGCTCTGCACAAGTCAACATTTCTGCGACTTTTCTCTAGCTGATGCCGACTCGATATACTTTAAAAATGCTTGACTGAGACCCCATCCAATCAGTCAATCAATCAATCAATCAACCAGTGTAAAAATATTATATCAAGTAATTATAAGATAATCCTCTTTCTTTTTCAGTGTGAAAAATAGAAACAGACGAAAAGCTGTACGTAGCCATACATACCATTGGCAAGATGGCGTCATGCCTTTTTCATTTACAAACGGTCATTTCTGTAAGTATAGAAACAAATTTCCAAACCAAGGCTGCTTTACTCGAAGGCTATCCTAGCAGTCATCGATATATTGTTGATAAATTTGATTCCTCTGTGACCAGGATATCCCTGGATATATATGGCGTCCTACACAGCTCAATGCTCTTTTCACTTAATTTTGATTATACTCTTGGCGAGTGAAGCTAGCTAGCCAGTATGTGCTTATTGTTGCGGCGGAGCACCTGGTGTAAGTTCATGTGTTGAACCTAACTTGTCAGTTTCAAATTTTTTTCCTTTCCTTCTGAATTATGATTTAGGCATGGCCTGGTATGTTTCTTTTTAATAGGTATTAATACTTACCTATGAGTCACAGCTATACCTATATACTAGTATCTCATTACACAAGGAAAACATCTTATTCCAATATTAATTCTGTTGATTTCATTACAGCCGCTGCTGAAATAAATGCTATTAAGGAAGCAATGGCGGAAATCGCCAGCGTCTCCTGTTTGTCATTCAGGGAAGCAAACAGCCAAGATCGGTACAGTGTGAAGTTTCAAAACGGACAAGGGTAAGGCGCAATCATAAACATTCGTACCAATTACATATTATACCAGTTTTTATTTTACAGCACTAGACGGCCGCTTTAGAATACAATTGCTTATCTATAGTGCTTGTACCAAAATTATAAAAAAAATCAAGATGTTGAAACGATACCAAAAGGACCACGATGTATTTTATCAAATTGCATATTATACCAGTTTTGATTTTACTGCGCTAGACGATCGCTTTGAAATACAATTTCTCATCAGTAGTGCTTGTACCAAAATTATAAAACCAAGTGGTTTGAAAGATACCCATACGACCACAATATAGTTCACTAAATTACATTTTATACCAGTTTTATTTTTAGCTAAAAATACTTTGCGTAAGGAAGTCTTATTAAACCTGTGTTTTAGGAGAATTTCAACTTTTAACTAGCAGCAAATTTAGACAAAAGTATATTTCTGACAATAATACACTTATTACCTTTCTGAAAATATCCACCAGCATAGATACTGGCTCAGTGGCTTAAACTACCAACCGGAGTCCTTATCACTTTACCAAAGCAAAGTAAAAACTTTGAAACTGGCACATTAAGTAAAACACGCGTTCTTCCACGAAGGAAGTGAGGCCAGGTGCTCGGGAGGGTGTCCACCATGTTTGTCTAGCTACCCAAACAATATCAAATGACAGCCAATGTTTCTAATACATTATTTGATCAAAATTTTTAAAAAATCACGACAAATCTTTTAATCTTCTATCATGATTATAATAGAAATGTTATTACAAAAGCATGACTACAGTAATGGTGTTTAACGTCACAGACAAAAATATTTAACTTATATCGACACGTCGCCAGCTTTAGGCAAATGAGCAGATTTTTTCTTGTTTGTTGCGTTGATGGCATTATACAGTTGGGTTTTTTATAGTGCCACGCCTACCGTGACACGTGACCTGATTATTTTAAGTTCAAATCCGAAAGAACAAAGACTTAAATTTCGTAATACCGAGTGCTTGGCGAAAAGAAAGTCACTATGCACTTTAAAGTGTTGGGCCAGAGACGGTCAGGGTCCGAACCTACGACCTCCCACTTACGAAGCGAGCACTCTACCAACTTAGGTACCACAGAGATTTCTCGTTAGATGAGTATGTTTACATTACAAATGCATTGACTTATTTGAATCTCTTTGGAACCATTGCGTTAATTTTTCGATGACAGCAGTGTGTCACGCGCTCTATGTAAAGCGATACGTCAGTTAATACCTTCAGCCAATCCGCTTTCGATGTACAGCGGAGGAATACATACCACCAAGGAACTACTTATTCATTCATAATTTCCTGCGGGTTCATTCATAAATCTATCCGGCGACTGCAGGGACGCTCTTTACGAGTGGTAACAAACGTAGAAATTTCTCATACTGCACCAATTTTAAAAATGATTTGAAAATCAAAAAATAATAAAAACCAATATTTGTTGTCTTTTTATATCAAAATAATTTTTTTATGATTTATGACCATTTCCCATGGCCTATAAAGATACGAAGTGGAAAAATTAGTGAGTCCGAGGACACCACATTTAAATTATGAACAACTGTTTGTTATTCGACTAAATAATTATATTCATAGTAATATCTTACCAAACAGATTATTGTTTAGTGAAAAAAGGAGAAATAGAATTTAATTTTCAAAAGTGTTTTACGGAACTATATTTTACGATCGCCAAGCAACGAGACAAATCAACATGGCTGTTCTCTTTATTTGGTTCTACAATAAGAGTTATCTCGCTTTCAGTGTTCCAACCACATAAATACACCGACTTTCGGAAAATTAATAATACCTTCTTGTTGGTAAAAATAATGTAAACATAAGGATTGAATTTCACTTTGAATGCTGTCATCGAGGTATGACTGCATCAGCTCACGTTCAAAGTTAACATGAATCGCTTCGTTGGATGAGTGTGTAACAGATCTGTACTATATTTCAATCCATTTCCAAGAAACAATGATTCACACATGAGTTATTCATTTTAGATGCAGTTCTCTTCTTGGCAGAGTTCAAAAAGATCAACCAATTACCCTACAGAGAAATGGATGTCGGCATGTGAGTATACTCTATATTTATCACAATTCGTATCCATCCTCAGCTATTCGTGATTATTTCTGTAGACTTAGATAATATGTTTCTTTAAAATAATTAAATTTGTTTTTTTTAAACATTACATTTCATATTCAAATTACAATCCCCAAAACTAAATGAAAACCCAAATAATATTAAGCACATGAACTTCCCCAAGGAAGTGAGATCGCATACTTTGAAAGAGTACGCACCTCCTATCTTGGTGGCTTCCCTTGTCATGTCTGAAACCAAAATTGAGAAGTGTATGAAGAGTTTGTGGTATAAATGTCTAGATCTTCATCAATATATAATACATGTAAAATGTACCGGGCTCCTTTTTATTACATTGACGTTAATCTTTCAAAAAGTCTGTACACATCCTGTATGATATGGATAACAGTATGTTTATTTTTTACATTTCAGAGAAGTATATACATACACGAGGTTCTTCATGCCTTAGGATTTATTCATGAACACCAGAGACCCGACAGGGATAGTTATATAACCATCGAATCCAATAATGTACGACAGGGACTAATGAGTCAGTTCAATTTGTTTGCGGCATCTGATATCGATACATCAGTTTCTTATGATTTTGGGTCAATCATGCATTATGACGAGAAGGTACCTTATAAAAATGTTTATTTATTAATCTATTCATCAAGGCAAAACAATGAAAGAACAATGAAAACAATGAAAGGATGGTTAGTTTTACAAAGTTATTATAGTGTATACATGTACAGGGTAATGATAAAACAGTCAATGCAATTAAGAAAACACAGTACGATACAAGTTGATGATAAAATAGACAAACTCGTCAAGAGAAGATAACTACGTGTTGGCTTAAGAAAATGATTTTTTCTTAATTTTGGACAGACACTGGGGTAATAAACAGTGTTGTGGTAAAAGTAATATTAGAGCGTTTTCACTGTGTCTCTTATTTTAAAACCAGAAAAAAAACAAATATTATTGTGATGCTAACTGAATTAAACTTTTTCAGGCATTTTCAAGCAATAATCAAATCACAATCAGAGCAAAGGATCCTGCAAAGCAGAAAATACTGTCTACAAGAAATACCGAGATTACGTTTGCCGATATGAAGCATCTTAACCTAATGTACAACTGTGCAAGTAAGTAATGTTGTTAGACACAACCTGTGCATCCTCGTTTGCTGAATAATTTTTCATATGAAGCAAAATTTATGTAGAGCCGTTTTAAATCTGAAGATAGGACTGGCTGTCGACAAATTATTCACAGATTGTTCCCATTGATATTCCAATTGTTTGTTTGAAATTTATTTTGCCAAACACAACAAATATGCTGTGCCTCAAAAATATCTTTGTTTGCAGTCTAAATGGCACTTGATTAAATAACCAGAATCCCTGTTAGAGTTATTTACTTCTTCGTTTCCTGAACGGATGTCATTTGAATGATTTGTTTTAGACGTTCCATTAATTTAGTAGTATAACGTATAAAAATTCCAAATGTTCTTATATTTTCCGTATAAGATCAAGTATATAACCCTAAGATGTTATAAGATGCCGTCCAAGTTATTCTTTAGAATGTTTTTGATAGCATACAAATTTATTTATTTATTTATTTATTTATTTATTTATTTATTTATTTATTTATTTATTTATTTATTGTTTTTTCACGGACATATGATTTTGGTTTTGAATGTTTGTGTTAACAACAGAATACTTTCCTATTACTAACTTATGCACACATGACATTCCACTGATGCGAGGTCAGGTTGTCCGGAAGAATAAACACTTCCTGCTTATTATGAGCTAGCTACACCCGCCACGTGTATAGTGAAATTGAGGATGAAAGAAACATCGAACTATCGAACGTCAAATACATCCAGTTTTAGTTTCGATACAGACACATCATATTTATCAGCAATATTATGGAGAGGGCCATATAACTGTTTTCATGACCTTCAAAAGCCTAGACTTGCAATAGCCTTGTATCAATAATTCATATGTATTCATAATTTCATATATTGTTTTTTAGATCTTTGCCGTCAGAAACCCCATTGTCCACAACCTGGATTTGTAGATAAGAACTGCAAGTGTGTTACCGACAGAACCGGAGGCGGCGGCGGCGGCGGCGGCGGTGGTGGTGGTGGTGGTGGTGGCGGTGGCGGTGGCGGAGGTTAGATCCAGTTACTTTTTTATAATAAACATGTAGTTTTAATCTACTCAAAAGTAATCAATACGGTTGATAGGTTAATATCATACTCCAATAAATGATCATTGCAGATCAGCAATGTGTCATGATATATTTTATACTTTTGCGCGCAGAAAAGCAGAAAGATATTTTTAATAATTATGTAATTAAAGAATTAATAAAAACTTGATTACTTATACAATTAGCAAAACAAGCCTTCAAATGCATGTTATTTTATAGGCCTTATAACATCATCAGATTGGCATATATGCGTGTTCCAATTTTAATAAACTCCTATTGATAGTAGTATTAACATCATTAGTAACTGCCGTATGATTTTCGGTTAGATGGACTGAGCAGTGTTGCATAAAACGTATCGCTTAACGGCATACCTTGAAGACTAACTAGGATTATAACCCGCGTCCCTTGAATTAGGAGTCCTGCGAGTTTAGTATTCAAATGTGATAAAATATTTTGCTAATGGACATGCCACCATACGGTTTGAACCCATGACCCTTTAATTATTAGTCCGTAACCAATTGCATCCCGTGAACCCATCCACTAGGTAGCTCCACTATTGAAAATATACTGACAAAATGACGGCGTGACAAATTGAGTGGTGGTGATACTCTTTGCATTTGTATTACTTAACACTGTCTGTTTCTCTTCCAGGTGGAAATTGCCGGGATTTTCATGCAAACTGCGGAATTTGGGCAAACTACGGATTTTGCTTGTATCAGCAATACAGACCTACAATGTTGAGATTCTGTCCACGATCATGTCGTGTATGTTCCTAAATTCTTGCCTAACATGCTGTATTTTATGATTTTATCATTCATGTACTGTGGAATCAATGCTGTCCTAATTTTCGTCTTTCGTTTCGAATTAACATATTATTGAAATATTTTGTATTTTAATCGCAAATAAACAAATCACAAAATTATCATTCCACAAGCTGTATTTCATGATATTTATCCCTTGATCATATTATATATGATCCTTATCATTGATGCACTGCGGAATCAGTGGTGTCCTAATTTTCGTCTCTCGTTTCCCATGGACACCCTTCTCTGATTATCATATCATTGAAATATTTTGTATTTAAATCGCACATAAAACACATAAAACAGTCCCAAGACCCAAAATTATTATTCCACAAAATGAAATATTTTTTATGAACCACGTAAAATTATCACCATAAAAATAAACTATTTCACAGTATAACTTATTTACCGACCAGATTCATTTAACGATCAGCTTATTTATATCTTGAGAGTATATAAAGCGCAAAATTGTATAGAACCAAGTTAGATATAAACAAGAAATTTCATACTTTGATAATATCAAGAGGGGATAATTGCATGTCAAAAATTATATCATGTTTTACACATTTATCGAAACGGGTGTTATTTATATTATTGTATAATCTCATTGCATATACAAATGATAATAAAATCCAGTGTTATTTATTACCAAATATTGTTTTTTGCGTTTTTCTTTTCTGTCATTTTGTGCTTATAATATGGAGCTACACAAACAACGTATCTACTCTCCCAGTGCATTCGGTCTCACTTCCATTGTTGAAGCTGTAACGACAATTTAGCTCAAGTTGCAAATTTTAGACATGCATATGATTGGTATGTTTGTTTTATTTTAAAAATTAAGGAGAATTAACTTACTAGTATTTAGGTGATTCCATGCAATGAACATATAAAACGTGTTGGTATTTAACAGTGTTGATACTATGGAATCATAAAGTTCGTGGGGAACAATTTTTCGTTTCATGAAAAGTTAACCACAAGTCACAAATTGTCCATCCTACAAAATGATAAATGGTTTTTAGAACCTCGTAATTGGCCACCACGAAAATAAATAATTTACAAGTAATATTAAGTTTTAAGTTTTTGAACAAATTTTGAGATGATACTCCTAATAATATTGATTCTACATAGTCTCAATTCTGCAAATTTTTCATATCTTTTATCTTATGGTAGAGCTTGTTCCCACTACAGGGACTTTGTACAACGAAGTAGGCTGCTCGCAAATAAATTGTTGACTCAGGGATATTGCAAGCCTAGGCTTATCAAGGCCCTCAAAAAGTTTTATGGCCGCCATCACAGTATTGTTTGATGTCTCTGTGTCCAGGATTACTCTGGATATATGTGACGTTTCATAGTTCCATGTTCCTTTCACACAATTTTGATTACAAACGTGGCGGTGTAGCTAGCTAAACAGGAGGTGATTACCCTTCCGGAGCACCCGGCCTCACTTCCCTGGTGGAAGTTCACCGGGCTAACCTAACTTGTCAGTTCCAAAGTTTTTACTTTGCTTCTGGATTGTGATTCGGACATGGATTAGTATGTTTATTTTTGATTATCTACATCTTTACAAGTTCCATCGCCATCTGAAAAAATATTCAAACGTAATCTGAGATAAAAATATAACAAAACATAGCATTTCCAAATCACAATCCCAAAGCAAAGTTAAAAAAGCAAAAAGATCAAACACATAAGCTATCCTGTTAAGCTAAGTTTCATGTATGGTAGCTATAAAACGCTTACTGTCATTTCTATCATCAACTGATCGAGTTTCCCTAATATATATCCCTTATTTGGATCATAACATAAAGTCACAATGATATGACGTCTTTGATACAGAATCTGTCTCGACGTTCTAGCGTCTGCCTGCGATAAGTTCTAATAGAAGACAGATGACTTGGAGAGCGATTTATGGTCGTTGCAAACGATATTTATTTTTCTTTTTTACTTCCTTGGTTATTATTCATTTCCGTATAATAAACAATAATAAACAATTTTTGCCTCCTTTGAGTGAAGGAAATATGACTCATCCTCCAATCTATAAACTCAATCAACTGTTTTTTAGTTTTAAGAATTTTGAATTAGTTGTTTTAAAAATATATATATTTTCAATATAACAAACTCTAACATACTAACATTAAGTAAACAATATATATGCTAACAATTTAAGAGTGTCCTCACCAACAACGTCTGCAAATCACGTAACCAGTGAGAATTCACAATTTTATGAGTATAAAATCAATATGGCTATGCGACCAGTATTAATTTTTTGGGAAGGCGTGGTATGAAATCAAAAACAATAATATAATACTTATCCATGTACAATTAAAAATCCAGAAGCAAAAAGAAAAAAAACTTTGAAACTGAAAATCAGGTAAAAAGGCCACCAGGGAAGTGATGTTGAATGTTTTTGGAAGGTATACGCACTCCCTGCCAAACCACGTCAAAGGATTCATCATCCAATTGATTAATTGATGCAACCAGTTGCAATGTCCGTATTCTGACGTAAAATTGTAGAACGTCCGTTTATTACTGGGTAAGAAATCAAACAATCTTACAGCCTTACAGCTACTACATTATATTATTGTCAACATATTATTAGATAAAGAGTGTGATTGTTATAAATCATTAATGAACCATCCCTGAATTTATTTTGCCGAAGATCAATATTTGCTCTAGATTCTCAGCTTCCATGGTAACCATTCCAGAAAATTAACAATGAGATAAATTATGTAGGACCAAAATCACCATTCCACAATCACCACCGTCACCACTTATTTACTTTATTGACTATTATGATGTCCATTACACTTAACTTGCAATTATACATAATATTCAGTATTTTGATGTCATTGAAGGTAACATCAGTGTTGTGGCCTCTCGAAATCTTTTTTTAAATTAATTGATCTTTTGTTTTAATCCTTATTAAGTTTCTTCCTCTTGAAAGTGCCTAGAATTAGAAAATAAATTACTGTACATTGCTTTTCGCGATGTTAATTTTTTTGCGGTGTGATGATGACCAGTGAATTCGCGATGTCAAATTTTTGCGATCTTATCCTATAAAAGGAAAGAAAGTATTTGCGAACCTGAAACGTTTACTAAATTCCTCAAATAATGCTGTATTTTAGCTGTATATTTATTTTTGCAAAATACACTATATCGCTAATATAGCGAAAATAAAACTACAACGAAATATAAGCATTGTACAGTAGCTAATCAGACAATAAAGATAGTTTTTTATAAACAACACGTTTACAGTAGGCATGGTGCTTGAGAAAATGCCCAAAAAAATAAAAATGGTATAATGAGTAAAATATAATAATATAAATCAAACACAAACATACCAATCAATGTTCAAATCTTATAACCTTTACCAAAGTAAAAACTTTACACTGATAATTTAGATAAACACGTAAACTTTTACCTTTTAGGTGAAGCCGGGTACGCTGAAAAGTATTGCTAGCTACAACATCAAAAGGATTGACCCATGGTACGTCATATTTGTCCAGCATAATATTACTTTTTACATTTTACATAAATATTAATTTTATTATTAAAACTGATCTTATGGCAATGTAAAAAGAGGCTGCGATGGGTAATGGATAAGACGCTAGTCTACAAATTCAGGGACTCTCACTGCTGTGAGTTCGCGTCCCGCTTAGACCCGTGTGGGAAAGTGAATTTTCCTTACCGTTGGCCTTTACTGAATAACCTGATATCAGTATAATGGACTGAGGGGGGAGTGGTACGCACCTTAAAGTCGTCCGAGTCCACGCTTGTACAAGGCAGACCATACAACATACTCGCACTTCACATGCATTCACAAACTTGTTCTTAGCTTAATCCATAGAGATTATTAAAATAGTTCTCGTCGCGAATAGCTGATAAATTGCTGATGCAACGTTAAGCAACATTCAAATAACCAACCAGCAATGTAAAATATAAAACCCGACAGGAGTAATAAAGTGTGTGTGCAACAATTATATACACTGTATGTATACCAAAAACAAACACCTATCCATTTCCAAATCATGATACAAAAGTCTGAGCAAAACTTTACAAACTGCCAAAACAGGCGACTTCTGCTAGAGAAGTGACGATGGGTGCTCCGGAAGTACAAGCTGTACTTACATTTTGGTTATAGTGTATTATCAATTTGAGATCATATGATCACTAAGATCTGTTCGAGAAGACGAAAATTGTCGATCTGACTCATTAATCCTCGCTGTACATTTTTGGATACAATTTTAATAACCTGGTCTCTACCACGTCTTTGATGTTCGTGGATCAATCCTAGAGCATGTCGTACTTCGTGTATATAAATACTTCTCTGAAAATAGAATATAAAAATAATTTTTGTATCAGGATATAAAATGTAACAAAAAACGTCAGAAAATAAACGTTACCGTCAATTACGTCAAATAATGAAGAATGGTGACGAAATTAAATATAAGCACTGTTTTATCATGTTAAGTATCCATCCAAAGTGGAGATTTAACAAGATTGTCGTCTCAATTTATGTTTATGTTTAGTCTAGCACGTAGTCCTGTTTCCCCACCATCCTAAGCTGACTTTCTTGAGATACTGAAAATAGGTAGGTTAATTTTTTTCTCGGTTTTCTACTTTACCCGGGATTTTATTTTATTTTGCGGATTCATGAAAATAAGGAGGACATATTACTTTATCACTAAAACTTTTCGTTGAAATTTTTGGATCACGATATAAAAGGAAATTATTATGCCGCGAATAAAACTATGCTAAGCGTAACTGAAGGATCTTAATTGTGCCATAAAACACAAAGTCCTAACTCACCTCAATGTATTTCACTTTGTGTTCTGTTGAATATGTTTTGGTTACTTGGAAATATATTTTCAACCTTTGAAGAAAATTATGGTTTTACAATTTTGATTCATGCACTACTGATGGTCCGAAATTGCCGTCTAGTGCTGTTGACACTGTTAATTCTGTTTTGTTTAATGTCTTCACAACTATTTGGGTGATTTCACTTACATTACTATTTTTGTATAACCAAGAGTTGCTGCTCAAAAAGTATAACAAAAAGAGAAAATCTCACTTTTTAAGGTTTCTTTTCAATTTTTTCCTAATGTATAATAAATGAGAATTTAAAAAATCAAGGATTGTCGAAAGTTAAACACGAATGTTAACGAAAATAAAATAAAAATCGACTGCTGAGTGGCTCAGATATGGATAAGAAGTAGCATACAATCTGCCAAGAGATAGAAAACATGTAGCGAAAAGCCAGCGAGATATAGAAAACAGGTAGCGAAAAACTAGCGAGATATTGAAAACAGGTAGCGAAAAACTAGCGAGATATAGACAACAGGTAGCGAAAAACTAGCGAGATATAGAAAACAGGTAGCGAAAAGCTAGCGAGATATAGAAAACAGGTAGCGAAAAACTAGCGAGATATAGAAAACAAGTAGTGAAAATCTAGCGAGATATAGAAAACAGGTAGCGAAAAACTAGCGAGATATAGACAACAGGTAGCGAAAAACTAGCGAGATACAGAAAACAAGTAGTGAAAATCTAGCGAGATATAGAAAACAGGTAGCGAAAAACTAGCGAGATATAGACAACAGGTAGTGAAAATCTAGCGAGATATAGAAAACAGGTAGCAAAAAACTAGCGAGATATAGAAAACAGGTAGCGAGATATACAAAACATGTAGCGAAATAATAGCGAGAATAAGAAAACAGGTAGCGAAAATCTAGCGAGATATAGCGAAGATAAGCTGCCGATTCGGCTAATTTGTTCGCATAGTGTTTAACTTTTGACTGGCAGTACTGTATACTGTTGTTATGTAAATCCTTATAAAGTTAGACAATTCAATATTTTACAAATCAATATATTCAATTCAATTAAGATTCAAATAAAATAAAAAACAAACGTACTAATCCATGTCCGAATCACAATTCAGAAGCAAAGTAAAAACTTTGGAACTGACAAGTCAGGCCAGACAAATGAACTTCCACCAGGGAACTGAGACCTTGTGCTCTGCTTTGTAAGGGTAATCACCTCCTGTTTAGATAGCTACACCCGTCACGTGTGTAATTAAACTTTTTGAGGGTCTTGATTAGCCTAGGCATGCAATAAACCCGTGTCAACAATTTATTTGCAAGCAGCCTGCTTCGTTGTACAAAGTCCTCGTGGTGGCAACAAGCTCTAGCATAGGGTATTACTTAGAAAACAATTACACCATTAGAAGGAAAAGTAGGTATATTGCTGCATAGAAAAGGAAATTGACACTAGGAAAATGTAAGTCATCAGTCCGAATATGACGCAGAACTTGAGGAATCAGACGTATCTTTTATTTAAGCTTACTAGGATAGATGGCATCCACATAGTCTAAAAATATAGAATTGTTAAGAGAAAACAACCGCGTTGTTGACAAATAACCTCAAAGTTTTTTTGTTATTGGACTGACAGAATTTTGTGAAATTTAATTATCAAAAACGACATAGTAAATTAATGAATCACCTGATTTGGCAAAATTTTAATCCTTTTGGCGAAAATAAAAGTACATATACCCTATCATAGGCGATATAAAATGTCAGTACTAATGTTGTCCTTAAACAAACATGTTCTCAGCCGTAGCACGTGGGGAATACCTTTACATTTGTGCGGAAGATTTTCGAAAACGTAAACGTCAAAAATCCCGTCATTTTTACTGAAATACGTCATCTTATGTAGTTCCATATCTATTGTAAATGAGTTTTCTGCAAAACCATTAGGAGATATGACGAGGTAAAGCGTCGAACCCATTGAATAACGTTTTACCCGCTTCTTCCCTGAAATCAATCACTATTTCTGTCCTCTGATGGTGTAAATGTTATACAAGTGCTTGCTGCTATTATGTTCATTGCTGATTTTGTTGCAAATTGCTGTATTGCTGAAAATAAATTCAATAAATATCAATACAATGTTTTATTTGACAGTCACTAATACCTAATTGCTGATTGGGCCACATCAGTTTTTTTGTTCTTTGTTTTGCAACTGCTGACGAGTAGATTTTAGGACTTTGTGACAAAATTACAATCAAAACCTGCTAAGGCCTTGGTGTAATGATGTTTCGAATTGTTTCTGACTTTCTTTAGATGTCTTACATATCCAGATTCCTTCTTTCATTTTCACGTTGATCAATAACGTCCGTGGCGGGTGTAGCTACTCAAACATGTATGGTTGTTTTTTATTACATAGACGCAGTTATGCACGATATGCTAAAATGCCGCAAAATGATGAACTAATGTGTTATTTTGACAATGCTATAATTTTCAAATTTACATGCAACTTATATTTTTAATTTGTGTTAACAAAAAACATAAGACCTCCCTTCCTTGCTAGAATTTCACGTGTTTAACTGAATTTGCCAGTTTTCAAAGTTGCCTTTCAGATTGTTGTTTGAAAATGAACATGGACCTATAAGTTTGTTTTTGATTTTATTGAACATTTTTATCGCAATTTCTATTATGAAACTTTTTTAACAAACTTAGTCAAGTTAAACATGTGAACTTCCACCAGGGAAGTTAGGACGGTTGTTCAATAAGAGTAAGTACCTTCTGCTTGAGAAGATACAAATTAATATAGTTTAGATTAACTTATATAGTAATGATTTACGAAGGCCAGCGTTACGTTAATTGTTGCCAAGCACATGTTTTAAGCTGCTACATTCTTTTCTTTAACCAGTTGCATTAGAAAATTAACCCATAATTAGGAAACTAAATAATTCATAGCCGTTTGAAATCAAAATATATGTTGTCCCATGACACAATTTTGACAGCCATTGGGCACGATGTCTTTCAGTGTATTCATAAATTCTCACGAGCTCTTCTATTCATATTGCCCCCTGTTGTTAATCCACGGGCCTTGTACATGCGTATTGAAAGATGTTAAACTATTGTTTCGTTTTCCGAGGTGGGGAAAATAAATGCCCCTCTGACAACTTAATAAGGACGAGACTACGGCTTGCACATTTATTCCTTTTCTGGATACGTCACTGGACAACTTTGGGAACAGAGACATCATACTTATGAAACCTAGGCATGCAGTATCGCTGCGCCAACAATTTATTTGTAAGCAGCCCGCTCCTTTGTATAAGTTCCCATGGTGGAAACAAGCACTAGCATATAGTATCAAATGTGAAATCTAGGCATACAATATCTCTGTGTCAACTATTTATTTGTAAACTGCATGTATTTATTTGTATCGTTGTTAGACCCTGTAGAAGAAACAAGCTGCGCTGCATCATACTAGGCATAGCGAATCAATTTTAAAACCTGGACAATATCCCCGCGTCAACAATTTATTAATAAGCAGCCCGCTCCTTTGTATAAAGTTTCCGTAGTAGGAACAGGTAATAATTTTGAAACCTTGGCATGCACTCTCCCTGCACCAAAAATTTTTTGTAAGCAGCCTTCTTTGTAATAAGAAAAGATCTTACATAGACTGTAAGTCATAAATGAGGACCTTGAGCTTAACATTGCCACACAGAAGCACTAAGACAAGACATTGACCTTCTTTTATTTTTAATATTAGATTCATATTTTGCAAAATGTGTTTTTTCACCTGTTACGTGTCCTAATTGCAGCCAGGTGTTGTTAAGCAACCGTCTTCGTTTTTTTACCTTTACGATTGAAGATTGATAATACAATTTTCTTTATTACAAATATTATAGTAATATCAAGATAAATAAGAAATTATCTATCATATTTATCTGCTATAAATCATATCAAACAATAAATCTTTTTGGGTCCCTAATTTCCGTCAGCGTTAGGAAAACAAACGTGCTCTACAACTTATTTTTATTTGTAAACCCCCTCACACACAAACACCATCAACTCAGAATATAGTGCAAACATCATAAGGCCTTCTTATTCACCCCCTCACAATATATATGTAAATTTCATACCAAATTTTTGGTAGATTCCCGACTACAAGCTTAGTGAAGATTACAAATACAAATCCTTCAATATTATTTTATCCATGGAATTAATGAAACAAAAACATTCCGGTCAACACCTAAATCTTAATCCCAAGAAAAAACAAAGTAACGACTATGAAAACTGGCAACCCAAGTTAGGACAAATTTCCAGCAGGGAAGTGAGGCAGTGTGCTCCTGAAGGGTTAACACCTATTGCATGACTAGCTACCTCCGTCACGTATGAAATCAAAATTTAGAATGAGTGATATGGGACTATGGGTCAAATTTATCAAAGATATAACATCTAATTCGGTATAAAGAAACATTTCAACAATATATTGTCAGTTAAAAAAATCTACTGTGATATGCAAAAATTCAAGCAGTTCGAGTCTATTGAGTCACATAATTTCCCGCTCTTTTTAATTATTGCACGGTTGATTACGCCGTATATATCAAACACTAGGTTAATGAACAAGCGGGAATTATTCCAATTAATATCTATCAAAACTATTCTATCTTAATTGCTATTCGTTAACTCGTACTTGTCTTTTTCACATTAAATAAATGAATAATAAAGAACGTGACATAAATCATAAATCAAGGAAATTTGAATTATTTCAGAAAATAGATTTTCTAAAATGTATATAAGTGCTAGTTGTTGCGTTTGGTCATCATTCTGATCCAGTCCTAGCACTAAACCTTAGTGGAGGTCTGATCATAGTAACTGCTAAGATGAACGGTTACTTCTTACTTTTAGTTTTTGCGACCTTAACCCAGGTAAGCATTTTTTTACTTTTCTCCGTGCACTCTGGTTTTCTCCACCACATCTCAACTGTTTTTCCGCGTTATAAGTGTATCAATATTGACTTTGGTGTAAAACTCTTTTACGCTTCTCCATCTTATTTTTAATTTTCGGGACTTTGAACCAGCTAGCATTAATTGATTTACTATTCCTTCGGGCACTCTTGTTACCTCCACTATTTCTGAATCTGAAGATTCTTGACTGGACGTAAAACTCTATTCCTCCAATCTCCAATTATAAAAAGAGAGCGTTCAATCTGTCACGGGTTCAGTTTGGGGAGCATTTAATCTGTCATAGGATCAATTTTGGAAGCGTTTAATTTGCCATGGGTTCAACTTTGGGAGCATTCAATCTGTCAAGGGTTTGGTTTCGGGAGCATTTGATCTGCCATGGGTTTAGTTATGGTACCGTTGAATCTGTCAGGGGTTCAGTTTGGAGAGCGTTTGATCTGTCACGGGTTCAGTTTGGGAAGCATTCTATATGCCATATGTCCATTTTGGTAAGTGTTCAATCTAACATAGGTTTAATTGCGTAGCGTATGATCTGTCTTGGGTTAAATATGGGGAGCTTATACTATTTGTGTTCATTTTGAAGAGCGTTCGATCTGTCATAGTCCCGATATCTAGTTATAGCTAGATCTTACCTAGATATGAATACTGAATTGTTTTAAATAAATGTCAATGTCAAACCACAACTCTAGACGGTTGTCTGTCTTTTCGGTTATGCGCATGATTTTTTTAATCTTATTTGGTCATGTATTTGATTGGTTAATAAATTACTTTATACTTTTCAAAATTTCAAAATAGGCGTCTCTGTCTTAAAAGTGAGTTAAAATGTAACTACCTATTTTCAAGTTTTGGTCAGACCCCTATTGGAGATCGAACCCACGTCCTTCCACATACGATGCGAACCCTCTAACAAACAGTTTTAACTTCATGTTTTCTTCCGTTGAAGTATTGTGTTTAAAAAGTTTTATTCTGAGTAGGACATTTGTTTAATGTGTGAATTGTTTCCTTTGGTATTTATTTTCCGTATTTATTTCACTTTTTGCGAGAAAATTAATTAATCATTTTGTCAAGAAAAGAGAAAAAAATTAAGTATAATTGCATGAGAAAAAATAATTTAGAAGCTTGTAATGGTTTAAAATAAGAGAACAAATCTAACACAAACATACCGGTGCATGTACAAATCTCTAAAACAAAGTTAAAACTTTAAAAATTCGTCTTCAGAAAAAGGAAGTTTAAAGCTCGCCAACTTAAAAATTAGGATAAACTTGAACATTCTCCGGGAAAGTGAGACCTGGCTAAAATTTCACAACCAATAAATTCCTTAACTAAAATTCTACTATATTTATATTTAGCAAATTTTTAGAACTTAGAAATTATCCTGCAAATATTTAACGTCCCTCATTTTCAATTCTGAATGAACACATGGCGGATGTATTTAGCGAGACAGGAGGTGATTACTTTTTCCTTTGAACCCGGACTAGAGCTCTACCATTTTTAAAATACGTGTTTAACTCAATTTTCCAATTTTAAAAGTATTTTAATTTAATTTTTTTTTTTTTATTTATTTATTTATTATTTATTTATTTATTTATTTATTTATTTATTTAATCGCGATTACTAACTTGGGTATTTAACTTGGGTACCTGGAAAACACTGGTTAATTTACTGTTAGTTCCCTACATTACTGACCGCCTGGACATCGGTGAGAGAATATTGAACTGTGGACAAAACATCATTACTCCATTCAACCAAGAATTGACCGCCAAGAATCCTTACTTGGGCGTAAAATAAAATTACTCCACTCTATAGCAATATCGTTTAGAGAGTGTGACTTTGGCGTAAAACACCATTACTCCGCACCACTCAACTCGGTTATTGGTTAATATGGGATTTTTACTTTGGAAATTAAATTCATAACATGGAAACGCCAATTGATTAACTGTTAGTTCTTTAAGTTCTAAATTACTGACCCCGGGGACATCGGTAAGACGGTTTTGATCTGTGCGCAAAATACCATTACTCCATTCAAACCCAGAACTGACCGACAAGGGAGATAGATAATTGCTTATCGATCGCGAATTTTAATATTTACATGGATTGTGTTCGCGAATTTACATATTGGGGAAACTGCTCTTAGGGAGAGAACGCAAAATTTGATTCTCGTTATTTCAAAGTTATCTACAATATATATTGGTATTGCCTATCGTAAATTTTTAATTCCGTCCAAATATCCAATTTTTTGTTGTGTTGTACTGTTAGTGTCATTTTTTTTATAGTTTCTGTTACAAATATTTGTTTTTATTGATTTATATTGAATTGATGATTCCAGGTACACACAGTAGAATCCTTGTTTGGGTGGAAGTGGATTAGGAATAATGCCGACAACATGACACTGACCGAGAGACTGACAAAAGTCTACGGAGGGGTGGAAGGTGATTATCTTTCATACATTCTAGAAATCTTTATACAAATCTACTACATTGTAGTAATCTTTGACATCTCATAGTTCCATGTTCCTTTCATTTTCAATTTAATTTTCCAACAAACAATCGGTATACCCATGGGTACAAACTGAGCACCATTGCTCGCTGATTTGATTCTTTATTATTTTAAGTAAACTTATGCAGAATCTTGTTGTATATGGAAAGAAATCTGCCGCCAAACTCAACATACAGATATATAGATGGCGTTCTGTCTCTTAATAATTCTACATTTGGAGACAATGCTAATGCCATCTATCCTAGTGAACTTGAAATATACGATACGTCTCATTCCTTAAGTTCTGCTTCAAATTTTGATTTATACCTCAAATATGACACTAACGAAAGTCTTCATTTAAAGCTGTATAACAAACGTAATAAAGTTTGTTTCTATTGCTAATTTTCCTTTTGTGATTTGGACATGGATGGGCATGTTTTCTTTAGGCATAAAATAATCTTATTCTTTTACCTAGTTTTCTTCACACTCCTTGTTAAGTTCAGTCAGTAAAGTCGTCCTTATGTCCTTTAGACAGAACAAAAACATACTCAGTTTCCTAACATACACGAATTAGTTCTTATATAAATCTGCCAATAATGTTTTACTCGCGAATAGCTGAATTCAATCTGATGTTATAGAAAAATAGGACACCAATACCCGAGCGCCAGATAATGATCCTTAACCGTTAAAAGCATCTATGATTATATTTGATATTGAATTCCATTTATTTTATATTCTTAGGTTTTTTCTACCTGTCGTGACAGGCTTTGGGTTAGGGTTAGGGTTAGGGTTAGGGTTAACGTCGAATATGCGACGCCAATATTATCA
The DNA here is from genome assembly GCA_021292105.1 of Anadara kagoshimensis. NCBI lineage: Eukaryota > Metazoa > Mollusca > Bivalvia > Arcoida > Arcidae > Anadara > Anadara kagoshimensis. The sequence goes on along the minus strand of CM037869.1, from coordinate 54,616,671 downwards.
ATAGCAAATGCAACCTTTAGTCACAATAATGAAATATAGGCGTGGTACACTAAAGAACTCCATTTTTATGAACGACTTTTGTTTTCATTTTTATTTTCACAGGTTATGCCAATATGAAAAAAAATCTAGAAAATGGTTGGACATTAACAGCCTATGATTTAATCCTTACAAAACCGCAGTATAATTATTATTTTGGACAAAGGTAAACTACTTAATAAATAAGCACTATTTTATCCTATTTTATCTAAAGTGCGGATGTAATAAAGTACTTCTTCTGCCAGTGAAATTGTTACAACGGATAATTATTATCACTAATTTAGTCACACACGTAGCGCCTGTAGCTAGTTTTACAGGAGGTGCACCCGGCGTCATTTGTCTGGTGGAGCTTCACGTGTTTAACTTAATTAACCATTTTAAATTTTTACTTTGCTCTGAAATTTTGGTTTGGGCTTTGATTAGTATGGCGTTTATAATCGATGCCCCGTGTTACAGAAGGCCTGACACGTTAAAGCTATTTCTCTGAGCGCTCTGCACAAGTCAACATTTCTGCGACTTTTCTCTAGCTGATGCCGACTCGATATACATTAAAAATGCTTGACTGAGACCCCATCCAATCAATCAATCAATCAACCAGTGTAAAAATACTATATCAAGTAATTATAAGATAATCCTCTTTCTTTTTCAGTGTGAAAAATAGAAACAGACGAAAAGCTGTACGTAGCTATACATACCATTGGCAAGATGGCGTCATGCCTTTTTCATTTACAAACGGTCATTTCTGTAAGTATAGAAACAAATATCCAAACTAAGGCTGCTTTACTCGAAAGCTATCCTAGCAGTCATCGATATATTGTTGATAAGTTTGATTCTTCTGTGACCAGGATATCCCTGGATATATATGGCGTCCCACAGCTCAATGCTCTTTTCACTTAATTTTGATTATACTCTTGGCGACTGAAGCTAGCTAAACAGTATGTGCTTATTGTTGCGGCGGAGCACCTGGTGTAAGTTCATGTGTTGAACCTAACTTGTCAGTTTCAAATTTTTTTCTTTCCTTCTGAATTATGATTTAGGCATGGCCTGGTATGTTTCTTTTTAATAGGTATTAATACTTACCTATGAGTCACAGCTATACCTATATACTAGTATCTCATTACACAAGGAAAACATCTTATTCCAATATTAATTCTGTTGATTTCATTACAGCCGCTGCTGAAATAAATGCTATTAAGGAAGCCATGGCGGAAATCGCCAGCGTCTCCTGTTTGTCATTCAGGGAAGCAAACAGCCAAGATCGGTACAGTGTGAAGTTTCAAAACGGACAAGGGTAAGGCGCAATCATAAACATTCGTACCAATTACATATTATACCAGTTTTTATTTTACAGCACTAGACGGCCGCTTTAGAATACAATTGCTTATCTATAGTGCTTGTACCAAAATTATAAAAAAATCAAGATGTTGAAACGATACCAAAAGGACCACGATGTATTTTATCAAATTGCATATTATACCAGTTTTGATTTTACTGCGCTAGACGATCGCTTTGAAATACAATTTCTCATCAGTAGTGCTTGTACCAAAATTATAAAACCAAGTGGTTTGAAAGATACCCATACGACCACAATATATTCACTAAATTACATTTTATACCAGTTTTATTTTTAGCTAAAAATACTTTGCGTAAGGAAGTCTTATTAAACCTGTGTTTTAGGAGAATTTCAACTTTTAACTAGCAACAAATTTAGACAAATGTATATTTCTGACAATAATACACTTATTGCCTTTCTGAAAATATCCACCAGCATAGATACTGGCTCAGTGGCTTAAACTACCAACCGGAGTCCTTATCACTTTACCAAAGCAAAGTAAAAACTTTGAAACTGGCACATTAAGTAAAACACGCGTTCTTCCACGAAGGAAGTGAGGCCAGGTGCTCGGGAGGGTGTCCACCATGTTTGTCTAGCTACCCAAACAATATCAAATGACAGCCAATGTTTCTAATACATTATTTGATCAAAATTTTTAAAAAATCACGACAAATCTTCTATCATGATTATAATAGAAATGTTATTACAAAAGCATGACTACAGTAATGGTGTTTAACGTCACAGACAAAAATATTTAACTTATATCGACACGTCGCCAGCTTTAGGCAAATGAGCAGATTTTTTCTTGTTTGTTGCGTTGATGGCATTATACAGTTGGGTTTTTTATAGTGCCACGCCTACCGTGACACGTGACGTGATTATTTTAAGTTCAAATCCGAAAGAACAAAGACTTAAATTTCGTAATACCGAGTGCTTGGCGAAAAGAAAGTCACTATGCACTTTAAAGTGTTGGGCCAGAGACGGTCAGGGTCCGAACCTACGACCTCCCACTTACGAAGCGAGCACTCTACCAACTTAGGTACCACAGAGATTTCTCGTTAGATGAGTATGTTTACATTACAAATGCATTGCCTTATTTGAATCTCTTTGGAACCATTGCGTTAATTTTTCGATGACAGCAGTGTGTCACGCGCTCTATGTAAAGCGATACGTCAGTTAATACCTTCAGCCAATCCGCTTTCGATGTACAGCGGAGGAATACATACCACCAAGGAACTACTTATTCATTCATAATTTCCTGCGGGTTCATTCATAAATCTATCGGCGACTGCAGGGACGCTCTTTACGAGTGGTAACAAACGTAGAAATTTCTCATACTTACCAATTTTAAAAATGATTTGAAAATCAAAAAATAAAAAAACAATATTTGTTGTCTTTTTATATCAAAATAATTTTTTTATGATTTATGACCATTTCCCATGGCCTATAAAGATACGAAGTGGAAAAATTAGTGAGTCCGAGGACACCACATTTAAATTATGAACAACTGTTTGTTATTCGACTAAATAATTATATTCATAGTAATATCTTACCAAACAGATTATTGTTTAGTGAAAAAAGGAGAAATAGAATTTAATTTTCAAAAGTGTTTTACGGAACTATATTTTACGATCGCCAAGCAACGAGACAAATCAACATGGCTGTTCTCTTTATTTGGTTCTACAATAAGAGTTATCTCGCTTTAAGTGTTCCAACCACATAAATACACCGACTTTCGGAAAATTAATAATACCTTTTTGTAAAAATAATGTAAACATAAGGATTGAATTTCACTTTGAATGCTGTCATCGAGGTATGACTGCATCAGCTCACGTTCAAAGTTAACATGAATCGCTTCGTTGGATGAGTGTGTAACAGATCTGTACTATATTTCAATCCATTTCCAAGAAACAATGATTCACACATGAGTTATTCATTTTAGATGCAGTTCTCTTCTTGGCAGAGTTCAAAAAGATCAACCAATTACCCTACAGAGAAATGGATGTCGGCATGTGAGTATACTCTATATTTATCACAATTCGTATCCATCCTCAGCTATTCGTGATTATTTCTGTAGACTTAGATAATATGTTTCTTTAAAATAATTAAATTTGTTTTTTTAAAACATTACATTTCATATTCAAATTACAATCCCCAAAACTAAATGAAAACCCAAATAATATTAAGCACATGAACTTCCCCAAGGAAGTGAGATCGCATACTTTGAAAGAGTACGCACCTCCTATCTTGGTGGCTTCCCTTGTCATGTCTGAAACCAAAATTGAGAAGTGTATGAAGAGTTGTGGTATAAATGTCTAGATCTTCATCAATATATAATACATGTAAAAATGTACCGGGCTCCTTTTTATTACATTGACGTTAATCTTTCAAAAAGTCTGTACACATCCTGTATGATATGGATAACAGTATGTTTATTTTTTACATTTCAGAGAAGTATTACATACACGAGGTTCTTCATGCCTTAGGATTTATTCATGAACACCAGAGACCCGACAGGGATAGTTATATAACCATCGAATCCAATAATGTACGACAGGGACTAATGAGTCAGTTCAATTTGTTTGCGGCATCTGATATCGATACATCAGTTTCTTATGATTTTGGGTCAATCATGCATTATGACGAGAAGGTACCTTATAAAAATGTTTATTTATTAATCTATTCATCAAGGCAAAACAATGAAAGAACAATGAAAACAATGAAAGGATGGTTAGTCTTACAAAGTTATTATAGTGTATACATGTACAGGGTAATGATAAAACAGTCAATGCAATTAAGAAAACACAGCACGATACAAGTTGATGATAAAATAGACAAACTCGTCAAGAGAAGATAACTACGTGTTGGCTTAAGAAAATGATTTTTTCTTAATTTTGGACAGACACTAGGGTAATAAACAGTGTTGTGGTAAAAGTAATATTAGAGCGTTTTCACTGTGTCTCTTATTTTAAAACCAGAAAAAAAAAACAAATATTATTGTGATGCTAACTGAATTAAACTTTTTCAGGCATTTTCAAGCAATAATCAAATCACAATCAGAGCAAAGGATCCTGCAAAGCAGAAAATACTGTCTACAAGAAATACCGAGATTACGTTTGCCGATATGAAGCATCTTAACCTAATGTACAACTGTGCAAGTAAGTAATGTTGTTAGACACAACCTGTGCATCCTCGTTTGCTGAATAATTTTTCATATGAAGCAAAATTTATGTAGAGCCGTTTTAAATCTGAAGATAGGACTGGCTGTCGACAAATTATTCACAGATTGTTCCCATTGATATTCCAATTGTTTGTTTGAAATTTATATTGCCAAACACAACAAATATGCTGTGCCTCAAAAATATCTTTGTTTGCAGTCTAAATGACACTTGATTAAATAACCAGAATCCCTGTTAGAGTTATTTACTTTTTCGTTTTCTGAACGGATGTCATTTGAATGATTTGTTTTAGACGTTCCATTAATTTAGTAGTAACGTATAAAAATTCCAAATGTTCTTATATTTTCCGTATAAGATCAAGTATATAACCCTAAGATGTTATAAGATGCCGTCCAAGTTATTCTTTAGAATATTTTGATAGCATACAAATTATTTATTTATTTATTTATTTATTTATTTATTTATTTATTTATTTATTGTTTTTTCACGGACATATGATTTTGGTTTTGAATGTTGTGTAACAACAGAATACTTTCCTATTACTAACTTATGCACACATGACATTCCACTGATGCGAGGTCAGGTTGTCCGGAAGAATAAACACTTCCTGCTTATTATGAGCTAGCTACACCCGCCACGTGTATAGTGAAATTGAGAATGAAAGCAACATCGAACTATCGAACGTCAAATACATCCAGTTTTAGTTTCGATACAGACACATCATACTTATCAGCAATATTATGGAGAGGGCCATATAACTGTTTTCATGACCTTCAAAAGCCTAGACTTGCAATAGCCTTGTATCAATAATTCATATATTCATATGTATTCATAATTTCATATATTGTTTTTTAGATCTTTGCCGTCAAAAACCCATTGTCCACAACCTGGATTTGTAGATAAGAACTGCAAGTGTGTTACCGACAGAACCGGAGGCGGCGGAGGCGGCGGCGGCGGCGGCGGCGGCGGTGGTGGTGGTGGTGGTGGCGGTGGCGGAGGTTAGATCCAGTTACTTTTTTATAATAAACATGTAGTTTTAATCTACTCAAAAGCAATCAATACGGTTGATAGGTTAATATCATACTCCAATAAATGATCATTGCAGATCAGCAATGTGTCATGATATATTTTATACTTTTGCGCAGAAAAGCAGAAAGATATTTTTAATAATTATGTAATTAAAGAATTAATAAAAACTTGATTACTTATACAATTAGCAAAACAAGCCTTCAAATGCATGTTATTTTATAGGCCTTATAACATCATCAGATTGGCATATATGCGTGTTCCAATTTTAATAAACTCCTATGATAGTAGTATTAACATCATTAGTAACTGCCGTATGATTTTCGGCTAGATGGACTGAGCAGTGTTGCATAAAACGTATCGCTTAACGGCATACCTTGAAGACTAACTAGGATTATAACCCGCGTCCCTTGAATTAGGAGTCTGCGAGTTTAGTATTCAAAATGTGATAAAATATTTTGCTAATGGACATGCCACCATACGGTTTGAACCCATGACCCTTTAATTATTAGTCCGTAACCAATTGCATCCCGTGAACCCATCCACTAGGTAGCTCCACTATTGAAAATATACTGACAAAATGACGGCGTGACAAATTGAGTGGTGGTGATACTCTTTGCATTTGTATTACTTAACACTGTCTGTTTCTCTTCCAGGTGGAAATTGCCGGGATTTTCATGCAAACTGCGGAATTTGGGCAAACTACGGATTTTGCTTGTATCAGCAATACAGACCTACAATGTTGAGATTCTGTCCACGGTCCTGTCGTGTATGTTCCTAAATTCTTGCCTAACATGCTGTATTTCATGATATTTATCCCTTGATCATATTATATATGATCCTTATCATTCATGCACTGTGGAATCAGTGGTGTCCTAATTTTCGTCTCTCGTTTCCCATGGACACCCTTCTCTGATTATCATATCATTGAAATATTTTGTATTTTAATCGCACATAAAACAGTCACAAACCACAAAATTATCATTCCACAAACTGGAATATTTTCTATGAGCCACGGAAAATGAACACCAGAAAAATAAACTATCTCACAATAACGACCAGCGTTTATATATCTTGAAAAATATATAAAGCGGAAAATTGTCCGGAGCCGAGTAAGGTATAAACAAGAAATTCCATAATTTTATTGAATCAAGAGGGGATATTTGCATGTCAAAATTTATATCATGTGTTACACATTTATCGAAACCAGTGTTATTTATATTATTGTATAATAACAGATCTCATTGCATATACAAATGATAATTAAATCCAGTGTTATTTATTATCAAATATTGTTTATTGCGTTTTTTCTTTTTCTGTCATTTTGTGCTTATGAAATGGAGCAACAAAGACAAAGGGTCAACACTTCAAGTGCAGCAGTTCCCATTTCCATCGTGGCTCCAGTCAAGACAATTTAGTTTAAGTTGCAAATTTTAGACATGTATATGATTGGTATGTTTGTTTTTATTTGAAATCTGTTGACGTCACTGTACCTCAAATGAACAATAAACGCATGAAATTGACACCACTAGTGGTTGATAAATATAACGATTCTGAACAAAGAATTTAAGAATATAATAAAAAACAAACATACTTATCCATGTCCGAATCACAATCCAGAAGCAAAGTAAAAATTTTGGAACTGACAAGTTAGGTTAGACACGTGAACTTCCACCAGGGAAGTGAGGCCGGGTGCTCCGCAGGGTAAGCACCTCCTGTTTAGCAAGCTACACCCGCCACGTGTGTAATCAAAATTGTGTGAAAGAAACATGGAACTATGAGACGTCAAATAAATCTAGGGCAATCCTTGACACAGAGACATCAAACTTATCAACAATACTGTGATGATTGTCATAAAACTTTCTGAGGGTCTTGATAAGCCTAGGCTTGCAATATCCCTGAGTCAACAATTTATTTGCAAGCAGCCTACTTCGTTGTACAAAGCCCCCGTAGTGGGAAAAAGCTCTACCATAGCGTATCATTTAGGAAACAAACTTATTGGAAGCAACTATGTCAAAACTTGACATAAATATAATACAATAAAATGAGAGGGAAATGCTTCAGTAAAACGGTCACGCGATTCAATAAACTGAACATATAAAACGTGTTGGTGTAACAATGAAACATGAACCGTAAATCACTAATTTACCATCCTACAAAATGATACATTAGTAAGTTTATTATTATTTTGTTTCTTAGAATCTCGAAATTAGCCAACACGAACTTTAAAAACTTTCAAACTAGTATTTAGATTTAAAATAAACTTTAGCAAACTCCGCAAGTTATTGGACAAAACTTTGAGAAGATACTCCTAATAGTATTGATTTTACATAGTCCATATTCTGCAAATTTTTCAAAACTTTCATCTACATCTTTACAAGCTCCATTACCACCTGAAAAACATATCAAAAGTAATCTGATATGAAAATATAACAAAAAAACATACCATTTCCAAATCACAATCTCAAAGCAAAGTTAAAATTACGAAACTGGCCAAAAAGGGTCAAACACAATTACTTTCATTTCTATCACGCGATAGAGTTTCCCGGATATTTATCCCTTATTCCGAACACAACATAAAGTCACAATAATATGACGTCATTGATACAGAATTGGTCTCGACTTTCTAGCGTTTGCCTGCGATGAGTTCCGATAGAAAACAAATGATTGGGAGAACGATTTATGTTCGTTCCAAAGGATAAGAACTAATTTTCTTTTTTATCTTTTTTATTTTTTTTAGTATAATAAACAATAATAAACAACTTTTTGCCTCTGAGTGAAGGAGATATGACTAATCCCCCAGTCGGTAAAAGCCACTTTTTCAATCAACTGTTTTTTTTATTTTTAAGAATTTTGAATTATATGTATGCAGCTTGTATTAAAATTATATATTGCCAATATAACAATACTAACGTACTGACTCATGTTCAAATAACAATAATCACAACCTCAGAAGTAAGTGAAGTAAAAACTTTTACAAAGGCTTAACCATACTTTAAATGCGAAAATTACAAGCTAGAGGCAAATTAAAAACTTTTGAGCTAACAATTTAGATAAGATACGTGAACTTTAACCAGTGAAATGAAACCGTGTGCTCCGGAACGGTAATTCAACTTAAGTATGAAAGGAACATGGAAATATGAGCCGTCAAGTATATCATGGATGATAAATATTTGATAAAAAGACACTAAACTTATCAACAATAATAATATCCATGCCACAAAACCTATAGGGAAAAGCTGATAAATTTTGGAATCCAAAAATGACGGTGGTAGAAGTGCGAGTATTTCTATTGATCTTGTAATATCAATTTCAGTTTAGGTTTTATAAAAATAATCAGATGTTTCACCTAACCTCCGCCACTGCCATCACCAACTTTCCCGCTATTCCCAACGCCTGTAATGAGACCATTTGGTCCAACACAATTGTAATCTTTGTCAACAAATACAGGTTCTGGACAATACACAGACTTTGTCCAACGATCTAAAAAAAATACCACTCATTTATTAATGGCTTTATTGCATATTATGGATCAAAATAGTGATTAACATCCATTAGTATTTCGTCCAATTCCTATAAAAATGACGAATGTAACAGTAACAATAAAATTCTGTCTAATTAGATAAACAATTTTGCTGTATAGCAACTATATAAAATTATACGAAATAGCATTCAAAATTGTGAAGTAAACAATGCACATGATAAAAGTTAACGCGGGTCCTCACGAACAATGTCTGCAAATCATGGAATTTTGAATTTGCAATTTACGAGTATAAAAACAATACCTTCTGTATCACTCGTCATGTGACCAGTATGAATTTTTTGGATAGGCGTGGTTAGAGATAAATAAAAACAATAGTACTTATCCATGTACAATATAAAATCTAGAAGCAAAATAAAATCTTTGAAACTGAAAAAAAACACTTCCACCAGGGAAGTGACGTTGAATGTTGTGGTAAGGTAAGCAATTCCTGTGAAACCACGTCAAAAGGATGCACCATTGAATTCCGTATTTAACGCAACCAATGCCAAAGTCCGTATTCCGGCGTATAATTGCAGAACACCCTTTATCAAACGAGTAAACATTCACACTATCTTATAACCAGTTTATTATATTATTGTTAACATAATATCAGTTAAAGAGTATGATTGTTAGATTATAATGGATATAAATCATTAATGAATCACCCCTGAATGTATATATTATTATTTAGCATAATAATAATTTATTATAAATTATTTATTTATTATGCTTTAATCATTCCTTGTTCCGGTCTGAAATTGATATTACAAGGTCGATAAAAAAATTACAATCACGGCTCAGGTTATGTGTGTTTGTAGCATTGATGTAAAGAAATGTGCAAAAAATTTGAAATAGTTGTAAAATCCATCATCACACTATAAAACTACTTTTCCAGAAAATCTCAACAATTTTAGATATCTTCTGCTTATTGTAACACTGAAGATAGTTTATGCTCAAAAAGTAATAAGGAAAAGAAATTGTTTGATATCTAAATGATTAAAATGCATCAGAACATCATAAATGAATTCTTTGATATTGTTCCTAGATAATGTCTCTTTATCTCGAATTTAAGAAAACAGTAAAGGTTGAAGCATTGACTTTTAGTGACATCGTTTGACGACTATCTTTTTTTGTACCCAGTATTCACAAATTCAAGCTTGTCACATGACCAGACAATGGCCTGTCCAGAGTTCTGTTTTTCAAAAATGTGTTGTTTACATACAGATCAACTGCTCTTAAAATGTGATATATTGGATAATGTAAAAGTGTCTGACTACCATCATCGATTCTTGTCAGACGCTGTATAAAAATAATGCTTTAATCATTCCTTGTTCCGGTCTGTAATTACGTTGTTTGTTAAGTCGAATTACGGTTTTTGTTAACCAAAAAAGTCAAATTTTCAACAAATTATCTCAAAACAGTTAGTTTGCAATTTTAAATTCTAATTAACAATAAAAATAATAATACAAATTTAAAACAATTACAAAAGAAACCACTGCAGCTAAAAAACATCAACAACAACATTTAATATTAATAACCATTCACTTACTAATACAAATGTAGTATCTCCCTGTTATTTTTGCATCCTTAAGTTTATCAGCTCAAAGTTTTGTGACATGGATATTTTCATTGTTGATAAGTATAGTGTCTCTTTATCAAATATTTATCATCCATGATATACCTGACGTCCTATATTTCCGTGTACCTCTCATACTTAAGTTAATTTACACACGTGACAGATGTAGCTAGCTAGATAGGAAGTGCTTACACTTCCGGAGCACCCGGTTCCTCTTTCCTGGTGGTAGTTCGCGTATTTCAGTTTTAATGTTTTTACTTTGCTTCTGGATTCTGATTCGAACATATATAAGTATGGTTGTTTTTGATTTATCCTTGTCAGAAGCTGCATAAACATAATGTTTTATCATTTTTTCTCCCGGTCTGTAGTTGCGTCTTTTGTTAAGTCGAATTACGGTTTTTGTCAACTTAAAAAATCTTATTTTCAAAAAAAAAATCATTTCAAAACAATTAGTTTAAACTTTTGAAATTCCAATTGACAATAAAAAATATTTTATACCAAATTTTTGGCAGGTACAACGACAACAACTATAAAAGCAACTTCTGCAGTCGGTAAAACAACGACGACAGCAACAACAACAACGACAACTGGTAACATTAATTACCATTCACTTACTCAGACTAATGTGGTTGATTTCTTGTCTATGAGATTCCTATTACCTTTTGCACTTCTATCACAGTCACTTTTGAATCCCTAAATCTATCAGCTTCTCCCTATACGTTTTTAGGTATGGATCTTATTATTATTATTGTCTATAAGTATACTGCCATGTTCCTTTCCTACTTAAGATGAATTACACATAGTGTAGCTAGCCAGACAGGAGTTGCTTACCCTTCCGAAGTACAAGACCTTACTTTTATTTTATTGAATCGCGTGACCGTTTTACTAAACCATTTGCCTCTCATTTATTGTATTATATTTATGTCATTTATGTCAGGTTCGACATAGTTGCTTTCAAATAAAGTGTTTATATTCTTAAATTCTTTGTTCAGAATTGTTATATTTATCAACCATCAGTGGTGTCAATTTAATGCTTTTATTGTTCATTTGAGGTACAGTGACGTCAACAGATTTCAAATAAAAACAAATATACCAATCGTATGCATGTCTAAAATTTGCAACTTAAACTAAATTGTCGTGACTGGATCCACATGGAAGTGGGAACTGATGCACCTGAAGGGTAGAACCATTGTCTTTGTTGCTCCATATCATAAGCATAAAATGACAGAAAAAGAAAAACGCAAAAAACAATATTTGATAATAAATAACATAAAATTTATTATCATTTGTATATGCAATGAGATCTGTTATTATACAATAATATAAATAACACCGGTTTCGATAAATATGTAAAACATGATATAATTTTTACATGCAAATACCCCTCTTGATTTCATTATATTATGGAATTTCCTGTTTGTATCTTACTCGGCTCAGACAATATTCCGCTTTTTATATTTTTCAAAATATATATAGAGAGAGAGACTGGTAGTTACTGTGGAATAGTTTATTTTTATGATGTTCATTTTTCGTGGCTCATAGAAATTATTTCAGCTTGTGGAATGATAATTTTGATCTGTGACTGTTTTATTTGCGATTAAAATACAAAATATTTCAATAATATGTTAATTCGAAACGAAAGACGAAAATTAGGACACCGTTGATTCCACAGTACAGGATGATAAAATCATAAAATACAGCATGTTAGGCAAGAATTTAGGAACATACACGACATGATCGTGGGCAGATTATCTCCATTGTAGATTCGTATTGCTCATTGGAGCAATATCCGTAGGCTGTCCAAATTCTGCAGTATGCATAAAAATCCCGGCAATTTCCACCTGGAAGAGAAACAGATACTGTTACGTAATACAAATGCAAAGCATATAACCACTCAATTCGTCACGCCGTCATTTTGTCAGTATATTTTAAATAGTGGAGCCACCTATTCGATGAGTTCACAAGATTGCAATTGGTTACGGACTTATAATTAAAGGGTCTTGGGTTCAAACCGTATGGTGGCATGTCCATTAGCAAAATATTTTATCACACTTTGAATACTAAACTTGCAGACTCCTAATTCAAGAGACGCGTGTTAAAATCCCCGATGGTCTACATAGTATGCCGTTAATCGTTTTGTGCAATACTGCTTAGTCTATCTGGCCAAAAATCATACGGCAGTTGGTAATGATGTTATTATTGCTATTAATAGTAGTTAATTGGAACACGCATAAATGTTGATATGATGATGTTATAAGGCCTATGAAGTAACATGCATTTGAAGGCTGGTTTTGCTTATTGTATCAGTAATTAAGTTTTTTTAATTCTTTTATTCCATATTCATCAGAAATATCTTCCTGATTTTCTGCGCAAAAGTATAAAATATATCACGACACATGCTGATCTGCAATAATCATTCATTGGAGTATGATATTAACCTATCAGCCGTATTTATTGCGTTTGAGTAGATTAAAACTACATGTATATTATAAGAAATGTATATGGTTCTTACCTCCGCCTCCGCCTCCGCCACCGCCACCACCACCGCCGCCACCGCCACCACCACCACCACCACCGCCGCCGCCGCCGCCTCCAGTTCTGTCGGTAACACACTTGCAGTTCTTATCTACAAATCCAGGTTGTGGACAATCGGGTTTCTGACGGCAAAGATCTAAAAAACAATAAATGAAATAATTGATACAAGGCTATTACAAGTCTAGGCTTATCAATGTCCTAAAAACAGTTATATGGTTCTCACCATTATACACGTGCCGGATGTAGTTACCTAATTATAAGCAGTAAGGGCTTATCCTGCTGGGCAACCTGACCTCGCATCAGTGGAATGTCATGTGTGCATAACTTAGTAAAAGGAAAGTATTCTGTTGTTAACGAAAACATTTAAAACCAAAAACATATGTTCATAAAAAGCAATAAATAAATAAATAAATTTGTATGATATAAAAAAATTCTAAAGAATAACTTGGACGGCATCTTATAACATCTTAGGGTTATATACTTAATATCATACGGAAAGTATAAGCACATTTTGAGTTTTTATACGTTGCACTACTAAATTAATGGAACGTCTAAAACAAATCAATCAAATGTCATTTGTTCACAAAAACGATATGCCAAGAGGTAAATAACTCTAGCACGGATTTTGGTTATTTAATCAAGCACCATTTAGACTGCAAAGAGAGATATGTTTGAGGCATAACATGTTTGTTGTGTTTGACAAAATAAATTTCAAACAATCAATTGAAATATTAATGGGAACCATCTGTGAATAATTTGTCGACATCAGTCCTATCTCCAGATTTAAAACGGCTCTACATAAATTTGCTTCATATGAAATTTAATCAGCAAGCAAGGGTGCACAGGTTGTGCCGAACAGTATTACTTACTTGCACATTTGTACATTAGGTTAAGATGCTTGATATCGGCAAACGTCATCTCGGTATTTCTTGTAGACAGTATTTTCTGCTTAGCAGGATCCTTTGCTCTGATTGTGATTCGATTATTGCTTGAAAATGCCTGAAAAAGTTTAAATAGCATGACAATATAGCTTTTTCTAGATTTAAAATAAGTTACACAGTTGAAAACGTTCTAATAATACTTTTACCACAACACTGTTTATTACCCCAGTGTCTGTACAAAATCGAGAATAATTATTTTGTTAAATAAACAAGTGGTTGGCTAGTTAATCATCAACTTGTATCGGGTTTTGTTTTTTTAATGCATTGACTGCTTTATCATTACCCTGTGCATTTATACACTATAAATACTTTGTTAGAATAACCCCCTTTTATTATTTTGCCTTCATAAATTCGTAAATAAATAAACATTTTTATAAGGTACCTTGTCGTCATAATGCATGATTGATGCCAGATCATAAGCAACTGATGTATCGATATCAGATGCCGCATACATATTGAACTGACTCATTAGTCCCTGTCGTACATTATTGGATTCAATGGTTATATAACTCTCCCTGTCGGGTCTCTGGTGTTCATGAATAAATCCTAAGGCATGAAGAACCTCGTGTATATATATACTTCTCTGAAATGTAAAAAAAAAACATACTGTTACCCATATTATAAGGATGTGTACAGACTTTTTGAAAGATTAACGTCAATGTAATACAAAATGCCCGGTACATTTATACACGTATAATATATTGATGAAGATCTAGACATTTATACCACTAACTCTTCATATACTTCTCGATTTGTATTTCAGACATGACAAGGGTAGCCACCAAGTAGGAAGTGTGTACTCTTTCGAAATATGCGGTCTCACTTCCTTGGTGAGTTTATGTGCTTAATGTTACTTGGGTATTCATTTAGTTTTGGGGATTGTAATTTCAATATGGACTGTAATGTTTAAAAAACAATGTTTAAATTAATTATTTCAAAGAAACTTATTATCTAGGTTTACAGAAATAATCACGAATAGCTGATGATGGATACGAATTGTGATAAATATAGAGTATACTCACATGCAGGCATCCATTTCTCTGTAGGGTAATTGGTTGATCTTTTTGAACTCTGCCAAGAAAAGAACTGCATCTAAAATGAATAACTCATGTGAGAATCATTGTTTCTTGGAAATATTGAAATATAGTACAGATCTGTTACACACTCATCTAACGAAAAATCTCTGCGGTAGCTCAGTTAGTAGAGTGCTCTCTCCGTAAGTGGCCCAACACTTTAAAGTGCATAGTGACTTTCTTTTCGACAAGCACTCGGCATTACGAAATGTAAGTCACGGTTCTTTCGGATTGGAACTTAAAATAAACAAGGTCCCGTGTCACGGTAGGCGTGGCACGAAAACAAAACACCCAGCTGTATAATGTCATCAACGCAACACACAAGAAAAATGCTGTATATTTGCCTTAAGCTGGCGACGGGTCGATATAAGTAAAATATTTTTGTCTGTGACGTTAAACACCATTACTCTAGTCATGTTTTTGCAATAACATTTTTTTAAAATCATGATAGAAGATTAAAAGATTTGTCGTGATTTTTTAAAATTTTGATCAAATAATATTTTGAATACATTGACTGTCATGTGATATTGTTGGGGTAGCTAGATAAACATGGTGGTCACCCTCCCCGAGCACCTGGCCTCACTTCCTTCGTGGAAGTACGCGTGTTTTACTTCATATGCCAGTTTCAAAGTTTTCATATTGCTTTGGTAAAGTGATTAGGACTCTGGTTGGTAGTTTGAGCCACTGATCCGGTATCTCTGGTATCGGATTTTTTCCGAAAATATCATAAACTCAGTAGGCAATAATAGTGTATTATTGTCAGAGATATACTTTTGTCTAACTTTGCTGCTAGTTAAAAGTTGAAATTCTCCTAAAACACAGGTTTAATAAGACTTCCTTATGCAAAGTATTTTTAGCTAAAATAAAACTGGTATAAAATGTAATTTAGTAAAATATATTGTGATCGTTTTGGTATCTTTCAAACCACTTGGTTTCAATTTTTTGGCACAAGCACTACTAATGAGGAATTGTATTTCAAAGCGATCGTCTAGCGCTGTAAAATCAAAACTGGTATTATATTTAATTTGATAAAATACATCGTGGTCCTTTTGGTATCGTTTCAACATCTTGATTTTTTTTGATAATGTTGGTACAAGCACTATAGATAAGCAATTGTTTTCTAAAGCGACCGTCTAGTGCTGTAAAATAAAAACTGGTATAATATGTAATTGGTACGAATGTTTATGATTGCGGCTTACCCTTGTCCGTTTTGAAACTTCACGCTGTACCGATCTTGGCTGTTTGCTTCCCTGAAAGTCAAACAGGAGACACTGGCGATTTCCGCCATGGCTTCCTTAATAGCATTTATTTCAGCAGCGGCTGTAATGAAATAAAAAGAAATGATTTGGGAATTATAGGGTTTCTTTCTGGAATGAGATGTATGGTTATAGTTGTAATTTATAGTTAAGTATTAATAACCATCAAAAACAAACATACCAGTCACCAGTCGTGCATGTCCAAATCATAATCCAGAAGCAAAGTAAAACTTTGAAACTGACAAGTTAGGTTAAACACGTGAACCTCCTCAAGGTGCTCCGGAACAGTAAAGACATGCTATTTAGCTAGGCCCATCCGCCACGTGTGTAATAAAAATTGAGTGAAAGGAACATTGAATTGTGGGACACCATATATATCCAGGGCGATCCTGGTCACAGAGGCATAAGACTTATGAACCATACAGTAATGACTGCTAAGATAGCTTTCGATTAAAGAAGTCCTGGTTTGAAAATTTGTCTCTATACTTACAGAAATGACCGTTTCTAAATGAAAAAGGCATGACGCCATCTTGCCAATGGTGTGTAAGGCTACGTACAGCTTTTCGTCTGTTTCTATTTTTCATACTGAAAATGAAAGAGGATTATCTTATAATTACTTGATATAATATTTACACTGGTTGATTGATTGAATAGAGCCTCAATCAAGCATTTTTAACTTATATCTAGCCGTCATCAGCTAGAGAAAAGTCGCAGAAATGTTACCTGTGCAGAGCGCTCATGGCAATGTACAGTGAAATCTCTTTAACGTCTCGGGCCATCTGTAACATGGGGCATTGGATATTAAGGTCATACTTATTCATTCCCAAACCAAAATTCCAGAGCAAAGTAAAAACTTAAAATTGCTTAATTGGTTAAACACGTAAACCTCCACCAGAAAAATGACGCCAAGGGCTCAGAAGGTTGAGCACCTCCTGTAAAGCAAACTAGAGGCGCCACGTTTGTAACTAAAGCGGTGGTGATAACTATCCGTTGGAGCAATTTCACTGGTAGAACAAGTGCTCTATTACATCAGCACTTTAGATAAAAAAGGAGAAAATGGTGCTTATTTATTAAGTAGGTTACCTTTGTCCAAAATAATAATTATACTGCGGTTTTGTAAGGATTAAATCAAAGGCTGTTAATGTCAAACCATTTCCTAGATCTTTTTTCATATTGGCATAACCTGTGAAAATAAAAATGAAAACAAAAGCCGTTCATAAAAATGGAGTTTTTTAGTGTACCACGCCTATATTTCATTATTGTGACTATAGGTTGTATTAGTTATTGAAAACATTGGCGTCGCATATTCGACGTCATTTGTCACGACAGGCACAAAAAAACTAAGAATATGAAATAAATGGAATTGAATATCAAATATAATCATAGATTCTTTAAACGGTTAAGGATCATCATCTGGAGCTCAGGTATTGGTGTCCTGTTTTTCTATAACATCAGATTTTATTTAGCTATCCGCGAGTAGAAAATTATTGGCAGATTTATATAAGAATTAGTTCGTGTATGTGAGGGAACTGCGAGTATGTTTTTGTTCTGTCTAAAGGACATAAGGACGACTTAACTGACTGAACTTAACAAGAAGTGTGAAGAAAACTAGGTAAAAGAATAAGATTATTTTATGCCTAAAGAAAACATGCCCATCCATGTCCAAATCACAGAAATGAAAATTAGCAATAGAAACAAACGTTATAACGTTTGTTATACAGCTTTAAATGAAGACTTTCGTTAGTGTCATATTTTAGGTATAAATCAAAATTTGAAGCAGAACTTACGGAATGAGACGTATCGTATATTTCAAGTTCACTAGGATAGATGGCATTAGCATAGTCTCCAAATGTAGAATTGTTAAGAGAAAGAACATCATCTAAATATGCATGTTGAGTTGAATAATTTGGCGGCAGATTTCTTTTCCTATATAACAAGATTCTGCCTAAAGTTTGTTTAAAATAATAAAGAATTAAATCAGCGAGGAATGGTGCTCAGTTTGTACCCATGAGTATACCGATTGTTTGTCGGAAAATTAAATTGACAAAGAAAGGAACATGGATATATAAGACATCAAATATAACTAGTATATTTATATAAATTTTAGAACGTCTTAAAGATAATCACCTTCCACCCCTCCGTAGACTTTTGTCAGTCTCTCGGTCAATGTCATGTTGTCTGCATTTTTCATGATCCACTTCCGCCCAAACAAGGATTCCACTCTGTGTACCTGGAATCATGAGTTCAATAAAAATCAATGAAAACAAATATTTGTAACAGAAACTATAAAAATTGACACCAACAGTGCAACACAACAAAAATTGGATATTTGAACGGATAAAAAATTACGATAGGCAATCCAATATATATGGTAGATAATTTTGAATTACGGAGCATGACATTTTGCTTTCTCCCCTTAAGAGCAATTTCGCGAATATGTAAATTCGCGACCACAATCCATGTTAATATTAAAAATTTGCAATCGATAAGCAATTTTCTATCTCCTTTGGCGGTCAGTTCTGGGTTTGAATGGAGTAATGGTATTTTGCGCACAGGTCAAAACCGTCATACCGATGTCCCCGGAGTCAGTAATTTAGATCTTAATGAACTAACAGTGTAATCAATTCGCGTTTCCATGTTATGAATTTAATTTCCAAAGTAAAACTCCCATATTAACCTATAACCGAGTGAAGAGGTGCGGAGTAATGGTGTTTTACGCCAAAGTCACACTCTCTAATTGATATTTATATAGAGTGGAGTAATTTTATTTTACGCCCAAATAAGGATACTTGGCGGTCAATTCTTGGTTGAATGGAGTAATGTTGTTTTGTGTACAGTTCAATATTCTCTCACCGATGTCCAGCCGGTCAGTAATGTAGGGAATCAACCAGTGTTTTCCAGGTACCCAAGTTAAATACCCAAGTTAGTAATCGCGAATAAATCAATAAATAAATAAATAAACAAGAAAATTAAAATAAAATACTTTTTAAATTGGAAAATTGAGTTAAACACGTATTTTCCTAAATGGTAGAGCTTTAGTCCGGGTTCAAAGGAAAAAGTAATCACCTCCTGTCTCGCTAAATACATCCGCCATGTGTTCATTCAGAAATGAAAATGAGGGACGTTAAATATTTGCAGGATAATTTCTGATACAGAAACGTTATTCTTATCAGCAATATTTTGATGATTGTCATGAATCTTTGAGGACCTTAAAAAGCCTAGGTTTACGATATTCCTGAGTAATTTTTTTATTATTATTATTTTCGAAAATTACAGGTAAGTTAAAACAACTGCGTTTCAATTTTCTTATAAGAAATCGTGTAAATGTCCATTAATTACTTAAAATGTACATCACTGTCGTGAATATTAATGGTTCTAAAACAATTTGTTTATTTTTAATTTTTAATTTTGCACACGTTGCTGGTGGACTTAGCTAGACAGAAGGTATTCACCTTTGCGAAGCATTTGGTGCTGATAAATATTTTGATTATTTTGTTGACCCAATGTATTCGGGAATTTAAGGTGTCATTTTGAAGAACAGTTCAAGCTTTCGGTTTTGTAAAACATGCTTTTTTATTCTAAGTTCTAAAAATTTGCTACATATAAATATAGTAGAATTTTAGTTAAGGCATTTATTGGTTGTGAAATTTTAGCCAGGTCTCACTTTCCCGGAGAATGTTCAAGTTTATACTAATTTTTAAGTTGGCGAGCTATAAACTTCCCTTTACTGAAGACGAATTTTTAAAGTTTTAACTTTGTTTTAAAGATTTGTACATGCACCGGTATGTTTGTGTTAGATTTGTTCTCTTATTTTAAACCATTACAAGCTTCTAAATTATTTTTTCTCATGCAATTACACTTAATTTTTTTTTATTTTTTCTTGACAAAATGATTAATTAAATTTGTCGCAAAAAGTGAAATAAATACGGAAAATAAATACCAAAGGAAACAATTCACACATTAAACAAATGTCCTACTCAGAATGAAACTTTTTTAACACAATACTTCAACAGAAGAAAACATGAAGTTAAAACTGTTTGTTAGAGGGTTCGCATCGTATATGGAAGGACGTGGGTTCGATCTCCAATAGGGGTCTGACCAAAACTTGAAAATAGGTAGTAACATTTTAACTCACTTTTAAGACAGAGACGCCTATTTTGAAATTTTGAAAAGTATAAAGTAATTTATTAACCAATCAAATACATGATCAAATAAGATTTTAAAAAATCATGCGCATAACCGAAAAGACAGACAACCGTCTAGAGTTGTGGTTTGACATTGACATTTATTTTAAAAAATTAAGTATTCAAATCTAGGTAAGATCTAGCTATAACTAGATATCGGGCCTATGACAGATCGAACGCTCTTCAAAATGAACACAAAGATTATAAGCTCTCCATATTTAACGCAATTAAACCTATGTTAGATTTAACACTTACCAAAATGGACCTATGGCATATAGAATGCTTCCCAAACTGAACCCGTGACAGATCAAACGCTCCAAAACTGAACCCCTGACAGATTTAATGGTACCATAACTAAACCCATGGCAGATCAAATGCTCCCGAAACCAAACCCTTGACAGATTGAACGCTCCAAAAGTTGAACCCATGGCAAATTAAATGCTTCCAAAATTGATCCTATGACAGATTAAATGCTCCCTAAACTGAACCCGTGACAGATTGAACACTCTCTTTTCATAATTGGAGATTGGAGGAATAGAGTTTTACGTCCAGTCAAGAATCTTCAGATTCAGAAATGGTGGAGGTAACAAGAGTGCCAAAAGGAATAGTAAATCAATTAATGCTAGCTGGTTCAAAGTCCCGAAAATTAAAAATAAGATAGAGAAGCGTAAAAGAGTTTTACACCAAAGTCAATATTGATTCACTTATAACGAGGAAAAACAGTTGAGATGTGGTGGAGAAAACCAGAGTGCACGGAGAAAAGTAAAAAAAAACTTACCTGGGTTAAGGTCCCAAAAACTAAAAGTAAGAAGTAACCGTTCATCTTACAAGTAACTGTGATCAGTCCTCCACTAAGGTTTAGTGCTAGGACAGGATCAGAATGATGACCAAACGCAACAACTAGCACTTATATACATTTTAGAAAATCTATTATCTGAAATAATTCAAATTTCCTTGATTTATGATTTATGTCACGTTCTTTATTATTCATTTATTTAATGTGAAAAAGACAAGTACGAGTTAACGAATAGCAATTTAGATAGAATAGTTTTGATAGATATTAATTGGAATAATTTATTTTAATTAAAACAACCTAATTCCCGCTTGTTCATTAACCTGGTGTTTGATATATACGGCGTAATCAATCGTGCAATAATTAAAAATGGCGGGAAATTATGTGACTCAATAGGCTCAAACTATGTGAGTTTTTGCACATCACAGTAGATTTTTTTAACTGACAAAATATTGTTGAAATGTTTCTTTATACCGAATTAGATGTTATATCTGATACATTTGACCCACAGTACCATATCACTCATTCTAAATTTTTATTTCATACGTGACGGGGGTAGATAGTCATGCAATAGGTGTTAACCCTTCAAGAGCACACTGCCTCACTTCCCTGCTGGAAATTTGTCCTAACTTGGGTTGCCAGTTTTCATAGTCGTTACTTTGTTTTTTCTTGGGTTTAAGATTTAGGTGTTGACCATAATGTTTTCGTTTCATTAATTCCATGGATAAAATAATATTTAAGGATTTCTATTAGTACTCTTCAGTAAGCTTTTAGTCGGGAATCTACCAAAAAAATAATCATGAAATTTACATATATAATGTAAGTGAGTAAATAAGAAGGCCTTATGATGATTGCACTCTATTTTGAGTTGATGGTGTGTGTGTGTGAAGGGGGGTTTACAAATAAAAATAAGTTTTATAGCACGTTTGTTTTCCTAACGCTAACGGAAAATACGGACCTAAAAAAGCGTTATTGTTTGATATGATTTATAGCAGATCAATGTGATATATAGATTGGTTAAATATCTTGATGGTTATTACTATAATATTGGTAATTAAGAAAATCGTATATTATCAATCTTCAATCGGAGAGGTCATATGCAGAGACGGTTGCTTAACAACACCTGGCTGCAATTAGGACACGTAACAGGTGAATGAACACATTTTGCAAAATATGAATCTAATATTAGAAATAAAAAAGTCAATGTCTTGTCTTAGTGCTTATGTGTAAAAATGAGAAGCTCAAGGTTGTCATTTAAGACTTACACTCTTACTTACAGAACAACAAAGAAGGCTGCGTACAAATAACTTTTTAGCGTAGGGATAGTGCATGCTCAGGTTTCAAAGCTAAACAGGACGGAAAAGTATGTGACTCATTAGGGTCCAACTGCGCGCATTTTTGCAACTCGCAGTAATTTCTTAACTAACAAGTCACCGTATACATGTATGTGTGAATGATTACATAATATCTGACAAATTTAAAATCTGAATAAATTTATTTATTATTAAGATACTAACAGTAGCTAGTATTCTGAAATTTAGGCTGTCAAATGGTCCTTCAGCAGAAATTTTAAAAGCTAATATCCAGTTATCGATAGGCGCAATACGCGAAAGAATCTTCTCTGCACAATGCCTGATATGACCACTGAGAAGAGAAACATTTCTGCCATTGCGTCTATAGCCTGTGACGTCTCGATATAAGTGAAATACTTGTCTCTCACAAAGTCATTCAACTCCACATGCAGTTATATGAATTTGCAGATTATGTAGATCGATGTCATCTATCTTAGTGAGCTTTAAAAAGTAAGCCCTGCTTTATATTTGGTTTTATATTTCAACTTAATTATGGCACCCTAGAGAGAATACACTTGAAGTTATATGTTAAAAGTGACTACTTATAATTTTCTTTGTCAATTTTCCTCTTTTATACAGCAGCACGCCTACTTTTCATTTTGATAGTGTATTTGTTTCATAATTAATACGCTATGGTAAAATTAAACTTTTTAATTATTAGTCCGTAACCAATTGCATCCCGTGAACTCATCGAATAGGTGACTCCACTATTTAAAATATACTGACAAAATGACGGCGTGACAAATTGAGTGGTTATATGCTTTGCATTTGTATTACGTAACAGTATCTGTTTCTCTTCCAGGTGGAAATTGCCGGGATTTTTATGCAAACTGCGGAATTTGGGCAAACTACGAATTTTGTTTGTATCAGCAATACAGACCAACAATGTTGAGAATCTGCCCACGATCATGTCGTGTATGTTACTAAATTCTTGCCTAACATGCTGTATTTTATGATTTTATCATTCATGTACTGTGGAATCAATGGTGTCTTAATTTTCGTCTTTCGTTTCGAATTAACATATTATTAAAATATTTTGTATTTTAATCGCAAATAAAACAGTCACAAATCACAAGATTATCATTCCACAAGCTGAAATATATTCTATGAGCCACGAAAAATGAACACCATAAAAATTAACTATTTCACAGTAACTACCAGTCTATATATATATATATATATATATATATATATATATATATATATATATATATATATATATATATATATATATATATTGAAAAATATAAAAAGCGGAAAATTGTCTAATGCCAAGTAAGATACAAACAAGAAATTCCATAATTTTATGGAACCAAGAGGGGTATTTGCATGTCAAAAATTATATCATGTTTTACATATTTATCGAAACCGGTGTTATTTATATTATTGTATAATAACAGATCTCATTGCATATACAAATGATAATAAAATCCAGTGTTATTTATTTTGTGGATCCAGTCACGATAATTTAGTTTAAGTGGCAAATTTTAGACATGCATATGATTGGTATGTTTCTTTTTATTTGAAATCTGTTGACGTCACTGTACCTCAAATGAACAATAAACGCATAAAATTGACACCACTGGTGGTTGATAAATATAACAATTCTGAACAAAGAATTTAAGAATATAAACACTTTATTTGAAAGCAACTATGTCAAAACTGACATAAATGACATAAATATAATACAATAAACTGAGAGGCAAATGGTTTAGTAAAACGGTCACGCGATTCAATAAAATAAACAATTCTGTCTAATAAACAATAATAAACATTTTTTGCCTTTCAATGAACGAAATGTGACTCATCCACCTGTCTATAAACACAACTATTTCAGTCAACTGTTTTTTAGTTTTATAAATTTTGATATATTTTGATATTTCAATCTAAGAAACACTTACATATTGGCTCATGTTCAAATCACAATAATCACAATTTCAGAAGTAAAATAAAGTAAAAACTTTAACAAAGGATAAATCAAAACAATTATACTTATACATGTTCGAATCACAATCCAGAAGCAAAGTAAAAACTTTGAAACTGACAAGTTTGGTGTCATACGTAAACTTCCACCAGAAAAGTAAGGTCGTGTACTTCGGAAGGGTGAGCAACTTCTGTCTGGCTAGCTACACTATGTGTAATTCATCTTAAGTATGAAAGGAACATGGAAATATGGCAGTATACTTATTAACAATAATAATAAGATCCATACCTTAAAACGTATAGGGAGAAGCTGATAGATTTTGGATGCAAAAGTGACTGTGATAGAAGTGCAAAATGTTATAGGAATCTCATAGACAAGGGAACAACCACATTAGTCTGAGTAAGTGAATGGTAATTAATGTTACCAGTTGTCGTTGTTGTTGTTGCTGTCGTCGTTGTTTTACCGACTGCAGAAATTGCTTTTATAGTTGTTGTCGTTGTACCTGCCAAATAATTGGTATTAAATATTTTTTATTGTCAATTGGAATTTCAAAAGTTTAAACTAATTGTTTTGAAATGATTTTTTGAAAAAAGACCTTTTAAGTTGACAAAAACCGTAATTCGACTTTACAAAAGACGCAACTACAGACCGGGAGAAGAAATGATAAAACATTATGTTTATGCAGCTTCTGACAAGGATAAATCAAAAACAACCATACTTATACATGTTCGAATCAAAACCCAGAAGCAAAGTAAAAACATTAGAACTGAAATACGCGAACTTCCACCAAGGAAGTGAGACCGGGTGTTCCGGAAGTGTAAGCACCTCCTATCTAGCTAGCTACATCTGTCACGTGTGTAAATTAACTTAAATATGAGAGGAACACGGAAATATGGGACGTCAAGTATATCATGGATGATAAATATTTGATAAAGAAACACTATACTTATCAACAATGATAATATCCATGCCACAAAACTTTGAGGGAAAAAGCTGATAAACTTAAGGATGCAAAAATGACTCTCTTATAACAGGGAGATACTACATTTGTATTAGTAAGTGAATGGTTATTAATATTAAATGTTGTTGTTGATGTTTTTTAGCTGCTTTAAATTTGTATTATTATTTTTATTGTCAATTAGAATTTAAAATTGCAAACTAACTGTTTTGAAATAATTTGTTGAAAATTTGACTTTTTTGCTTAACAAAAACCGTAATTCGACTTAACAAACGACTTAATTACAGACCGGAACAAGGAATGATTAAAGCATTATTTTTATACATCGTCTGACAAGAATCGATGATGGTAGTCAGACACTTTTCATTATCCAATATATCACATTTTTAGAGCAGTTGATCTGTATGTAAACAACAAAATTTTGAAAAACACAACTCTGGACAGGCCATTGTCTGGTCTGTGACAAGCTTGAATTTGTGAATACTGGGTATAAAAAAGATATTCGTCAAACGATGTCACTAAAAGTCAATGCTTCAACCTTTACTGTTTTCTTAAATTCGAGATAGAAAGACATTATCTAGGAACAAGATCAAAGAATTCATTTATGATGTTTTGTTGCATATTAATCATTTAGATATCAAACAATTTCTTTTCCTTATTACTTTTTGAGAATAAACTATCTTTAGTGTTACAATAAGCAGAAGATTTCTCTAATTTTTTAGATTTTCTGGAAAAGTAGTTTTTTAGTGTGATGAAGAATTTTACAACTATTTCAAATTTTTTGCACATTTCTTTACATCATTTGCAAGAATTGAACAATGCTACAAACACATCCAACCTTAGCCGTGATTGTGATTTTTTTATCGACCTTGTAATATTTCTATTGACCTAGTAATATCAATTTCAGTTTAGGTTTTATAAAGATTATAAGATGTTTCGCCAAACCTCTGCCATCACCAACTTTCACGCCATTTCCATCGCCTGTTATGAGACAAATTGGTCCAACATAATTGCTATCTTTGTGAACAAATCCAGGTTCTGGACAATTCACGGACTTTGTAGAACGATATAAAAAATATCACCCAATTATTTATGGCGTTATTGCATATTATGGATTAAAGAAGTGATAAACATACTTCTGATGTATTTGGTCCAATCCTATAAAAGTGACGAATATAACAGTAAAATGTAAAATAAGATAAACGATTTGCTGTATAGCAACTAATATATACGATACAGCAAACAAAAGTTTTAAATAAACAATGCATATGTCAACAATTTTAGAGGGTCCTTACCAACAACGTCTGCAAATCAATTGAGAATTTGCAATTTACGAGTATACAAACAATACGCCCATGCGAACAGTATTAATTTTTAGGGCAGGCGTCGTTAGAGATCAAAAACAATAATACTCATTCATGTACAATTCAAAATCCAGAGGCAAAATAAAAACTTTGAAACTGAAAAATTTGGTAAAACCCGGACTGCGCCAGGGAAATGAGTTTGAATGCTGTGGAAAGGTAAGCACTTCTTATCAAACCACGTCAAAGGATTCACCATCTAATTAATTAATTAATGCAAACAATTGCAAAGTCCGTATTCTGACGTAATATTGTAGAACGCCCTTTTACAACCAAGTAAGAATTCAAACAATCTTACAATCACTATATTATATTATTGTCAACATATTATTAGTTAAAGAGTGTGATTGTGAAATTGCCAAAGTCCGTATTCCGGCGTATAATTGCAGAACACCCTTTATCAATCGAGTAAGAATTAACACTATCTTATAACCAGTATATTATATTATTGTTAACATAAAATCAGTTAAAGAGTATGATTGTTAGATTATAATGGATATAAATCATTAATGAACCACCCCTGAATGTATTTATTATTATTTACCATTAAGCATAAGGCACATGAATGCTCACCAAATCATCACCACCAAGCCATCACTTATCGACACAACTTTTTTAAAACTAGGCGTACTTTCTCTTTTTAATTAGAGAGTCTGATTTAAACATGGAGCAGTACGTTTGTGTTTGACTTTTTGAATTGGCCTAAAAAAATTAATATTGATTTTCAATTTCTAGACGTTTTCAAAACAAAGAAACTTGATAACTAGAAAAACTATAGATCCATCTAAACAGAACATACTGAGAGGCCGCAACACCGACCTTTCCCTAAATGACATAAAAGATATTTAATATTATGTATAACTTTCAAGGTAAGTGTAATGGGCTTCATAACAGTCTAGTAAACAAGTAATGGCGGCGGTGGTGATTATTTTGTATTTTTGACCCCGAATAATTTCATTCATATCTTAGTTTTGAAACGATTTCCATGGAAACTGAGTATCTAAAAAAACCATTAACCATCGACAAAGCTGCAATCACGTGCCTTCTTCTTAATGCTTAATAAAAATATATACATTCAGTTACGGTTCATTAATGACTTATATCCACAATAATCTAACAATCATACTCTTTATATTATGTTAACAATAATATAATATACTGGTTTTAAGATAGTATGAATTCTTACTCGGTTGATAAAGGGTGTTCTGCAATAATACGCCGGAATACGGACTTTGGCATTGGTTGCGTTAAATACGCAATTCAATGGTGCATCCTTTTGACGTGGTTTCA
This sequence comes from Anadara kagoshimensis, assembly GCA_021292105.1. Lineage (NCBI taxonomy): Eukaryota > Metazoa > Mollusca > Bivalvia > Arcoida > Arcidae > Anadara > Anadara kagoshimensis. The sequence goes on along the minus strand of CM037869.1, from coordinate 54,588,331 downwards.
CAGAAATTGCTTACCTTACTGCAACATTTAACCTCACTTCCCTGGTGGAAGTGTTTTTTCAGTTTCAAAAATTTTATTTTGCTTCTAGATTTTATATTGTATATGGATAAGTACTATTGTTTTTATTTATCTCTAACCACGCCTATCCATAAAATTCAAACTGGTCACACGGCGAGTGATACAGTCCGTATTGTTTTATACTCGTAAATTGCAATTTCAAAATTTCATGATTTGCAGACATTGTTGGTGAGGACTCGCGTTAACTTTTATCATGTGCATTGTTTACTTCACAATTTTGATTGCTTTTTCGTATAATTTTATATATATAGTTGCTATACAGCAAAATTGTTTACCTTATTAGATATAAGGCCACATATTACTATTACATTCTTCACTTTTATAGGAATTGGACAAAATGCTTCTAATGTATGTTTATCAATTCTTTGATCCATAATATACAATAAAGTCATTAATATTGTGTGATATTTTAGGTCGTTGTACAAAAACGTCGAATTGTCCATAATTTTGATTTGTTGACAAAGATTGCAATTATTGTGTTAGATCAAATGAGTAAAAGGTAGAACATCGAAACCGATTCTGTATCAATGACGTCATATAATTGTGACTTAATGTTGTGTTCCGAACAAGGGATATATATCCGGGAAACTCGTGATCGCGCGATAGAAATGAAAATAAGCGTTTTTCAGCTACCATACATGAAACTTAACTAAATAGGGTAGCTTACGTGTTTGACCCTTTTTGTCAGTTTCAAAATTTTAACTTTGTTCTGGAATTATAATTTGTTAATGGCATGTTTTTTGCTATATTTTTATCTCAGATTACGTTTGAATATTTTTTCAATCAATATTATTAGGAGTATCATCTCAAAATTTTCTTCAAAAACTTGCGGAGTTTGCTAAAGTTTTTTTTTAACTCAATACTACTTGTATATTATTTATTTTCGTGGTGGCCAATTTCGAGTTTCTAAGAAAAAAACATTTATCATTTTGTAGGATGGTAAATTAGTGATTTGCGGTTCATGTTTCATGAAACAAAATATAATTCCCCATGAAAACTAATGATTCTATAGTATCAACGCTTTTTAAATCACTAACACGTTTTATATGTTCATTTTATTGAATCGCGTGACCGTTTTACTGAACCATTTCCCTCTCATTTTATTGTATTATATTTATGTCCAGTTTTGACATAGTTGCTTCCAATAAGTTTGTTTCCCAAATAATACGCTATGGTAGAGGTTGTTCCCACTACGGGGACTTTGTACAACGAAGTAGGCTGCTTGCAAATAAATTGTTGACTCAGGGATATTGCAAGCCTAGGCTTATCAAGGCCCTCAGAAAGTTTTATGACCGTCATCACAGTATTGTTAATAAATTTGATGTCTCTGTGTCCAGGATTGCCCTGGATTTATTTGACGTCTCATAGTTCCATGTTTCTTTCACACAATTTTGATTACACACGTTGCGGGTGTAGCTTGCTAAACCGGAGGTGCTTACCATCCGGAGCACCCGGCCTCACTTCCCTGGTGGAAGTTCACGTGTCTAACCTAACTTATCAGTTCCAAAGTTTTTACTTTGCTTCTGGATTGTGATTCGGACATGGATTAGTGTGTTTGTTTTTGATTATATTCTTAAATTCTTTGTTCAGAATCGTTATATTTATCAACCACTAGTGGTGTCAATTTCATGCGTTTATTGTTCATTTGAGGTACAGTGACGTCAACAGATATAAAATAAAAACAAACATACTAATCATATACATGTCTAAAATTTGCAACTTGAACTAAATTGTCTTGACTGGAGCCACGATGGAAGTGGGACCTGCTGCACCTGAAGTGTTGACCCTTTGTCTTTGTTGCTCCATTTCATAAGCACAAAATGACAGAAAAAGAAAAAACGCAATAAACAATATTTGATAATAAATAACTCTGGATTTTATTATCATTTGTATATGCAATGAGATATGTTATTATACAATAATATAAATAACACCGGTTTCGAGAAATATGTAAACCATGATATAATTTTTGACATGCAAATACCCCCTCTTGATTCCATAAAATTATGGAATTTCTTGTTTGTATCTTACTCGGCTCTAGACAATTTTCCGCTTTTATATTTTTAAAATATATATATATATAGACTGGTAGTTACTGTGAAATAGTTTATTTTATAGTGTTCATTTTTCGCGGCTCATAGAAAATATTTCAGCTTGTGGAATCATAATTTTGTGATTTGTTTTATTTGCGATTAAAATACAAAATATTTCAATAATATGTTAATTCGAAACGAAAGACGAAAATTAGGACAGCATTGATTCCACAGTACATGAATGATAAAACCATAAAATACAGCATGTTAGGCAAGAATTTAGGAACATACACGACATGATCGTGGGCAGGCTCTCAACATTATAGGTCTGTATTGCTGATACAAGCAAAATCCGTAGTTTGCCCAAATTCCGCAGTTTGCATAAAAATCCCGGCAATTTCCACCTGGAAGAGAAACAGATACTGTTACGTAATACAAATGCAAAGCATATAACCACTCAATTTGTCACGCCGTCATTTTGTCAGTATATTTCAAATAGTGGAGCCACCTATTCGATGTGTTCACGGGATGCAATTGGTTACGGACTAATAATTAAAGGGTCTTGGGTTCAAACCGTATGGTGGCATGTCCATTAGCAAAATATTTTATCACACTTTGATTACTAAACTTGCAGACTCCTAATTCAAGAGACGTGTGTTAAAATCCTAGTTGGTCTACATAGTATGTCGTTAATCGACACGTTTTGTGCAATACTGCTTAGTCTATCTGGCCAAAAATCATACGGCAGTTGGTAATGATGTTATTATTGCTATTAATAGTAGTTAATTGGAACACACATAAATGTTGATCTGATGATGTTATAAGGCCTATGAAGTAACATGCATTTGAAGGCTTGTTTTGCTTATTGTATAAGTAATTAAGTTTTTTTAATTCTTTTATTCCATATTCATCAGAAATATCTTTCTGCTTTTCTGCGCAAAAGTATAAAATATATCATGACACACTGCTGATCTGCAATAATCATTCATTGGAGTATGATATTAACCCATCAACCGTATTTATTGCGTTTGAGTAGATTAAAACTACATGTATATTATAAGAAATGTATATGGATCTAACCTCCGCCACCGCCACCACCATCGCCACCACCACCGCCACCGCCGCCGCCACCGCCGCCGCCGCCGCCGCCGCCTCCGGTTTCGTCGGTAACACACTTGCAGTTCTTATCTACAAATCCAGGTTGTGGACAGTCGGGTTTCTGACGGCAAAGATCTAAATAACAATAAATGAAATTATTGATACAAGGCTATTACAAGTTTAGCCTTATCAATGTAGTAAAAACAGTTATATGGTCCTCACCATTATACACGTGCCGGGTGTAGTTAGCTAATTATAAGCAGTAAGGGCTTATCCTACTGGGCAACCTGACCTCGCATCAGTGGAATGCCATGTGTGCATAACTTAGTAAAAGGAAAGTATTCTGTTGTTAACGAAACATTCAAAACCAACAACCTATGTCCATAAAAAAGCAATAAATAAATAAATAAATAAATAATAAATAAATAAATAATAAATAAATAAATAAATAAATAAATTTGTATGTTATAATAAAATTCTAAAGAATAACTTGGACGGCATCTTATAACATCTTAGGGTTATAATACTTGATATCATACGGAAAGTATAAGCACATTTTGAGTTTTTATACCTTGCACTTCTAAATTAATGGAACGTCTAAAAGAAATCATTCAAATGTCATTTGTTCACAAAAACGATATGCCAAGAAGTAAATAACTCTAGCACGGATTTTGGTTATTTAATCAAGCACCATTTAGACTGCAAAGAGAGATATGTTTGAGGCATAACATATTTGTTGTGTTTGACAAAATAAATTTCAAACACTCAATTGAAATATTAATGGAAACCATCTGTAAATAATTTGTCGACATCAGTCCTATCTCCAGATTTAAAACGGCTCCCATAAATTTTGCTTCATATGAAATTTAATCAGCAAGCGATGATGCACAGGTTGTGCCGAACAGTATTACTTACTTGCACATTTGTACATTAGGTTAAGATGTTTCATATCGGCAAACGTATCTCGGTATTTCTTGTAGACAGTATTTTCTGCTTAGCAGGATCCTTTGCTCTGATTGTGATTCGATTATTGCTTGAAAATGCCTGAAAAGATTTAAATAGCATGACAATAGCTCTTTCTGGATTTAAAATAAGTTACACAGTTGAAAACGTTCTAATATACTTTTACCACAACACTGTTTATTGCCCCAGTGTCTGTACAAAATCGAGAATAATTATTTTGTTAAATAAACACGTGGTTGGCTATTTAATCATCAACTTGTATCGTGTTTTGTTTTTTTAATGCATTGACTGCTTTATCATTACCCTGTGCATTTATACACTATAAATACTTTGTTAGAATAACCCCCTTTTATTGTTTTGCCTTCATAAATTCGTAAATAAATAAACATTTATTAAGGTACCTTATCGTCATAATGCATGATTGATGCCAGATCATAAGCAACTGATGTGTCGATATCAGATCCCGCATACATATTGAACTGACTCATTAGTCCCTGTCGTACATTATTGGATTCAATGGTTATATAACTCTCCCTGTCGGGTCTCTGGTGTTCATGAATAAATCCTAAGGCATGAAGAACCTCATGTATATATATACTTCTCTGAAATGTACAAAATAAACATACTGTTACCCATATTATAAGGATGTGTACACTTTTTGAAAGATTAACGTCAATGTAATAAAAAATGCCTGTACATTATACACGTATAATATATTGATGAAAATCTAGACATTTATACCACTAACTCTTCATATACTTCTCGATTTGTATTTCAGACATGACAAGGGTAGCCACCAAGTAGGAAGTGTGTACTCTTTCGAAATATGCGGTCTCACTTCCTTGGTGGGAGTTCATGTGCTTAATGTTACTTGGGTATTCATTTAGTTTTGGGGATTGTAATTTCAATACGGACTGTAATGTTTAAAAAACAATGTTTAAATTAATTATTTCAAAGAAACTTATTATCTAGGTTTACAGAAATAATCACGAATAGCTGATGATGGATACGAATTGTGATAAATATAGAGTATACTCACATGCAGGCATCCATTTCTCTGTAGGGTAATTGGTTGATCTTTTTGAACTCTGCCAAGAAAAGAACTGCATCTAAAATGAATAACTCATGTGAGAATCATTGTTTCTTGGAAATGAATTGAAATATAGTACAGATCTGTTACACACTCATCTAACGAAAAATCTCTGCGGAGCTCAGTTAGTAGAGTGCTCTCTCCGTAAGTGGCCCAACACTTTAAAGTGCATAGTGACTTTCTTTTCGACAAGCACTCGGCATTACGAAATGTAAGTCACGGTTCTTTCGGATTGGAACTTAAAATAAACAAGGTCCCGTGTCACGGTAGGCGTGGCACGAAAACAAAACACCCAGCTGTATAATGTCATCAACGCAACACACAAGAAAAATGCTGTATATTTGCCTTAAGCTGGCGACGGGTCGATATAAGTAAAATATTTTTGTCTGTGACGTTAAACACCATTCTCTAGTCATGTTTTTGCAATAACATTTTTATTAAAATCATGATAGAAGATTAAAAGATTTGTCGTGATTTTTTAAAATTTTGATCAAATAATATTTTGAATACATTGACTGTCATGTGATATTGTTGGGGTAGCTAGATAAACATGGTGGTCACCCTCCCCGAGCACCTGGCCTCACTTCCTTCGTGGAAGTACGCGTGTTTTACTTCATATGCCAGTTTCAAAGTTTTCACTTTGCTTTGGTAAAGTGATTAGACTCTGGTTGGTAGTTTGAGCCACTGATCCGGTATCTCTGGTATCGGATTTTTTCCGAAAATATCATAAACTCAGTAGGCAATAATAGTGTATTATTGTCAGAGATATACTTTTGTCTAACTTTGCTGCTAGTTAAAAGTTGAAATTCTCCTAAAACACAGGTTTAATAAGACTTCCTTATGCAAGTATTTCTTAGCTAAAATAAAACTGGTATAAAATGTAATTTAGTAAAGTATATTGTGATCGTTTTGGTATCTTTCAAACCACTTGGTTTCAATTTTTTGGCACAAGCACTACTAATGAGGAATTGTATTTCAAAGCGATCGTCTAGCGCTGTAAAATCAAAACTGCCTTTTGGTATCGTTTCAACATCTTGATTTTTTTATAATGTTGGTACAAGCACTATAGATAAGCAATTGTTTTCTAAAGCGGCCCGTCTAGTGCTTTAAAATAAAAACTGGTATAATATGTAATTGGTACGAATGTTTATGATTGCGCCTTACCCTTGTCCGTTTTGAAACTTCACGCTGTACCGATCTTGGCTGTTTGCTTCCCTGAATGTCAAACAGGAGACACTGGAGATTTCCGCCATGGCTTCCTTAATAGCATTTATTTCAGCAGCGGCTGTAATGAAATAAATAAAATGATTTGGGAATTATAGGGTTTCTTTCTGGAATGAGATGTATGGTTATAGTTGTAATTTATAATTAAGTATTAATAACCATCAAAAACAAACATACCAGTCGTCCATGTCAAAATCATAATCCAGAAGGCAAAGTTAAAACTTTGAAACTAACAAGTTAGGTTAAACACGTGAACCTCCTCAAGTGCTCCGGAACAGTAAGACATGCTGTTTAGCTAGGCCCAATCCGCCACGTGTGTAATGAAAATTGGAGTGAAAGGAACATTGAATTGTGGGACACCCATATATATCCAGAGCGATCCTGGTCACAGAGGCAATAAGACTTATGAACAATACAGTAATGACTGCCTAAGATAGCTTCGATTAAAGAAGTCCTGGTTTGAAAATTGTCTCTATACTTACAGAATCACCGTTTCTAAATGAAAAAGGCATGACGCCATCTTGCCAATGGTTGTGTAAGGCTACGTACAGCTTTTCGTTCTGTTTCTATTTTTCATACTGAAAATGAAAGAGGATTATCTTAGAATTACTTGATATAATATTTTTACACTGGTTGATTGATTGAATAGAGCCTCAATCAAGCATTTTTAACTTATATCTAGCCGTCATCAGCTAGAGAAAAGTCGCAGGAAATGTTGACCTGGCAGAGCGCTCATGGCAATTGTACAGTGAAATCTCTTTAACGTCTCGGGCCATCTGTAACATAGGGCAATCGGATATTAAGGTCATACTTATTCATTCCCAAACCAAAATTCCAGAGCAAAGTAAAAACTTAATTGTTTAAAACACGTAAACCTCCACCAGAAAAATGACGCCAAGGGTCCTCAGAAGGTTGAGCACCTCCTGTAAAGCAAACTAGAGGCGCCACGTTTGTAACTAAAGCGGTGCGTGATAACTATCCGTTTGGAGCAATTCACCTGGTAGAACAAGTGCTCTATTACTCAGCACTTTAGAAAAAAAGGAGAAAATGCTTGCTTATTTATTAAGTAGGTTACCTTTGTCCAAAATAATAATTATACTGCGGTTTGTAAGGATTAAATCAAAGGCTGTTAATGTCAAACCATTTCCTAGATCTTTTTTCATATTGGCATAACCTGTGAAAATAAAAATGAAAACAAAAGTCGTTCATAAAAAATGGAGTTTTTTAGTGTACCACGCCTATATTTCATTATTGTGACTATAGGTGTTGCATCAGTTATTGAAAACATTGGCGTCGCATATTCACGTCATTTGTCACGACAGGCAAAAAAACCTAAGAATATAAAATAAATGGAATTTAATATCAAATATAATCATAGATTCTGTAAACGGTTAAGGATCATCATCTGGCGATCGGGCATTGGTGTCCTGTTTTTCTATAACATCAGATTTTATTTAGCTATCCGCGAGTAGAACATTATTGGCAGATTTATATAAGAATAGTTCGTGTATGTAAGGGAACTGCGAGTATGTTTTGTTCTGTCTAAAGGACATAAGGACGACTTAACTGACTGAACTTAACAAGGAGTGTGAAAAAAACTAGGTAAAAGAATAAGATTATTTTATGCCTAAAGAAAACATGCCCATCCATGTCCAAATCACAAAAGAAAAATAAGCAATAAAAACAAACGTTATTACGTTTGTTATACAGCTTTAAATGAAGACTTGTCGTTAGTGTCATATTTGAGGTATAAATCAAAATTTGAAGCAGAACTTAAGGAATGAGACGTATCGTTTATTTCAAGTTCACTAGGACAGATGGCATTAGCATAGTCTCCAAATGTGAATTATTAAGAGAAAGAACATCATCTAAATATGCATGCTGAGTTGAATGATTTGGCGGCAGATTTCTTTTCTATATAAACATTATTCTGCCTAAAGTTTGTTTGTTTAAAATAATAAAAAATTAAATCAGCGAGGAATGGTGCTCAGTTGTACCCATGAGTATACCGATTGTTTGTCGGAAAATTAAATTGACAATGAAAGGAACATGGATATATAAGACATCAAATATAACTAGTTATTTATATAAAGATTTCTAGAACGTCTTAAAGATAATCACCTTCCACCCCTCCGTAGACTTTTGTCAGTCTCTCGGTCAATGTCATGTTGTCTGCATCTTTTGTGATCCACTTCCACCCAAACAAGGATTCCACTCTGTGTACCTGGAATCATGAGTTCAATATAAATCAATGAAAACAAATATTTGTAACAGAAACTATAAAAATTGACACCAACAGTGCAACACAACACAAATTGGATATTTGGACAGAATACAAAATTACGATAGGCAATCCAATATATATTGTAGATAACTTTGAATTAAGGAGCATGCCATTCTGCGTTCTCCCCTTAAGAGCATTTTCGCGAATATGTAAATTCGCGACCACATTCCATGTGAATATTAAAAATTTGCAATCAATAAGCAATTTTCTATCTCCTTTGGCGGTCAGTTCTGGGTTTGAATGGAGTAATGGTATTTTGCGCACAGGTCAAAACCGTCTTACCGATGTTCCCGGGATCAGTAATTTAGAACTTAAAGAACTAACAGTTAATCAATTGGCGTTTCCATGTTATGAATTTAATTTCCAAAGTAAAACTCCCATATTAACCAATAACCGAGTGGAGTGGTGCGGAGTAATGGTGTTTTACGCCAAAGTCACACTCTCTAAGCGATATTGATATAGAGTGTAGTAATTTTATTTTAGCCCAAGTAAGGATTCTTGGCGGTCAATTCTTGGTTGAATGGAGTAATGATGTTTTGTCCACAGTTCAATATTCTCTCACTGATGTCCAGGCGGTCAGTAATGTAGGGACCTAACAGTAAATCAACCAGTGTTTTCCAGGTACCCAAGTTAAATACCCAAGTTAGTAATCGCGAGTGAATAAATAAACAGGAAAATTAAATTAAAATACTTTTAAAATTGGAAAATTGAGTTAAACACGTATTTTTCAAAATGGTAGAGCTGTAGTCCGGGTTCAAAAGAAAAAGTAATCACCTCCTGTCTCGCTAATACATCCGCCATGTGTTCATTCAGAATTGAAAATGAGGGACGTTAAATATTTGCAGGATAATTTCTGATACAGAAACGTTATTCTTATCAGCAATATTTTGATGCTGGCCATGAATCTTTTTGAGGACCTTAAAAAGCCTAGGTTTTTACGATATTCCTGAGTCATTTTTTATTACTATTATTATTTTCGAGATTACAGGTAAGTTAAAACTACTGCGTTTCAATTTTCTTATAAGAATTCGTGTAAATGTCCAATAATTACTTAAAATGTACATCACTGTCGTGAATATTAATGGTTCTAAAACAATTCGTTTATTTTTAATTTTGATATTTTGCACACGTTGCTGGTGGATGTAGCTAGACAGAAGGTATTCACCTTTGCGAAGCATTTGGTGCTGATAAATATTTTGATTATTTTGTTGACCCAATGTATTCGGGAATTTAAGGTGTCATTTTGAAGAACAGTTCAAGCTTTCAGTGTAAAACATGCTTATTGTTATTCTAAGTTCTTCAAATTTGCTAAATATAAATATAGTAGAATTTTAGTTAAGGAATTTATTGGTTGTGAAATTTTAGCCAGGTCTCACTTTTCCGGAGAATGTTCAAGTTTATCCTAATTTTTAAGTTGGCGAGCTATAAACTTCCCTTTGCTGAAGACGAATTTTTAAAGTTTTAACTTTGTTTTAGAGATTTGTACATGCACCGGTATGTTTGTGTTAGATTTGTTCTCTTATTTTAAACCATTACAAGCTTCTAAATTATTTTTTCTCATGCAATTACACTTAATTTTTTTCTCTTTTCTTGACAAAATGATTAATTAAATTTGTCGCAAAAAGTGCAATAAATACGGAAAATAAATACTAAAGGAAACAATTCACACATTAAACAAATGTCCTACTCAAAAAAAAAATTTTAACACAATACTTCAACGGAAGAAAACATGAAGTTAAAACTGTTTGTTAGAGGGTTCGCATCGTCTGTGGAAGGACGTGGGTTCGATCTCCAATAAGGGTCTGACCAATACTTGAAAATAGGTAGTTACATTTTAACTCACTTTTAAGACAGACACGCCTATTTTGAAATTTTGAAAAGTATAAAGTAATTTATTAACCAATCAAATACATGATCAAATAAGATTAAAAAAAATCATGCGCATAACTGAAAAGACAGACAACCGTCTAGAGTTGTGGTTTGACATTGACATTTATTTAAAAAAATTCAGTATTCATATCTAGGTAAGATCTAGCTATCACTAGATATCGGGCCTATGACAGATCGAACGATCTTCAAAATGAACACAAAGATTATAAGCTCATCATATTTAACCCAAGACAGATCATACGCTACGCAATTAAACCTATGTTAGATTGATATTTTGGTCCTTTGGGTAGCTATTCAACATAGTTAAAATAATTTTGGTTTCATATTTTTGGTCAAAGCACTACTGATGAAGAATTGTATTCCGAAACGGCCTTCTAGTGCTGTAAAATTAAAACTGGTATAATATGTAATTGAACACTTACCACAATGGACCTATGGCATATAGAATGCTTCCCAAACTGAACCCGTGACAGATCAAACTCTCCCAAACTGAACCCCTGACAGATTCAACGGTACCATAACTAAACCCATGGCAGATCAAATGCTCCCGAATCCAAACCCTTGACAGATTGAACGCTCCCAAAGTTGAACCCATCGCTTCCAAAATTGATCCCATGACAGATTAAATGCTCCCCAAACTGAACCCGTGACAGATTGAACGCTCTCTTTTCATAATTGGAGATTGGAGGAATAGAGTTTTACGTCCAGTCAAGAATCTTCAGATTCAGAAATGGTGGAGGTAACAAGAGTGCTCGAAAAAGAGTTTTACACCAATGTCAATATTGATTCACTTATAACGAGGAAAAACAGTTGAGATGTGGTGGAGAAAACCAGAGTGCACGGAGAAAAGTAAAAAAAAAACTTACCTGGGTTAAGGTCCCAAAAACTAAAAGTAAGAAGTAACCGTTCATCTTACGAGTAACTATGATCAGTCCTCCACTAAGGTTTAGTGCTAGGACTGGATCAGAATGATGACCAAACGCAACAACTAGCACTTATATACATTTTAGAAAATCTATTTTCTGAAATAATTCAAATTTCCTTGATTTATGATTTATGTCACGTTCTTTATTATTCATTTATTTAATGTGAAAAAGACAAGTACGAGTTAACGAATAGCAATTTAGATAGAATAGTTTTGATAGATATTAATTGGAATAATTTATTTTAATTAGAACAACCTAATTCCCGCTTGTTCATTAACCTGGTGTTTGATATATACGGCGTAATCAATCGTGCAATACTTAAAAATAGCGGGAAATTATGTGACTCAATAGGCTCAAACTATGTGAGTTTTTACACATCACAGTAGATTTTTTAACTGACAAAATATTGTTGAAATATTTCTTTATACCGAATTAGATGTTATATCTTTGATAAATTTAACCCAAAGTCCCATATCACTCATTCTAAATTTTGATTTCATACGTGACGGGGGTAGCTAGTCATGCAATAGGTGTTAACCCTTCAGGAGCACACTGCCTCACTTCCCTGCTGGAAATTTGTCCTAACTTGGTTTGCCAGTTTTCATAGTCGTTACTTTGTTTTTTCTTGGGATTAAGATTTAGGTGTTGACCATAATGTTTTCGTTTCATTAATTCCATGGATAAAATAATATTGAAGGATTTCTATTAGTACTCTTCACTAAGCTTTTAGTCTGGAATCTACCAAAAAATAATCATGAAATTTACATATATAATGTGAGTGGGTAAATAAGAAGGCCATATGATGTTTGCACTCTATTTTGAGTTGATTGTGTGTGTGTGTGAGGGGGGTTTACAAATAAAAATAAGTTTTAGAGCACGTTTGTTTTCCTAACGCTAACGGAAATTACGGACCTAAAAAAGCGTTATTGTTTGATATGATTTATAGCAGATAAATGTGATATATAGATTGGTTAAATATATTGATGGTTATTACTATAATATTGGTAATTACGAAAAACGTATATTATAAATCTTCAATCGGAGAGGTCATATACAGAGACGGTTGCTTAACAACACCTGGCTGCAATTAGGACACGTAACAGGGTGAATGAACACATTTTGCAAAATATGAATCTAATATTAGAAAAAAAAAGTCAATGTCTTGTCTTAGTGCTTATGTGTAAAAATGAGAAGCTCAAGGTTGTCATTTAAGACTTACACTCTTACTTACAGAACAACAAAGAAGGCTGCGTACAAATAACTTTTTAGCGTAGGGATAGTGCATGCTCAGGTTTCAAAGCTAAACAGGACGGGAAAGTATGTGACTCAATAGGGTCCAACTGCGCGCATTTTTGCAACTCGCAGTAATTTTTTAACTAACAAGTCACCGTATACATTTATGTGTGAATGATTACATAATATCTGACAAATTTAAAATCTGAATAAATTTATTTATTATTAAGATACTAACAGTAGCTAGTATTCTGAAATTTAGGCTGTCAAAAGGTCCTTCAGCAGAAACTTTAAAAGCTAATGTCCAGTTATCGATAGGCGCAATACGCTAAAGAATCTTCTCTGCACAATGCCTGATATGACCACTGAGAAGAGAAACATTTCTGCCATTTCGTCTATAGCCTGTGACGTCTCGATATAAGTGAAATACTTGTCTCTCACAAAGTCATTCAACTCCACATGCAGTTATATGAATTTGCAGATTATGTAGATCGATGTCATCTATCTTAGTGAGCTTTAAAAAGTAAGCCCTGCTTTATATTTGGTTTTATATTTCAACTTAATTATGGCACCCTAGAGAGAATACACTTGAAGTTATATGTTAAAAGTGACTACTTATAATTTTCTTTGTCAATTTTTCTCTTTTATACAGCAGCATGCCTACTTTTCATTTTGATGGTGTATTTGTTTCATAATTAATACGCTATGGTAAAATTTGTTCTCGCTACGGGAGATTTTTGCAGCGGAAAAGCTTCTTCCAAATAAAATGATTGACTTAGAAAATGTTGCAATCCTAGGCAATTAGGAGTCTGCAAGTTTAGTATTCAAAGTGTGATAAAATATTTTGCTAATGGACATGCCACCATACGGTTTGAACCCAAGACTTTTTAATTATTAGTCCGTAACCAATTGCATCCCGTGAACTCATCGAATAGGTGGCTCCACTATTTAAAATATACTGACAAAATGACGGCGTGACAAATTGAGTGGTTATATGCTTTGCATTTGTATTACGTAACAGTATCTGTTTCTCTTCCAGGTGGAAATTGCCGGGATTTTTATGCAAACTGCGGAATTTGGGCAAACTACGAATTTTGCTTGTATCAGCAATACAGACCTACAATGTTGAGAATCTGCCCACGATCATGTCGTGTATGTTCCTAAATTCTTGCCTAACATGCTGTATTTTATGATTTTATCATTCATGTACTGTGGAATCAATGGTTTCCTAATTTTCGTCTTTCGTTTCGAATAAACATATTATTAAAATATTTTGTATTTTAATCGCAAATAAAACAGTCACAAATCAAAAAATTATCACTCCAAAAGCTGAAATATTTTCTATGAGCCACGAAAAATGAACACCATAAAAATTAACTATTCACAGTAACTACCAGTCTATATATATATATATATATATATATATATATATATATATATATATATATATATATATTGAAACATATAAAAAGCGGAAAATTGTCTAGAGCCAAGTAAGATACAAACAGGAAATTCCATAATTTTATGGAACCAAGAGGGGGTATTTGCATGTCAAAAATTATATCATGTTTTACATATTTATCCAAACCGGTGTTATTTATATATTGTGTATAACAACAGATCTCATTGCATATACAAATGATAATAAAATCCAATGTTATTTATTATCAAATATTGTTTTTTGCGTTTTTCTTTTTCTGTCATTTTGTGGTTATGATATGGAGCAACAAAGACAAAGGGTCAACACTTCAGGTGCAGCAGGTCCCACTTCCATTGTGGATCCAGTCACGACAATTTAGTTTAAGTTGCAAATTGTAGACATGCATATGATTGGTATGTTTTTTTATTTGAAATCTGTTGACGTCACTGTACCTCAAATGAACAATAAACGCATTAAATTGACACCACTGGTGGTTGATAAATATAACAATTCTGAACAAAGAATTTAAGAATATAAACACTTTATTTGAAAGCAACTATGTCAAAACTGACATAAATGACATAAATATAATACAATAAAATGAGAGGCAAATGGTATAGTAAAACGGTCACGCGATTCAATAAAATAAACAATTCTGTCTAATAAACAATAATAAACATTTTTTGCCTTTGAATGAAGGAAATGTTACTCATCCACCTGTCTATAAACACCACTATTTCAATCAACTGTTTTTTAGTTTTACAAATTTTGATATATTTTGATATTTCAATCTAAGAAACACTTACATATTGGCTCATGTTCAAATCACAATAATCACAATTTCAGAAGTAAAATAAAGTAAAAACAAAACAATTATACTTATACATGTTCGAATCACAATCCAGAAGCAAAGTAAAAACTTTGAAACTGACAAGTTTGGTGACATACGTAAACTTCCACCAGAAAAGTAAGGTCGTGTACTTCGGAAGGGTGAGCAACTTCTGTCTGGCTAGCTACACTATGTGTAATTCATCTTAAGTATGAAAGGAACATGGAAATATGGCAGTATACTTATTAACAATAATAATAGCATCCATACCTTAAAACGTATAGGGAGCAGCTGATTGATTTTGGGATGCAAAAGTGACTGTGATAGAAGTGCAAAATGTTATAGGAATCTCATAGACAAGGGATCAACCACATTAGTCTGAGTAAGTGAATGGTAATTAATGTTACCAGTTGTCGTTGTTGTTGTTGCTGTCGTCGTTGTTTTACCGACTGCAGAAATTGCTTTTATAGTTGTTGTCGTTGTACCTGCCAAATAATTGGTATTAATATTTTTTATTGTCAATTGGAATTTCAAAAGTTTAAACTAATTGTTTTGAAATGATTTTTTGAAAAAAGACCTTTTAAGTTGACAAAAACCGTAATTCGATTTAACAAAAGACGCAACTACAGACCGGGAGAAGAAATGATAAAATATTATGTTTATGCAGCTTTTGACAAGGATAAATCAAAAACAACCATACTAATACATGTTCGAATCAAAATCCAGAAGCAAAGTAAAAACATTAGAACTGCAATACGCGAACTTCCACCAAGTAAGTGAGACCGGGTGTTCCGGAAGTGTAAGCACCTCCTATCTAGCTAGCTACATCTGTCACGTGTGTAAATTAACTTAAATATGAGAGGAACACGGAAATATGGGACGTCAAGTATATCATGGATGATAAATATTTGATAAAGAAAGACTATACTTATCAACAATGATAATATCCATGCCACAAAACTTTGAGGGAAAAAGCTGATAAACTTAAGGATGCAAAAATGACTCTCTTATAACAGGGAGATACTACATTTGTATTAGTAAGTGAATGCTTATTAATATTAAATGTTGTTGTTGATGTTTTTAGCTGCAGTGGTTGCTTTTGTAATTGTTTTAAATTTGTATTATTATTTTTATTGTCAATTAGAATTTAAAATTGCAAACTAACTGTTTTGAAATAATTTGTTGAAAATTTGACTTTTTTTGGTTAACAAAAACCGTAATTCGACTTAACAAACGACTTAATTACAGACCGGAACAAGGAATGATTAAAGCATTATTTTTATACAGCGTCTGACAAGAATCGACGATGGTAGTCAGACACTTTTCATTATCCAATATATCACATTTTAGAGCAGTTGATCTGTATGTAAACAACAAATTTTTGAAAAACACAACTCTGGACAGGCCATTGTCTGGTCATGTGACAAGCTTGAATTTGTGAATTCTGGGTTCAAAAAAGATATTCGTCAAACGATGTCACTAAAAGTCAATGCTTCAACCTTTACTGTTTTCTTAAATTCGAGATAGAGAGACATTATCTAGGAACAAGATAAAAGAATTTATTTATGATGTTTTGTTGCATTTTAATCATTTAGATATCAAACAATTTCTTTTCCTTATTACTTTTTGAGAATAAACTATCTTCAGTGTTACAATAAGCAGAAGATTTCTCAAATTGTTGAGATTTTCTGGAAAAGTAGTTTTATAGTGTGATGAAGGATTTTACAACTATTTCAAATTTTTTGCACATTTCGGTCCAATCCTATAAAAGTAACGAATATAACAGTAAAATGTCTAATAAGATAAACGATTTGCTGTATAGCAACTAATACATACGATACAGCAAACAAAGGTTTTAAATAAACAATGCATATGTCAACAATTTAAGAGGATCCTTACCAACAACGTCTGCAAATCAATTGAGAATTTGTAATTTACGAGTATACAAACAATACGCCCATGCGAACAGTATTAATTTTTAGGGCAGGCGTCGTTAGAGATCAAAAACAATAATACTCATTTATGTACAATTCAAAATCCAGAGGCAAAATAAAAACTTTGAAACTGAAAAATTTGGTAAAACCCGGACTGCGCCAGGGAAATGAGTTTGAATGCTGTGGAAAGGTAAACACTTCTTATCAAACCACGTCAAAGGATTCACCATCTAATTAATTAATTAATGCAAACAATTGCAAAGTCCGTATTCTGACGTAAAATTGTAGAACACCCTTTATTAACCGAGTAAGAATTCACACTATCTTATAACCAGTATATTATATTATTGTTAACATAATATCAGTTAAAGAGTATGATTGTGAGATTATAATGGATATAAATCATTAATGAATCACCCCTGAATGATAAAGGATGTTCTGCAATTATACGCCGGAATACGGACTTTGGCATTGGTTGCGTTAAATACGCAATTCAATGGTCCATCCTTTTGACTTGGTTTCACAGAAATTGCTTACCTTACCACAAAATTCAACATCACTTCCCTGGTGGAAGTGTTCATTCAGTTTCAAAAATTTTATTTTGCTTCTAGATTTTATATTGTATATGGATAAGTACTATTATTTTTATTTATCTCTAACCACGCCTATCCAAAAAATTCATACTGGTCACACGCTGAATGATACAGACCGTATTGTTATATACTCGTAAATTGCAATTTCAAAATTTCATGATTTGCAGACATTGTTGGTGAGGACCCGCGTTAACTTATTGTTGATAAGTAAAGTGTTATAAGATATAAGGCCACATATTACTATTACATTCTTCACTTTTATAGGAATTGGACAAAATGCTTCTAATGTATGTTTATCAATTCTTTGATCCATAATATACAATAAAGTCATTAATATTGTGTGATATTTTAGATCGTTGTACACAAACGGCGAATTGTCCATAATTTTGATTTGTTGACAAAGATTGCAATTATTGTGTTAGATCAAATGAGTAAAAGGTAGAACATTGAAACCGATTCTGCATCAATGACGTCATATTATTGTGACTTTATGTTGTGTTCCGAACAAGGGATTATATCCTGGAAACTCGTGATCACGCGATAGAAATGAAAATAAGCGTTTTTCAGATACCATACATGAAACTTAACTAAATAGGGTAGCTTACGTGTTTGACCCTTTTTGTCAGTTTCAAAATTTTAACTTTGTTCTGGAATTTTAATTTGTTAATGGTATGTTTTTTGCTATATTTTTATCTCAGATTACGTTTGAATATTTTTTCAATCAATATTATTAGGAGAATCATCTCAAAATTTTGTTCAAAAACTTGCGGAGTTTCCTAAAGTTTTTTTTAACTCAATACTACTTGTATATTATTTATTTTCGTGGTGGCCAATTTCGAGTTTCTAAGAAAAAAACATTTATCATTTTGTAGGATGGTAAATTAGTGATTTGCGGTTCATGTTTCATGTAACGAAATATAATTCCCCATGAAAACTAATGATTCTATAGTATCAACACTGTTAAATCACCAACACGTTTTATATGTTCATTTTATTGAACCGCGTGACCATTTACTGAACCATTTCCCTCTCATTTTATTGTATTATATTTATGTCAAGTTTTGACATAGTTGCTTCCAATAAGTTTGTTTCCCAAATAATACGCTATGGTAGAGCTTGTTTCCACTACGGGGACTTTGTACAACGAAGAAGGCTGCTTGCAAATAAATTGTTGACTCAGGGATATTGCAAGCCTAGGCTTATCAAGGCCCTCAGAAAGTTTTATGACCGTCATCACAGTATTGTTGATAAGTTTGATGTCTCTGTGTCCAGGGTTGCCCAGGATTTATTTGACGTCTCATAGTTCCATGTTTCTTTCACACAATTTTGATTACACACGTTGCGGTTGTAGCTTGCTAAACCGGAGGTGCTTACCATCTGGAGCACAAGGCCTCACTTCCCTGGTGGAAGTTCACGTGTCTAACCTAACTTGTCAGTTCCAAAGTTTTTACTTTGCTTCTGGATTGTGATTCGGACATGGATTAGTGTGTTTGTTTTTGATTATATTCTTAAATTCTTTGTTCAGAATCGTTATATTTATCAACCACTAGTGGTGTCAATTTCATGCGTTTATTGTTCATTTGAGGTACAGTGACGTCAACAGATTTCAAATAAAAACAAACATACCAATCATATACATGTCTAAAATTTGCAACTTAAACTAAATTGTCTTGACTGGAGTCACGATGGAAGTGGGACCTGCTGCACCTGAAGTGTTGACCCTTTGTCTTTGTTGCTCCATTTCATAAGCACAAAATGACAGAAAAAGAAAAAACGCAATAAACAATATTTGATAATAAATAACTCTGGATTTTATTATCATTTGTATATGCAATGAGATATGTTATTATACAATAATATAAATAACACCGGTTTCGAGAAATATGTAAAACATGATATAATTTTTGACATGCAAATACCCCCTCTTGATTCCATAAAATTATGGAATTTCTTGTTTGTATCTTACTCGGCTCTAGACAATTTTCCGCTTTTTATATTTTTAAAATATATATATATATATATAGACTGGTAGTTACTGTGAAATAGTTTATTTTATGGTGTTCATTTTTCGCGGCTCATAGAAAATATTTCAGCTTGTGGAATGATAATTTTGTGATTTGTTTTATTTGCGATTAAAATACAAAATATTTCAATAATATGTTAATTCGAAACGAAAGAAGAATATTAGGACAGCATTGATTTCACAGTACATGAATGATAAAATCATAAAATACAGCATGTTAGGCAAGAATTTAGGAACATACACGACATGATCGTGGGCAGATTCTCAACATTATAGGTCTGTATTGCTGATACAAGCAAAATCCGTAGTTTGCCCAAATTCCGCAGTTTGCATAAAAATCCCGGCAATTTCCACCTGGAAAAGAAACAGATACTGTTACGTAATACAAATGAAACAAAGCATATAACCACTCAATTTGTCACGCCGTCATTTTGTCAGTATATTTTAAATAGTGGAGCCACCTATTCGATGTGTTCACGGGATGCAATTGGTTACGGACTAATAATTAAAGGGTCTTGGGTTCAAACCGTATGGTGGCATGTCCATTAGCAAAATATTTTATCACACTTTAATTACAAAACTTGCAGACTCCTAATTCAAGAGACGTGTGTTAAAATCCCAGTTGGTCTACATAGTATGCCGTTAATCGACACGTTTTGTGCAATACTGCTTAGTCTATCTGGCCAAAATTCATACGGCAGTTGGTAATGATGTTATAATTGCTATCAATAGTAGTTAATTGGAACACGCATAAATGTTGATCTGATGATTTATAAGGCCTATGAAATAACATGCCTTTGGAGGCTTGTTTTGCTTATTGTATAAGTAATTAAGTTTTTTAATTCTTTTATTCCATATTAATCAGAAATATCTTTCTGCTTTTCTGCGCAAAAGTATAAAATATATCATGACACACTGCTGATCTGCAATAATCATTCATTGGAGTATGATATTAACCTATCAACCGTATTTATTGCGTTTGAGTAGATTAAAACTACATGTATATTATAAGAAATGTATATGGTTCTAACCTCCGCCACCGCCACCGCCACCGCCACCACCGCCACCACCGCCGCCACCGCCGCCGCCGCCGCCTCCGGTTTCGTCGGTAACACACTTGCAGTTCTTATCTACAAATCCAGGTTGTGGACAGTCGGGTTTCTGTCGGCAAAGATCTAAAAAACAATAAATGAAATTATTGATACAAGGCTATTACAAGTCTAGGCTTATCAATGTTCTAAAAACAGTTATATGGTCCTCACCATTATACACGTGCCGGGTGTAGTTAGCTAATTATAAGCAGTAAGGGCTTATCCTGCTGGGCAACCTGACCTCGCATCAGTGGAATATCATGTGAGCATAACTTAGTAAAACGAAAGTATTCTGTTGTTAACGAAAACATTCAAAACCAAAAACATATGTCTATAAAAAAGCAATAAATAAATAAATAAATAAACACGGATTTTGGTTATTTAATCAAGCACCATTTAGACTGCAAAGAGGGATATGTTTGAGGCATAACATATTTGTTGTGTTTGACAAAATAAATTTCAAACAATCAATTGAAATATTAATGGGAACCATCTGTGAATAATTTGTCGACATCAGTCCTATCTCCAGATTTAAAACGGCTCTACATAAATTTTGCTTCATATAAAATTTAATCAGCAAGCGAGGGTGCACAGGTTGTGTCGAACAGTATTACTTACTTGCACACTTGTACATTAGGTTAAGATGCTTGATATCGGCAAACGTCATCTCGGTATTTCTTGTAGACAGTATTTTCTGCTTAGCAGGATCCTTTGCTCTGATTGTGATTCGATTATTGCTTGAAAATGCCTGAAAAAAGTTTAAATAGCATGACAATAGCTTTTTCTGGATTTAAAATAAGTTACACAGTTGAAAACGTTGTAATAATACTTTTACCACAACACTGTTTATTACCCCAGTGTCTGTACAAAATCGAGAATAATTATTTTGTTAAATAAACAAGTGGTTGGCTTTTTAATCATCAACTTGTATCGTGTTTTGTTTTTTTAATTGCATTCACTGTTTTATCATTACCCTGTACATGTATACACTATAATTACTTTGTAAGAATAACCCCTTTTATAGTTTTGCCTTTATAAATTCGTAAATAAATAAACATTTTTATAAGGTACCTTGTCGTCATAATGCATGATTGACGCCAGGTCATATGAAACTGATGTATCGATATCAGATGCCGCATACATATTGAACTGACTCATTAGTCCCTGTCGTACATTATTGGATTCAATGGTTATATAACTCTCCCTGTCGGGTCTCTGGTGTTCATGAATAAATCCTAAGGCATGAAGAACCTCATGTATATATATACTTCTCTGAAATGTAAAAATAAACATACTGTTACCCATATTATAAGGATGTGTACACTTTTTGAAAGATTAACGTCAATTAATAAAAATGCCCGTACATTTATACACGTATAATATATTGATGAAGATCTAGACATTTATACACTAACTCTTCATATACTTCTCGATTTGTATTTCAGACATGACAAGGGTAGCCACCAAGTAGGAAGTGTGTACTCTTTCGAAATATGCGGTCTCACTTCCTTGGTGGGAGTTCATGTGCTTAATGTTACTTGGGTATTCATTTAGTTTTGGGGATTGTAATTTCAATATGGACTGTAATGTTTAAAAAACAATGTTTAAATTAATTATTTCAAAGAAACTTATTATCTAGGTTTACAGAAATAATCACGAATAGCTGATGATGGATACGAATTGTGATAAATATAGAGTATACTCACATGCAGGCATCCATTTCTCTGTAGGGTAATTGGTTGATCTTTTTGAACTCTGCCAAGAAAAGAACTGCATCTAAAATGAATAACTCATGTGAGAATCATTGTTTCTTGGAAATGAATTGAAATATAGTACAGATCTGTTACACACTCATCTAACGAAAAATCTCTGCGGAAGCTCAGTTAGTAGAGTGCTCTCTCCGTAAGTGGAAGGTCGTAGGTTTGGATCCTGACCGTCCGTGGCCCAACACTTTAAAGTGCATAGTGACTTTCTTTTCGACAAGCACTCGGCATTACGAAATGTAAGTCACGGTTCTTTCGGATTGGAACTTAAAATAAACAAGGTCCCGTGTCACGGTAGGCGTGGCACCAAAAAAAAAACCACCCAGCTGTATAATGTCATCAAGGCACACACACAAGAAAAATGCTGTATATTTGCCTTAAGCTGGCGATGGGTCGATATAAGTAAAATATTTTTGTCTGTGACGTTAAACACCATTACTCTAGTCATGTTTTTGCAATAACATTTTTATTAAAATCATGATAGAAGATTAAAAGATTTGTCGTGATTTTTTAAAATTTTGATCAAATAATATTTTGAATACATTGACTGTCATGTGATATTGTTGGGGTAGCTAGATAAACATGGTGGTCACCCTCCCCGAGCACCTGGCCTTACTTCCTTCGTGGAAGTACGCGTGTTTTACTTCATATGCCAGTTTCAAAGTTTTCATATTGCTTTGGTAAAGTGATTAGGACTCTGGTTGGTAGTTTGAGCCACTGACCCGGTATCTCTGGTATCGGATTTTTTTCCGAAAATATCATAAACTCAGTAGGCAATAATAGTGTATTATTGTCAGAGATATACTTTTGTCTAACTTTGCTGCTAGTTAAAAGTTGAAATTCTCCTAAAACACAGGTTTAATAAGACTTCCTTATGCAAAGTATTTTTAGCTAAATATAAAACTGGTATAAAATATAATTTAGTAAAATATATTGTAGTCGTTTGGGTATCTTTCAAACCACTTGGTTTCATTATTTTGGTACAAGCACTACTAATGAGGAATTGTATTTCAAAGCGATCGTCTAGCGCTGTAAAATCAAAACTGGTATAATATGCAATTTGATAAAATACATCGTGGTCCTTTTGGTATCGTTTCAACATCTTGATTTTTTTATAATGTTGGTACAAGCACTATAGATAAGCAATTGTATTCTAAAGCGGCCGTCTAGTGCTGTAAAATAAAAACTGGTATAATATGTAATTGGTACGAATGTTTATGATTGCGTCTTACCCTTGTCCGTTTTGAAACTTCACGCTGTACCGATCTTGGCTGTTTGCTTCCCTGAATGTCAAACAGGAGACACTGGAGATTTCCGCCATGGCTTCCTTAATAGCATTTATTTCAGCAGCGGCTGTAATGAAATAAAAAGAAATGATTTGGGAATTATAGGGTTTCTTTCTGGAATGAGATGTATGGTTATAGTTGTAATTTATAGTTAAGTATTAATAACCATCAAAAACAAACATACCAGTCGTCCATGTCCAAATCATAATCCAGAAGCAAAGTAAAACTTTGAAACTGACAAGTTAGGTTAAACACGTGAACCTCCTCAAGGTGCTCCGGAACAGTAAAGACATGCTGTTTAGCTAGGCCCATCCGCCACGTGTGTAATGAAAATTGAGTGAATGGAACATTGAATTGTGGGACACCATATATTTCCAGGGCGATCCTGGTCACAGAGGCATAAGACTTATGAACCATACAGTAATGACTGCTAAGATAGCTTTCGATTAAAGAAGTCCTGGTTTGAACATTTGTCTCTATACTTACAGAAATGACCGTTTCTAAATGAAAAAGGCATGACGCCATCTTGCCAATGGTGTGTAAGGCTACGTACAGCTTTTCGTCTGTTTCTATTTTTCATACTGAAAATGAAAGAGGATTATCTTATAATTACTTGATATAATATTTTACACAGGTTCATTGATTGAATAGCGCCTCAATCAAGCATTTTAACTTATATCTAGCCGTCATCAGCTAGAGAAAAGTCGCAGAAATGTTGACCTGTGCAGAGCGCTCATGGCAATGTACAGTGAAATCTCTTTAACGTCTTGGGCCATCTGTAACATGGGGCATCAGATATTAAGGTCATACTTATTCATTCCCAAACCAAAATTCCAGAGCAAAGTAAAAACTTTAAACTTGCTTAATTGGTTAAACATGTAAACCTCCACCAGAAAAATGACGCCAAGGGCCTCAGAAGGTTGAGCACCTCCTGTAAAGCAAACTAGAGGCGCCACGTTTGTAACTAAAGCGGTGGTGATAACTATCCGTTGGAGCAATTTCACTGGTAGAACAAGTGCTCTATTACATCAGCACTTTAGATAAAAAAGGAGAAAATGGTGCTTATTTATTAAGTAGGTTACCTTTGTCCAAAATAATAATTATACTGCGGTTTTGTAAGGATTAAATCAAAGGCTGTTAATGTCAAACCATTTCCTAGATTTTTCATATTGGCATAACCTGTGAAAATAAAAATAAAACAAAAGTCGTTCATAAAAATGGAGTTTTTTAGTGTACCACGCCTATATTTCATTATTGTGACTATAGGTTGCATCAGTTATTGAAAACATTGGCGTCGCATATTCGACGTCATTTGTCACGACAGGCAAAAAAACCTAAGAATATAAATAAATGGAATTAATATCAAATATAATCATAGATTCTTAAACGGTTAAGGATCATCATCTGGCGATCGGGATTGGTGTCCTGTTTTTCTATAACATCAGATTTTATTTAGCTATCCGCGAGTAGAACATTATTGGCAGATTTATATAAGAATTAGTTCGTGTATGTAGGGAACTGCGAGTATGTGTTTGTTCTGTCTAAAGGACATAAGGACGACTTTACTGACTGAACTTAACAAGGAGTGTGAAGAAAACTAGGTAAAAGAATAAGATTATTTTATACCTAAAGAAAACATGCCCATCCATGTCCAAATCACAGAAATGAAAATTAGCAATAGAAACAAACGTTATAACGTTTGTTATACAGCTTTAAATGAAGACTTTCGTTAGTGTCATATTTGAGGTATAAATCAAAATTTGAAGCAGAACTTAAGGAATGAGACGTATCGTTTATTTCAAGTTCACTAGGACAGATGGCATTAGCATAGTCTCCAAATGTAGAATTATTAAGAGAAAGAACATCATCTAAATATGCATGTTGAGTTGAATGATTTGGCGGCAGATTTCTTTTCCTATATAACAAGATTCTGCCTAAAGTTTGTTTAAAATAATAAAAAATTAAATCAGCGAGGAATGGTGCTCAGTTTGTACCCATGAGTATACCGATTGTTTGTCGGAAAATTAAATTGACAATGAAAGGAACATGGATATATAAGACATCAAATATAACTAGTTATTTATATAAAGATTTCTAGAACGTCTTAAAGATAATCACCTTCCACCCCTCCGTAGACTTTTGTCAGTCTCTCGGTCAATGTCATGTTGTCTGCATCTTTTATGATCCACTTCCACCCAAACAAGGATTCCACTCTGTGTACCTGGAATCATGAGTTCAATATAAATCAATGAAAACAAATATTTATAACAGAAACTATAAAAATTGACACCAACAGTGCAACACAACAAAAATTGGATATTTGGACGGAATAAAAAATTACGATAGGCAATCCAATATATATTGTAGATAACTTTGAATTAAGGAGCATGACATTCTGCGTTCTCCCCTTAAGAGCAATTTCGCGAATATGTAAATTCGCGACCACATTCCATGTAAATATTAAAAATTTGCAATCGATAAGCAATTTTCTATCTCCTTTGGCGGTCAGTTCTGGGTTTGAATGGAGTAATGGTATTTTGCGCACAGGTCAAAACCGTCTTACCGATGTCCCCGGGGTCAGTAATTTAGAACTTAAAGAACTAACAGTTAATCAATTGGCGTTTCCATGTTATGAATTTAATTTCCAAAGTAAAACTCCCATATTAACCAATAACCGAGTGGAGCGGTGCGGAGTAATGGTGTTTTACGCCAAAGTCACACTCTCTAAGCGATATTGATATAGAGTGGAGTAATTTTATTTTACGCCCAAGTAAGGATTCTTGGCGGTCAATTCTTGGTTGAATGGAGTAATGATGTTTTGTCCACAGTTCAATATTCTCTCACCGATGTCCAGGCGGTCAGTAATGTAGGATAACAGAATCAACCAGTGTTTTCCAGGTACCCAAGTTAAATACCCAAGTTAGTAATCGCGAGTAAATAAATAAACAGGAAAATTAAATTAAAATACTTTTAAATTGGAAAATTGAGTTAAACACGTATTTTCAAAATGGTAGAGCTAGTCCGGGTTCAAAGAAAAAGTAATCACCTCCTGTCTCGCTAATACATCCGCCATGTGTTCATTCAGAATTGAAAATGAGGGACGTTAAATATTTGCAGGATAATTTCTGATACAGAAACGTTATTCTTATCAGCAATATTTTGATGCTGGCCATGAATCTTTTTGAGGACTTAAAAAGCCTAGGTTTACGATATTCCTGAGTTTTTTTATTATTATTATTTTCGAAAATTACAGGTAAGTTAAAACAACTGCGTTTCAATTTTCTTATAAGAATTCGTGTAAATGTCCATTAATTACTTAAAATGTACATCACTGTCGTGAATATTAATGGTTCTAAAACAATTCGTTTTATTTTTAATTTTGATTTTGCACACGTTGCTGGTGGACTTAGCTAGACAGAAGGTATTCACCTTTGCGAAGCATTTGGTGCTGATAAATATTTTGATTATTTTGTTGACCCAATGTATTCGGGAATTTAAGGTGTCATTTTGAAGAACAGTTCAAGCTTTCAGTGTAAAACATGCTTATTTTTATTCTAAGTTCTAAAAATTTACTAAATATAAATATAGTAGAATTTTAGTTAAGGAATTTATTGGTTGTGAAATTTTAGCCAGATCTCACTTTCCCGGAGAATGTTCAAGTTTATCCTAATTTTTAAGTTGGCGAGCTATAAACTTCCCTTTGCTGAAGACGAATTTTTAAAGTTTTAACTTTGTTTTAGAGATTTGTACATGCACCGGTATGTTTGTGTTAGATTTGTTCTCTTATTTTAAACCATTACAAGCTTCTAAATTATTTTTTCTCATGCAATTACACTTAATTTTTTTCTCTTTTCTTGACAAAATAATTACTTAAATTTGTCGCAAAAAGTGCAATAAATACGGAAAATAAATACCAAAGGAAACAATTCACACATTAAACAAATGTCCTACTCAGAATGAAACTTTTTTAACACAATACTTCAACGGAAGAAAACATGAAGTTAAAACTGTTTGTTAGAGGGTTCGAATCGTATGTGAAAGGAAGTAGGTTCGATCTCTAATAGGGGTCTGACCAAAACTTGAAAATAGGTAGTTACATTTTTACTCACGTTTAAGACAGAGACGCCTATTTTGAAATTTTGAAAAGTATAAAGTAATTTATTAACCAATCAAATACATGATCAAATAAGATTTAAAAAAAATCATGCGCATAACTGAAAAGACAGACAACCGTCTAGAGTTGTGGTTTGACATTGACATTTATTTTAAAAAATTCAGTATTCATATCTAGGTAAGATCTAGCTATAACTAGATATCAAGCCTATGACAGACAGATCGAACGCTCTTCAAAATGAACACAAAGATTATAAGCTCTCCATATTTAACGCAATTAAACCTATGTTAGATTTAACACTTACTAAAATGGACCTATGGCATATAGAATGCTTCCCAAACTGAACCCGTGACAGATTAAACGCTCCAAAACTGAACCCCTGACAGATTTAACGGTACCATAACTAAACCCATGGCAGATCAAATGCTCCCGAAACCAAACCCTTGACAGATTGAACGCTCCCAAAGTTAAACCCATGGCAAATTAAATGCTTCCAAAATTGATCCTATGACAGATTAAATGCTCCCTAAACTGAACCCGTGACAGATTGAACACTCTCTTTTCATAATTGGAGATTGGAGGAATAGAGTTTTACGTCCAGTCAAGAATCTTCAGATTCAGAAATAGTGGAGGTAACAAGAGTGCCCGAAGGAATAGTAAATCAATTCTTTATTATTCATTTATTTAATGTGAAAAAGACAAGTACGAGTTAACGAATATCAATTTAGATAGAATAGTTTTGATAGATATTAATTGGAATAATTTATTTTAATTAAAACAACCTAATTCCTGCTTGTTCATTAACCTAGTGTTTGATATATACGGCGTAATCAATCGTGCAATAATTAAAAAGGGCGGGAAATTATGTGACTCAATAGGCTCGAACTGTGCGAATTTTTGCACATCACAGTAGATTTTTTTAACTGACAAAATATTGTTGAAATGTTTCTTTATACCGAATTAGATGTTAAATCTTTGATAAATTTGATAAAATATCACTCATTCTAAATTTTGATTTCATACGTGACGGGGGTAGCTAGTCATGCAATAGGTGTTAACCCTTCAGGAGCACATTGCCTCACTTCCCTGCTTGAAATTTGTTCTAACTTGGGTTGCCAGTTTTCATAGTCGTTACTTTGTTTTTTCTTGGGATTAAGATTTAGGTGTTGACCGGAATGTTTTCGTTTCATTAATTCCATGGATAAAATAATATTGAAGGATTTCTATTAGTACTCTCCACTAAGCTTTTAGTCGGGAATCTACCAAAAAATAATCATGAAATTTACATATATAATGTGAGTGGGTAAATAAGAAGGCTTTATGATGTTTGCACTCTATTTTGAGTTGATGGTGTGTGTGTGTGTGTGAGGGGGGGGGTTACAAATAAAAATTAGTTTTAGAGTACGTTTGTTTTCCTAACGCTAACGGAAATTACGGACCTAAAAAAGCGTTATTGTTTGATATGATTTATAGCAGATAAATGTGATATATAGATTGGTTAAATATCTTGATGGTTATTACTATAATATTGGTAATTAAGAAAATCGTATATTATAAATCTTCAATCGGAGAGGTCACATACTGAGACGGTTGCTTAACAACACCTGGCTGCAATTAGGACACGTAACAGGTGAATGAACACATTTTGCAAAATATGAATCTAATATTAGAAATAAAAAAGTCAATATCTTGTCTTAGTGCTTATGTGTAAAAATGAGAAGCTCAAGGTTGTCATTTAAGACTTACACTCTTACTTACAGAACAACAAAGAAGGCTGCGTACAAATAACTTTTTAGCGTAGGGATAGTGCATGCTCAGGTTTCAAAACTAAACAGGACGGTAAAGTATGTGACTCAATAGGCTCCAACTGCGCGCGTTTTTGCAAGTCGCAGTAATTTCTTAACTAACAAGTCACCGTATATACGTATTGTTGTATGAATGATTACATAATATCTGACAAATTTAAAATCTGAATAAATTTATTTATTATTAAGATACAAACAGTAGCTAGTATTCTGGAGTGGTCAAAAGGTCCTTCAGAAGAAACTTTAAAAGCTAATGTCCAGTTCTCGATAGGCGCAATACGCTAAAGAATCTTCTCTGCACAATGCCTGATATGACCACTGAGAAGAGAAACATTTCTGCCATTTCGTCTATAGCCTGTGACGTCTCGCTATAAGTGATATACTTGGCTCTCACAAAGTCATTCAACTCCACATGCAGTTATATGAATTTGCAGATTATGTAGATTGATGTCATCTATCTTAGTGAGCTTTAAAAATTAAGCCCTGCTTTATATTTGGTTTTATATCTAAACTTAATGATGGCACCCTAAAGAGAATACACTTGAAGTTATTTGATAAAAATTGTGACTTAAAATTTTCTTCATTAACTTTCCTTTTTTATACAACAGAATGCCTGCTTTTCATTTTGATGGTGTATTTGTTTCATAATTAATACGCTATGGTAGACCTTGTTTTTGTTACGGAAACTTTATACAACGGAAAAAGCTTCTTACAAAAAAAATTTCAGAAATTGTTGCAATTCTAGGCTTTTTAATGGCATCAAAAGTTTTATGGCCATCATCACAATATTGTTGATATGTCTCTTTATACCAAATCAGATGTTATATCTTGGATACATTTGACGTCCTATAGTTCAATATTACTTTCATTCTTAATTTTTGTCTTCAAATGTTGCGAGGGCAGCTTGCTATGCAGAAGGTGCTTACCCTTCAGGAGCACCCACCTTAACTTGCCTGCTGGAAATTCCTATTTTTACTTTCATTCTCAATTTTGTCTTCGTATGTGGCGGGAGTAGCTAGCTATGCAGGAAGTGCTTACTCTTCAGGAGCACCCTGTCTCACCCTGCTACAAAATCGTATTTTTCTTAACTTGGTCTGCCAGTTTTCATAGTCGTTACTTTGTTTTTTTGTGATTCTGATTTAGGTGTTGACCGGAATGTTTTAATATCATAAATTCCATGGATAAAAAATGTTGAAGGACTTCAGTTTGTACCCTTTGCTTAGTTTTTAGTCGTGACTGAAGATGCGTGAAATTAGGCCTTTTGATGTGTGCACCCTATCCTGTGTTGATGGGCTGTGTGTAGGAAGGGCGTTTCAAATTAAAAAGCAAGTTTTAGAGTACGTTTGTTTTCCTAACGCTAACGGAAATTGAGGACCCAAAAAGGTAATTGTTTGATATGATTTATAGCTGATTAATGTGATATAGATTTGTTATTTATCTTGATGGATATAACTATAATATTTGTAATAAAGAAAATCCTATATTATCAATCTTCAATCGGAGAGGTCACATATAGAGACGGTTGCTTAACAACACCTGGCTGCAATTAGGACACGTAACAGGTGAAAAAACACATTTTGCAAAATGTGAATCTAATATTAAACATAAGAAAGTTAATGTCTTGTCTTAGTGCTTCTGAGTTAAAATTTGAAGCTCAAAGCTTAATATTTGTATTACTTAACTAAATCTGTTTCTCTTTCAGGTGGAAATTGCCGGAATTTTTATGCAAACTTCGGAATTTGGGCAAACTACGGATTTTGCTTGTATCAGCAATACAGACCTACAGAACCTACTGCCCACGATCCTAAATTCTGGCCTAACATGCTGTATTTCATGATATTTATACCTTCATCATATTATATATGATCCTTATCATTAATGTACTGTGAAATCAGTGATGTCCTAATTTTTGTCTCTAGTTTCCTATTGATACCGTGGTGCCATTAACATGTCATTGTCAATTGTAATATTTTGTATTTTAATCGCACATAAAACAGTCACAAATCACAAAATTATTATTCCACAAACTGAAATATTATCATGAGCCACGGAAAATAAACGCCATAAAAATAAACTTTTTCACAGTAACGACCAGCGTTTATATATCTTGAAAAAATATATAAAGCGGAAAATTGTCTAGATCCGAGAAAGATACAAACAAGAAATTCCATAATTATATAGAATCAAGAGGGGATATTTGCATGTCAAAAATTATATCATGTTTTACACATTTATCGAAATCGGTGTTATTTATATTATTGTATAATAACATATCTCATTGCATATGCAAATGATAATAAAATCTTATCTTATTTATTATCAAATATTGTTTTTGGCGTTTTTCTTTTTTTATCATTTTCTGCTTATGATATAGAGCAATAAAGCCAAAGGGTCTACCATTCAGATGCATCAGATCCCACTTCCATTGTCGATCCTGTCACGACAATTTAGTTTAAGTTGCAAAGTTTAGACATGCATATGATTGGTATGTTTGTTTTTATTTGAAATCTGTTGACGTCACTGTAACTCAAATGAACAATAAACGCATGAAATTGACACCACTGGTGGTTGATAAATATAACAATTCTGAACAAAGAATTTAAGAATATAAACATTTTATTTGAAAGCAACTATGTCAAAACTGACATTAATGACATAAATATAATACAATAAAATGAGAGGCAAATGGTTTAGTAAAACGGTCACGCGATTCAATAAAATAAACAATTCTGTCTAATAAACAATAATAAACATTTTTTGCCTTTGAATGGCGGAAATGTGACTCATCCACCTGCCTATAAACACCACTATTTCAATCAACTGTTTTTAGTTTTACACATTTTGATATATTTTGATATTTCAATCTAACAAACACTTACATATTGGCTTATGTTCAAATCAATAATCACAATTTCAGAAGTAAAATAAAGTAAAAACTTTAACAAAGGATTAATCAAAACAATCATACTTATATATGTTCGAATCACAATCCAGAAGCAAAGTAAAATCTTTGAGACTGACAAGTTTGATGACATACGTAAACTTCCACCAGAAAAGTAAGGTCGTGTACTTCGGAAGGGTGAGCAACTTCTGTCTGGCTAGCTACACTATGTGTAATTTATCTTAAGTATGAAAGGAACATGGAAATATGGCAGTATACTTATAAACAATAATAATAATAAAAACATAAATACCTTAAAACCTATAGGGAGAAGCTGATAGATTTTGGGATGCAAAAGTGACTGTGATAGAAGTGCAAAATGTTATAGGAATCTCATAGACAAGGGATCAACCACATTAGTCTGAGTAAGTGAATGGTAATTAATGTTACCAGTTGTCGTTGTTGTTGTTGCTGTCGTCGTTGTTTTACCGACTGCAGAAATTGCTTTTATAGTTGTTGTCGTTGTACCTGCCAAATAATTGGTATTAAATATTTTTTATTGTCAATTGGAATTTCAAAAGTTTAAACTAATTGTGTTGAAATGATTTTTTGAAAAAGGACCTTTTAAGTTGACAAAAACCGTAATTTGACTTAACAAAAGACGCAACTACAGACCGGGAGAAGAAATGATAAAACATTATGTTTATGCAGCTTCTGATAAGGATAAATCAAAAACAACCATACTAATACATGCTCGAATCAAAATCCAGAAGCAAAGTAAAAACATTAGAACTGAAATACGCGAACTTCCACCAAGGAAGTGAGACCGGGTGTTCCGGAAGTGTAAGCACCTCCTATCTAGCTAGCTACATCTGTCACGTGTGTAAATTAACTTAAATATGAGAGGAACACGGAAATATGGGACGTCAAGTATATCATGGATGATAAATATTTGATAAAAAAACGCTATACTTATCAACAATGATAATATCCATGCCACAAAACTTTGAGGGAAAAAGCTGATAAACTTAAGGATGCAAAAATGACTCTCTTATAACAGGGAGATACTACATTTGTATTAGTAAGTGAATGGTTATTAATATTAAATGTTGTTGTTGATGTTTTTTAGCTGCAGTGGTTGCTTTTGTATTTGTTTTAAATTTGTATTATTATTTTTATTGTCAATTAGAATTTAAAATTGCAAATTAACTGTTTTGAAATAATTTGTTGAAAATTTGACTTTTTTGGTTAACAAAAACCGTAATTCGACTTAACAAACGACTTAATTACAGACCGGAACAAGGAATGATTAAAGCATTATTTTTATACAGCGTCTGACAAGAATCGATGATGGTAGTCAGACACTTTTCATTATCCAATATATCACATTTTTAGAGCAGTTGATCTGTATGTAAACAACAAATTTTTGAAAAACACAACTCTGGACAGGCCATGGTCTGGTCATGTGACAAGCATGAATTTGTGAATCAGTGTTACAATAAGCAGAAGATTTCTCAAATTGTTG
This sequence comes from Anadara kagoshimensis, assembly GCA_021292105.1. NCBI lineage: Eukaryota > Metazoa > Mollusca > Bivalvia > Arcoida > Arcidae > Anadara > Anadara kagoshimensis. The sequence continues at coordinate 54,554,248 of CM037869.1, read as the reverse complement.
AGATTTTCCGAAAAAGTAGTTTTATAGTGTGATCAAGGATTTTACAACTATTTCAAATTTTTTGCACATTTCTTTACATCATTTGCAAGAATTGAACAATGCTACAAACACACCCAACCTTAGCCGTGATTGTGATTTTTTTATCGACCTTGTAATATCAATTTCAGTTTAGGTTTTATAAAGATTATAAGATGTTTCGACAAACCTCTGCCTGCGCCATCACCAACTTTCACGCCAATTCCATCGCCTGTTATGAGACCATTTGGTCCAACACAATTGCTATCTTTGTGAACAAATCCAGGTTCTGGACAATTCACGGACTTTGTAGAACGATATAAAAAATACCACCCAATTATTTATGGCGTTATTGCATATTATGGATTAAAGAAGTGATAAACATACTTCTGATGTATTTGGTCCAATCCTATAAAAGTAACGAATATAACAGTAAAATGTCTAATAAGATAAACGATTTGCTGTATAGCAACTAATATATACGATACAGCAAACACAAGTTTTAAATAAACAATGCATATGTCAACAATTTAAGAGGGTCCTTACCAACAACGTCTGCAAATCAATTGAGAATTTGCAATTTACGAGTATACAAACAATACGCCCATGCGAACAGTATTATTTTTTAGGGCAGGCTTCGTTAGAGATCAAAAACAATAATACTCATTCATGTACAATTCAAAATCCAGAGGCAAAATAAAAACTTTGAAACTGAAAAATTAGGTAAAACCCGAACTGCCGCCAGGGAAATGAGTTTGAATGCTGTGGAAAGGTAAGCACTTCTTATCAAACCACGTCAAAGGATTCACCATCTAATTAATTAATTGATGCAAACAATTGAAAAGTCCGTATTCCGACGTAAAATTGTAGAACGCCCTTTTACAACCAAGTAAGAATTCAAACAATCTTACAATCACTATATTATATTATTGTCAACATATTATTAGTTAAAGATTGTGATTGTGAGATTGCCAAAGTCCGTATTCCGGCGTATAGTTGCAGAACACCCATTATCAACCGAGTAAGAATTCACACTATCTTATAACCAGTATATTATATTATTGTTAACATAATATCAGTTAAAGAGTATGATTGTTAGATTATAATGGATATAAATCATTAATGAATCACCCCTGAATGATAAAGGATGTTCTGCAATTATACGCCGGAATACGGACTTTGGCATTGGTTGCGTTAAATACGGAATTCAATGGTCCATCCTTTTGACGTGGTTTCACAGGAATTGCTTACCTTACTACAACATTTAACCTCACCTCCCTGGTGGAAGTAATTTTCAGTTTCAAAAATTTTATTTTGCTTCTAGATTTTATATTGTATATGGATAAGTACTATTGTTTTTATTTATCTCTAACCACGCCTATCCAAAAAATTCATACTGGTCACACGGCGAGTGATACAGACCGTATTGTTTTATACTCGTAAATTGCAATTTCAAAATTCCATGATTTGCAGACATTGTTGGTGAGGACCCGCGTTAACTTTTATCATGTGCATTGTTTACTTCACAATTTTGATTGCTATTTCGTATATATATAGTTGCTATACAACAAAATTGTTTACCTTATTAGATATAAGGCCACATATTACTATTACATTTTTCACTTTTATAGGAATTGGACAAAATGCTTCTAATGTATGTTTATCAATTCTTTGATCCATAATATACAATAAAGTCATTAATATTGTGTGGTATTTAAGATCGTTGTACAAAAACGGCGAATTGTCCATAATTTTGATTTGTTGACAAAGATTGCAAATATTGTGTTAGATCAAATGAGTAAAAGGTAGAACATCGAAAACGATTCTGTATCAATGACGTCATATTATTGTGACTTTATGTTGTGTTCCGAATAAGGGATATATATCCGGGAAACTCGTGATCGCGCGATGGAAATGAAAGCAAGCGGTTTTTCAGCTACCATACATGAAACTTAACTAAATAGGGTAGCTTACGTGTTTGACCCTTTTTGTCAGTTTCAAAATTTTAACTTTGTTCTGGAATTATAATTTGTTAATGGCATGTTTTTTGCTATATTTTTATCTCAGATTACGTTTGAATATTTTTTCAATCAATATTATTAGGAGTATCATCTCAAAATTTTCTTCAAAAACTTGCGGAGTTTGCTAAAGTTTTTTTTTAACTCAATACTACTTGTATATTATTTATTTTCGTGGTGGCCAATTTCGAGTTTCTAAGAAAAAAACATTTATCATTTTGTAGGATGGTAAATTAGTGATTTGCGGTTCATGTTTCATGAAACAAAATATAATTCCCCATGAAAACTAATGATTCTATAGTATCAACGCTTTTTAAATCACTAACACGTTTTATATGTTCATTTTATTGAATCGCGTGACCGTTTTACTGAACCATTTCCCTCTCATTTTATTGTATTATATTTATGTCCAGTTTTGACATAGTTGCTTCCAATAAGTTTGTTTCCCAAATAATACGCTATGGTAGAGGTTGTTCCCACTACGGGGACTTTGTACAACGAAGTAGGCTGCTTGCAAATAAATTGTTGACTCAGGGATATTGCAAGCCTAGGCTTATCAAGGCCCTCAGAAAGTTTTATGACCGTCATCACAGTATTGTTAATAAATTTGATGTCTCTGTGTCCAGGATTGCCCTGGATTTATTTGACGTCTCATAGTTCCATGTTTCTTTCACACAATTTTGATTACACACGTTGCGGGTGTAGCTTGCTAAACCGGAGGTGCTTACCATCCGGAGCACCCGGCCTCACTTCCCTGGTGGAAGTTCACGTGTCTAACCTAACTTATCAGTTCCAAAGTTTTACTTTGCTTCTGGATTGTGATTCGGACATGGATTAGTGTGTTTGTTTTTGATTATATTCTTAAATTCTTTGTTCAGAATCGTTATATTTATCAACCACTAGTGGTGTCAATTTCATGCGTTTATTGTTCATTTGAGGTACAGTGACGTCAACAGATATAAAATAAAAACAAACATACTAATCATATACATGTCTAAAATTTGCAACTTGAACTAAATTGTCTTGACTGGAGCCACGATGGAAGTGGGACCTGCTGCACCTGAAGTGTTGACCCTTTGTCTTTGTTGCTCCATTTCATAAGCACAAAATGACAGAAAAAGAAAAAACGCAATAAACAATATTTGATAATAAATAACTCTGGATTTTATTATCATTTGTATATGCAATGAGATATGTTATTATACAATAATATAAATAACACCGGTTTCGAGAAATATGTAAACCATGATATAATTTTTGACATGCAAATACCCCCTCTTGATTCCATAAAATTATGGAATTTCTTGTTTGTATCTTACTCGGCTCTAGACAATTTTCCGCTTTTTATATTTTTAAAATATATATATATATAGACTGGTAGTTACTGTGAAATAGTTTATTTTATAGTGTTCATTTTTCGCGGCTCATAGAAAATATTTCAGCTTGTGGAATCATAATTTTGTGATTTGTTTTATTTGCGATTAAAATACAAAATATTTCATTAATATGTTAATTCGAAACGAAAGACGAAAATTAGGACAGCATTGATTCCACAGTACATGAATGATAAAACCATAAAATACAGCATGTTAGGCAAGAATTTAGGAACATACACGACATGATCGTGGGCAGGCTCTCAACATTATAGGTCTGTATTGCTGATACAAGCAAAATCCGTAGTTTGCCCAAATTCCGCAGTTTGCATAAAAATCCCGGCAATTTCCACCTGGAAGAGAAACAGATACTGTTACGTAATACAAATGCAAAGCATATAACCACTCAATTTGTCACGCCGTCATTTTGTCAGTATATTTCAAATAGTGGAGCCACCTATTCGATGTGTTCACGGGATGCAATTGGTTACGGACTAATAATTAAAGGGTCTTGGGTTCAAACCGTATGGTGGCATGTCCATTAGCAAAATATTTTATCACACTTTGATTACTAAACTTGCAGACTCCTAATTCAAGAGACGTGTGTTAAAATCCTAGTTGGTCTACATAGTATGTCGTTAATCGACACGTTTTGTGCAATACTGCTTAGTCTATCTGGCCAAAAATCATACGGCAGTTGGTAATGATGTTATTATTGCTATTAATAGTAGTTAATTGGAACACACATAAATGTTGATCTGATGATGTTATAAGGCCTATGAAGTAACATGCATTTGAAGGCTTGTTTTGCTTATTGTATAAGTAATTAAGTTTTTTTAATTCTTTTATTCCATATTCATCAGAAATATCTTTCTGCTTTTCTGCGCAAAAGTATAAAATATATCATGACACACTGCTGATCTGCAATAATCATTCATTGGAGTATGATATTAACCCATCAACCGTATTTATTGCGTTTGAGTAGATTAAAACTACATGTATATTATAAGAAATGTATATGGATCTAACCTCCGCCACCGCCACCACCATCGCCACCACCACCGCCACCGCCGCCGCCACCGCCGCCGCCGCCGCCGCCGCCTCCGGTTTCGTCGGTAACACACTTGCAGTTCTTATCTACAAATCCAGGTTGTGGACAGTCGGGTTTCTGACGGCAAAGATCTAAATAACAATAAATGAAATTATTGATACAAGGCTATTACAAGTTTAGCCTTATCAATGTAGTAAAAACAGTTATATGGTCCTCACCATTATACACGTGCCGGGTGTAGTTAGCTAATTATAAGCAGTAAGGGCTTATCCTACTGGGCAACCTGACCTCGCATCAGTGGAATGCCATGTGTGCATAACTTAGTAAAAGGAAAGTATTCTGTTGTTAACGAAACATTCAAAACCAACAACCTATGTCCATAAAAAAGCAATAAATAAATAAAAATAAATAAATAAAAAATAAATAAATAAATAAATAAATAAATAAATAAATTTGTATGTTATAATAAAATTCTAAAGAATAACTTGGACGGCATCTTATAACATCTTAGGGTTATAATACTTGATATCATACGGAAAGTATAAGCACATTTTGAGTTTTTATACCTTGCACTTCTAAATTAATGGAACGTCTAAAAGAAATCATTCAAATGTCATTTGTTCACAAAAACGATATGCCAAGAAGTAAATAACTCTAGCACGGATTTTGGTTATTTAATCAAGCACCATTTAGACTGCAAAGAGAGATATGTTTGAGGCATAACATATTTGTTGTGTTTGACAAAATAAATTTCAAACACTCAATTGAAATATTAATGGAAACCATCTGTAAATAATTTGTCGACATCAGTCCTATCTCCAGATTTAAAACGGCTCCACATAAATTTTGCTTCATATGAAATTTAATCAGCAAGCGATGATGCACAGGTTGTGCCGAACAGTATTACTTACTTGCACATTTGTACATTAGGTTAAGATGTTTCATATCGGCAAACGTAATCTCGGTATTTCTTGTAGACAGTATTTTCTGCTTAGCAGGATCCTTTGCTCTGATTGTGATTCGATTATTGCTTGAAAATGCCTGAAAAGATTTAAATAGCATGACAATAGCTCTTTCTGGATTTAAAATAAGTTACACAGTTGAAAACGTTCTAATATTACTTTTACCACAACACTGTTTATTGCCCCAGTGTCTGTACAAAATCGAGAATAATTATTTTGTTAAATAAACACGTGGTTGGCTATTTAATCATCAACTTGTATCGTGTTTTGTTTTTTTAATGCATTGACTGCTTTATCATTACCCTGTGCATTTATACACTATAAATACTTTGTTAGAATAACCCCCTTTTATTGTTTTGCCTTCATAAATTCGTAAATAAATAAACATTTATATAAGGTACCTTATCGTCATAATGCATGATTGATGCCAGATCATAAGCAACTGATGTGTCGATATCAGATCCCGCATACATATTGAACTGACTCATTAGTCCCTGTCGTACATTATTGGATTCAATGGTTATATAACTCTCCCTGTCGGGTCTCTGGTGTTCATGAATAAATCCTAAGGCATGAAGAACCTCATGTATATATATACTTCTCTGAAATGTACAAAATAAACATACTGTTACCCATATTATAAGGATGTGTACACTTTTTGAAAGATTAACGTCAATGTAATAAAAAATGCCTGTACATTATACACGTATAATATATTGATGAAAATCTAGACATTTATACCACTAACTCTTCATATACTTCTCGATTTGTATTTCAGACATGACAAGGGTAGCCACCAAGTAGGAAGTGTGTACTCTTTCGAAATATGCGGTCTCACTTCCTTGGTGGGAGTTCATGTGCTTAATGTTACTTGGGTATTCATTTAGTTTTGGGGATTGTAATTTCAATACGGACTGTAATGTTTAAAAAACAATGTTTAAATTAATTATTTCAAAGAAACTTATTATCTAGGTTTACAGAAATAATCACGAATAGCTGATGATGGATACGAATTGTGATAAATATAGAGTATACTCACATGCAGGCATCCATTTCTCTGTAGGGTAATTGGTTGATCTTTTTGAACTCTGCCAAGAAAAGAACTGCATCTAAAATGAATAACTCATGTGAGAATCATTGTTTCTTGGAAATGAATTGAAATATAGTACAGATCTGTTACACACTCATCTAACGAAAAATCTCTGCGGTAGCTCAGTTAGTAGAGTGCTCTCTCCGTAAGTGGAAGGTCGTAGGTTTGGATCCTGACCGTCCGTGGCCCAACACTTTAAAGTGCATAGTGACTTTCTTTTCGACAAGCACTCGGCATTACGAAATGTAAGTCACGGTTCTTTCGGATTGGAACTTAAAATAAACAAGGTCCCGTGTCACGGTAGGCGTGGCACGAAAACAAAACACCCAGCTGTATAATGTCATCAACGCAACACACAAGAAAAATGCTGTATATTTGCCTTAAGCTGGCGACGGGTCGATATAAGTAAAATATTTTTGTCTGTGACGTTAAACACCATTTCTCTAGTCATGTTTTTGCAATAACATTTTTATTAAAATCATGATAGAAGATTAAAAGATTTGTCGTGATTTTTTAAAATTTTGATCAAATAATATTTTGAATACATTGACTGTCATGTGATATTGTTGGGGTAGCTAGATAAACATGGTGGTCACCCTCCCCGAGCACCTGGCCTCACTTCCTTCGTGGAAGTACGCGTGTTTTACTTCATATGCCAGTTTCAAAGTTTTCACTTTGCTTTGGTAAAGTGATTAAGACTCTGGTTGGTAGTTTGAGCCACTGATCCGGTATCTCTGGTATCGGATTTTTTCCGAAAATATCATAAACTCAGTAGGCAATAATAGTGTATTATTGTCAGAGATATACTTTTGTCTAACTTTGCTGCTAGTTAAAAGTTGAAATTCTCCTAAAACACAGGTTTAATAAGACTTCCTTATGCGAAGTATTTCTTAGCTAAAATAAAACTGGTATAAAATGTAATTTAGTAAAGTATATTGTGATCGTTTTGGTATCTTTCAAACCACTTGGTTTCAATTTTTTGGCACAAGCACTACTAATGAGGAATTGTATTTCAAAGCGATCGTCTAGCGCTGTAAAATCAAAACTGCCTTTTGGTATCGTTTCAACATCTTGATTTTTTTATAATGTTGGTACAAGCACTATAGATAAGCAATTGTTTTCTAAAGCAGCCGTCTAGTGCTTTAAAATAAAAACTGGTATAATATGTAATTGGTACGAATGTTTATGATTGCGCCTTACCCTTGTCCGTTTTGAAACTTCACGCTGTACCGATCTTGGCTGTTTGCTTCCCTGAATGTCAAACAGGAGACACTGGAGATTTCCGCCATGGCTTCCTTAATAGCATTTATTTCAGCAGCGGCTGTAATGAAATAAATAAAAATGATTTGGGAATTATAGGGTTTCTTTCTGGAATGAGATGTATGGTTATAGTTGTAATTTATAATTAAGTATTAATAACCATCAAAAACAAACATACCAGTCGTCCATGTCCAAATCATAATCCAGAAGCAAAGTAAAACTTTGAAACTAACAAGTTAGGTTAAACACGTGAACCTCCTCAAGGTGCTCCGGAACAGTAAAGACATGCTGTTTAGCTAGGCCCATCCGCCACGTGTGTAATGAAAATTGAGTGAAAGGAACATTGAATTGTGGGACACCATATATATCCAGGGCGATCCTGGTCACAGAGGCATAAGACTTATGAACAATACAGTAAGGACTGCTAAGATAGCTTTCGATTAAAGAAGTCCTGGTTTTGAAAATTTGTCTCTATACTTACAGAAATCACCGTTTCTAAATGAAAAAGGCATGACGCCATCTTGCCAATGGTGTGTAAGGCTACGTACAGCTTTTCGTCTGTTTCTATTTTTCATACTGAAAATGAAAGAGGATTATCTTAGAATTACTTGATATAATATTTTACACTGGTTGATTGATTGAATAGAGCCTCAATCAAGCATTTTTAACTTATATCTAGCCGTCATCAGCTAGAGAAAAGTCGCAGAAATGTTGACCTGTGCAGAGCGCTCATGGCAATGTACAGTGAAATCTCTTTAACGTCTCGGGCCATCTGTAACATAGGGCATCGGATATTAAGGTCATACTTATTCATTCCCAAACCAAAATTCCAGAGCAAAGTAAAAACTTAATTGTTAAACACGTAAACCTCCACCAGAAAAATGACGCCAAGGGCCTCAGAAGGTTGAGCACCTCCTGTAAAGCAAACTAGAGGCGCCACGTTTGTAACTAAAGCGGTGGTGATAACTATCCGTTGGAGCAATTTCACTGGTAGAACAAGTGCTCTATTACATCAGCACTTTAGATAAAAAAGGAGAAAATGGTGCTTATTTATTAAGTAGGTTACCTTTGTCCAAAAATAATTATACTGCGGTTTTGTAAGGATTAAATCAAAGGCTGTTAATGTCAAACCATTTCCTAGATCTTTTTTCATATTGGCATAACCTGTGAAAATAAAAATGAAAACAAAAGTCGTTCATAAAAATGGAGTTTTTTAGTGTACCACGCCTATATTTCATTATTGTGACTATAGGTTGCATCAGTTATTGAAAACATTGGCGTCGCATATTCGACGTCATTTGTCACGACAGGCAAAAAAACCTAAGAATATAAAATAAATGGAATTTAATATCAAATATAATCATAGATTCTGTAAACGGTTAAGGATCATCATCTGGCGATCGGGCATTGGTGTCCTGTTTTTCTATAACATCAGATTTTATTTAGCTATCCGCGAGTAGAACATTATTGGCAGATTTATATAAGAATTAGTTCGTGTATGTAAGGGAACTGCGAGTATGTGTTTGTTCTGTCTAAAGGACATAAGGACGACTTAACTGACTGAACTTAACAAGGAGTGTGAAAAAACTAGGTAAAAGAATAAGATTATTTATTGCCTAAAGAAAACATGCCCATCCATGTCCAAATCACAAAAGAAAAATAAGCAATAAAAACAAACGTTATTACGTTTGTTATACAGCTTTAAATGAAGACTTTCGTTAGTGTCATATTTGAGGTATAAATCAAAATTTGAAGCAGAACTTAAGGAATGAGACGTATCGTTTATTTCAAGTTCACTAGGACAGATGGCATTAGCATAGTCTCCAAATGTAGAATTATTAAGAGAAAGAACATCATCTAAATATGCATGCTGAGTTGAATGATTTGGCGGCAGATTTCTTTTCCTATATAACATTATTCTGCCTAAAGTTTGTTTAAAATAATAAAAATTAAATCAGCGAGGAATGGTGCTCAGTTTGTACCCATGAGTATACCGATTGTTTGTCGGAAAATTAAATTGACAATGAAAGGAACATGGATATATAAGACATCAAATATAACTAGTTATTTATATAAAGATTTCTAGAACGTCTTAAAGATAATCACCTTCCACCCCTCCGTAGACTTTTGTCAGTCTCTCGGTCAATGTCATGTTGTCTGCATCTTTTGTGATCCACTTCCACCCAAACAAGGATTCCACTCTGTGTACCTGGAATCATGAGTTCAATATAAATCAATGAAAACAAATATTTGTAACAGAAACTATAAAAATTGACACCAACAGTGCAACACAACAAATTGGATATTTGGACGGAATAAAAATTACGATAGGCAATCCAATATATATTGTAGATAACTTTGAATTAAGGAGCATGACATTCTGCGTTCTCCCCTTAAGAGCAATTTCGCGAATATGTAAATTCGCGACCACATTCCATGTAAATATTAAAAATTGCAATCGATAAGCAATTTTCTATCTCCTTTGGCGGTCAGTTCTGGGTTTGAATGGAGTAATGGTATTTTGCGCACAGGTCAAAACCGTCTTACCGATGTTCCCGGGGTCAGTAATTTAGAACTTAAAGAACTAACAGTTAATCAATTGGCGTTTCCATGTTATGAATTTAATTTCCAAAGTTAAACTCCCATATTAACCAATAACCGAGTGGAGTGGTGCGGAGTAATGGTGTTTTACGCCAAAGTCACACTTCTAAGCGATATTGATATAGAGTGGAGTAATTTTATTTTACGCCCAAGTAAGGATTCTTGGCGGTCAATTCTTGGTTAAATGGATTTATGGTGTTTTGTGCACAGTTCAATATTCTCTCACCGATGTCAAGGAGGTCAGTAATGTAGGGAACTAACAGTAAATCAACCAGTGTTTTCCAGATTATGAATGTAAGTACCCAAGTTAAATACCCAAATTAGTAAGAAAATTAAATTAAAATACTTTCCAAAAGGGTAGAGCTCTAGAGTAATCACCTTCCGTCTCGCTAAATAAATCCGTCATGTGTTCATTCAGAATTGAAAATGAGGGACGTTAAATATTTGCAGGATAATTTCTGATACAGAAACGCTATTCTTATCAGCAATATTTTGATGCTGGCCATGAATCTTTTTGAGGACCTTAAAAAGCCTAGGTTTTTACGATATTCCTGAGTCATTTTTTATTACTATTATTTTTTTCGAGATTACAGGTAAGTTAAAACTACTGCTTTTCAATTTTCTTCGTGTAAATGTCCAATAATTACTTAAAATGTACATCACTGTCGTGAATATTAATGGTTCTAAAACAATTCGTTTATTTTTAATTTTGATATTTTGCACACGTTGCTGGTGAACTTAGCTAGACAGAAGGTATTCACCTTTGCAAAGCATTTGGTGCTGATAGATATTTTGATCATTTTGTTGACCCAATGTATTCGGGAATTTAAGGTGTTATTTTGAAGAACAGTTAAAGCTTTCGGTTTTGTAAAACATGCTTATTTTTATTCTAAGTTCTAAAAATTTGCTAAATATAAATATAGTAGAATTTTAGTTAAGGAATTTATTGGTTGTGAAATTTTAGCCAGGTCTCACTTTCCCGGAGAATGTTCAAGTTTATCCTAATTTTTAAGTTGGCGGCTATAAACTTCCTTTGCTGAAGACGAATTCTAAAAGTTTTAACTTTGTTTTAGAGATGTGTAAATGCACCGGTATGTTTGTGTAGATTTGTTCTCTTATTTAAAACCATTACAAGCTTCTAAATTATTTTTTCTCATGCAATTACACTTAATTTTTTTCTCTTTTCTTGACAAAATGATTAATTAAATTTGTCGCAAAAAGTGAAATAAATACGGAAAATAAATACCAAAGGAAACACTTCACACATTAAACAAATGTCCTACTCAGAATAAAACTTTTTTAACACAATACTTCAACGGATGAAAACATGAAGTTAAAACTGTTTGTTAGAGGGTTCGCATCGTATATGGAAGGACGTGGGTTCGATCTCCAATAGGGGCCTGACCAAAACTTGAAAATAGGTAGTAACATTTTAACTCACTTTTAAGACAGAGACGCCTATTTTGAAATTTTGAAAAGTATAAAGTAATTTATTAACCAACCAAATACATGATCAAATAAGATTTAAAAAATCATGCGCATAACTGAAAAGACAGACAACCGTCTAGAGTTGTGGTTTGACATTGACATTTATTTTTAAAAATTCAGTATTCATATCTAGGTAAGATCTAGCTATAACTAGATATCGGGCCTATGACAGATCGAACGCTCTTCAAAATGAACACAAAGATTATAAGCTCTCCATATTTAACGTAATCAAACCTATGTTAGATTTAACACTTACCAAAATGGACCTATGGCATATAGAATGCTTCCCAAACTGAACCCGTGACAGATCAAACGCTCCAAAACTGAACCCCTGACAGATTTAACGGTACCATAACTAAACCCATGGCAGATCAAATGCTCCCGAAACCAAACCCTTGACAGATTGAACGCTCCCAAAGTTGAACCCATGGCAAATTAAATGCTTCCAAAATTGATCCTATGACAGATTAAATGCTCCCTAAACTGAACCCGTGACAGATTGAACACTCTCTTTTCATAATTGGAGATTGGAGGAATAGAGTTTTAGTCCAGTCAAGAATATTCAGATTCAGAAATGGTGGAGGTAACAAGAGTGCCCGATGGAATAGTAAATCAATTAATGCTAGCTGGTTCAAAGTCCCGAAAATTAAAAATAAGATAGAGAAGCGTAAAAGAGTTTTACACCAAAGTCAATATTGATTCACTTATAAAGAGGAAAAACAGTTGAGATGTGGTGGAGAAAACCAGAGTGCACGGAGAAAAGTAAAAAAAACTTACCTGGGTTAAGGTCCCAAAAACTAAAAGTAAGAAGTAACCTTTCATCTTACGAGTACTATGATCAGTCCACTAAGGTTTAGTGCTAGGACAGGATCAGAATGATGACCAAACGCAACAACTAGCACTTATATACATTTTAGAAAATCTATTTTCTGAAATAATTCAAATTTCCTTGATTTATGATTTATGTCACGTTCTTTATTATTCATTTATTTAATGTGAAAAAGACAAGTACGAGTTAACGAATAGCAATTTAGATAGAATAGTTTTGATAGACATTAATTGGAATAATTTATTTTAATTAAAACAACCTAATTCCCGCTTGTTCTAACCTGGTGTTTGATATATACGGCGTAATCAATCGTGCAATAATTAAAAAGGGCGGGCATTATGTGACTCAATAGGCTCGAACTGTGCAAATTTGCACATCACAGTATTTTTTAACTGACAAAATATTGTTGAAATGTTTCTTTATACCGAATTAGATGTTATATCTTTGATAAATTTGACCCACAGTCCCATATCACTCATTCTAAATTTTGATTTCATACGTGACGGGGGTAGCTATCATGCAATAGGTGTTAACCCTTCAGGAGCACACTACCTCACTTCCCTGCTTGAAATTGTCCTAACTTGGGTTGCCAGTTTTCATAGTCGTTACTTTTTTTTTCTTGGGATTAAGATTTTGTGGACCATAATGTTTTCGTTTCATTAATTCCATGGATAAAATAATATTGAAGGATTTCTATTAGTACTCTTCACTAAGCTTTTAGTCGGGAATCTACCAAAAATGATATGAAATTTACATATACAATGTGAGTGGGTAAATAAGAAGGCTTTGATGTTTGCACTCTATTTTGAGTTGAGTTGATGTGTGTGTCTGTTAGGGGGGATTAAAAAAAATAAGTTTTAGAGCACGTTTGTTTTCCTAGCGCTTACGGAAATTACGGACCTAAAAAAGCGTTATTGTTTGATATGATTTATAGCAGATAAATGTGATATATAGATTGGTTAAATATATTGATGGTTATTACTATAATATTGGTAATTAAGAAAATCGTATATTATATATCTTCAATCGGAGAGGTCACATATAGAACGGTTGCTTAACAACACCTGACTGCAATTAGGACACGTAAGAGGTGAATGAACACATTTTGCAAAATATGAATCTAATATTAGAAATAAAAAAGTCAATGTCTTGTCTTAGTGCTTATGTGTAAAAATGAGAAGCTCAAGGTTGTCATTTAAGACTTACACTCTTACTTACAGAACAACAAAGAAGGCTGCGTACAAATAACTTTTTAGCGTAGGGATAGTGCATGCTCAGGTTTCAAAACTAAACAGGACGGAAAGTATTGACTCAATAGGCTCCAACTGCGCGCATTTTTGCAAGTCGCAGTAATTTCTTAACTAACAAGTCACCGTATATACGTTGATGTATGAATGATTACATAATATCTGACAAATTTAAAATCTGAATAAATTTATTTATTATTAAGATACAAACAGTAGCTAGTATTCTGAAATTTAGGCTGTCAAAAGGTCCTTCAGCAGAAACTTTAAAAGCTAATGTCCAGTTATCGATATGCGCAATACGCTAAAGAATCTTCTCTGCACAATGCCTGATATGACCACTGAGAAGAAAATCATTTCTGCCATTTCGTCTATAGCCTGTGACGTCTCGATATAAGTGAAATACTTGACTCTCACAAAGTCATTCAACTCCACATGCAGTTATATGAATTTGCAGATTATGTAGATCGATGTCATCTATCTTAGTGAGCTTTAAAAAGTAAGCCCTGCTTTATATTTGGTTTTATATTTCAACTTAATTATGGCACCCTAGAGAGAATACACTTGAAGTTATATGTTAAAAGTGACTACTTATAATTTTCTTTGTCAATTTTCCTCTTTTATACAGCAGCATGCCTACTTTTCATTTTGATGGTGTATTTGTTTCATAATTAATACGCTATGGTAAAATTTGTTCTCGCTACGGGAAATTTTTGCAGCGGAAAAGCTTCTTCCAAATAAAACGATTGACTTAGAAAATGTTGCAATCCTAGGCAATTAGGAGTCTGCAAGTTTAGTATTCAAAGTGTGATAAAATATTTTGCTAATGGACATGCCACCATACGGTTTGAACCCAAGACTTTTTAGTTATTAGTCCGTAACCAATTGCATCCCGTGAACTCATCGAATAGGTGGCTCCACTATTTAAAATATACTGACAAAATGACGGCGTGACAAATTAAGTGGTTATATGCTTTGCATTTGTATTACGTAACAGTATCTGTTTCTCTTCCAGGTGGAAATTGCCGGGATTTTTATGCAAACTGCGGAATTTGGGCAAACTACGGATTTTGCTTGTATCAGCAATACAGACCTACAATGTTGAGAATCTGCCCACGATCATGTCGTGTATGTTCCTAAATTCTTGCCTAACATGCTGTATTTTATGGTTTTATCATTCATGTACTGTGGAATCAATGGTGTCCTAATTTTCGTCTTTCGTTTTGAATTAACATATTGTTAAAATAATTTGTATTTTAATCGCAAATAAAACAGTCACAAATCACAAGATTTTCATTCCACAAGCTTAAATATTTTCTATGAGCCACGAAAAATGAACTCCATAAAAATTAACTATTTCACAGTAACTTTCAGTCTATATATATATATATATATATATATTATATATATATATATATAGAAAAATATAAAAAGCGGAAAATTGTCTAGAGCCAAGTAAGATACAAACAAGAAATTCCATAATTTTATGGAACCAAGAGGGGGTATTTGCATGTCAAAAATTATATCATGTTTTACATATTTATCGAAACCGGTGTTATTTATATTATCGTATAATAACAGATCTCATTGCATATACAAATGATAATAAAATCCAGTGTTATTATTTTGTGGATCCAGTCACGACAATTTAGTTTAAGTTGCAAATTTTAGACATGCATATGATTGGTATGTTTGTTTGTATTTGAAATCTGTTGACGTCACTGTACCTCAAATGAACAATAAACGCATTAAATTGACACCACTGGTGGTTGATAAATATAACAATTCTGAACAAAGAATTTAAGAATATAAAACGGTCACGCGATTCAATAAAATAAACAATTCTGTCTAATAAACAATAATAAACATTTTTTGCCTTTGAATGAAGGAAATGTGACTCATCCACCTGTCTATAAACACCACTATTTCAATCAACTGTTTTTTAGTTTTACAAATTTTGATATATTTTGATATTTCAATCTAAGAAACACTTACATATTGGCTCATGTTCAAATCACAATAATCACAATTTCAGAAGTAAAATAAAGTAAAAACTTTAACAAAGGATAAATCAAAACAACCATACTTATACATGTTCGAATCACAATCCAGAAACAAAGTAAAAACTTTGAAACTGCCAAGTTTGGTGATATACGTAAACTTCCACCAGAAAAGTAAGGTCGTATACTTCGGAAGGGTAAGCAACTCCTGTCTGGCTAGCTACACTATGTGTAATTCATCTTAAGTATGAAAGGAACATGGAAATATGGCAGTATACTTATTAACAATAATAATAATATCCATACCTTAAAACGTATAGGGAGAAGCTGATAGATTTTGGGATGCAAAAGTGACTGTGATAAAAGTGCAAAATGTTATAGGAATCTCATAGACAAGGGATCAACCACATTAGTCTGAGTAAGTGAATGGTAATTAATGTTACCAGTTGTCGTTGTTGTTGTTGCTGTCGTCGTTGTTTTACCGACTGCAGAAATTGCTTTTATAGTTGTTGTCGTTGTACCTGCCAAATAATTGGTATTAAATATTTTTATTGTCAATTGGAATTTCAAAAGTTTAAACTAATTGTTTTGAAATGATTTTTGAAAAAGACCTTTTAAGTTGACAAAAACCGTAATTCGACTTAACAAAAGACGCAACTACAGACCGGGAGAAGAAATGATAAAACATTATGTTTATGCAGCTTTTGACAAGGATAAATCAAAAACAACCATACTAATACATGTTCGAATCAAAATCCAGAAGCAAAGTAAAAACATTAGAACTGAAATACGCAAACTTTCACCAAGGAAGTGAGATCGTGTGTTCCGGAAGTGTAAGCACCTCCTATCTAGCTAGCTGCATCTGTCACGTGTGTACATTAACTTAAATATGAGAGGAACACGGAAATATGGGACGTCAAGTATATCATGGATGATAAATATTTGATAAAGAAACACTATACTTATCAACAATGAAAATATCCATGCCACAAAACTTTGAGGGAAAAAGCTGATAAACTTAAGGATGCAAAAATGACTCTCTTATAACAGGGAGATACTACATTTGTATTAGTAAGTGAATGGTTATTAATATTAAATGTTGTTGTTGATGTTTTTAGCTGCAGTGGTTGCTTTCGTAATTGTTTTAAATTTGTATTATTATTTTTATTGTCAATTAGAATTTAAAATTGCAAACTAACTGTTTTGAAATAATTTGTTGAAAATTTGACTTTTTTGGTTAACAAAAACCGTAATTCGACTTAACAAACGACTTAATTACAGACCGGAACAAGGAATTATTAAAGCATTATTTTTATACAGCGTCTGACAAGAATCGATGATGGTAGTCAGACACTTTTCATTATCCAATATATCACATTTTTAGAGCAGTTGATCTGTATGTAAACAACAAATTTTTGAAAAACACAACTCTGGACAGGCCATTGTCTGGTCATGTGACAAGCTTGAATTTGTGAATACTGGGTACAAAAAAGATATTCGTCAAACGATGTCACTAAAAGTCAATGCTTCAACCTTTACTGTTTTCCTAAATTCGAGATAGAGAGACATTATCTAGGAACAACATCAAAGAATTCATTTATGATGTTTTGTTGCATGTTAATCATTTAGATATCAAACAATTTATTTTCCTTATTACTTTTTGAGAATAAACTATCTTCAGTGTTACAATAAGTAGAAGATTTCTCAAATTGTTGAGATTTTCTGGAAAAGTAGTTTTATAGTGTGATGAAGAATTTTACAACTATTTCAAATTTTTTGCACATTTCTTTACATCATTTGCAAGAATTGAACAATGCAACAAACACACCCAACCTTAGCCGTGATTGTGATTTTTTTATCGACCTTGTAATATTTCTTTTGACCTAGTAATATCAATTTCAGTTTAGGTTTTATAAAGATTATAAGATGTTTCGCCAAACCTCTGCCATCACCAACTTTCACGCCATTTCAATCGCCTGTTATGAGACCATTTGGTCCAACACAATTGCTATCTTTGTGAACAAATCCAGGTTCTGGACAATTCACGGACGTTGTAGAACGATATAAAAAATACCACCCAATTATTTATGGCGTTATTGCATATTATGGATTAAAGAAGTGATAAACATACTTCTGATGTATTTGGTCCAATCCTATAAAAGTGACGAATATAACAGTAAAATGTAAAATAAGATAAACGATTTGCTGTATAGCAACTAATATATACGATACAGCAAACAAAAGTTTTAAATAAACAATGCATATGTCAACAATTTTAGAGGGTCCTTACCAACAACGTCTGCAAATCAATTGAGAATTTGCAATTTACGAGTATACAAACAATACGCCCATGCGAACAGTATTAATTTTTACGACAGGCGCCGTTAGAGATCAAAAACAATAATACTCATTCATGTACAATTCAAAATCCAGAGGCAAAATAAAAACTTTGAAACTGAAAAATTAAGTAAAACCCGGACTGCACCAGGGAAATGAGTTTGAATGCTGTGGAAAGGTAAGCATTTCTTATCAAACCACGTCAAAGGATTCACCATCTAATTAATTAATTGATGCAAACTATTGCCAAAGTCCGTATTCTGACGTAATATTGTAGAACGCCTTTTTACAACCAAGTAAGAATTCAAACAATCTTACAATCACTATATTATATTATTGTCAACATATTATTAGTTAAAGAGTGTGATTGTGAGATTGCCAAAGTCCGTATTCCGGCGTATAATTGCAGAACACCCTTTATCAACCGAGTAAGAATTGAAACTATCTTATAACCAGTATATTATATTATTGTTAACATAATATCAGTTAAAGAGTGTGATTGTGAAATTATAATGGATATAAATCATTAATGAACCACCCCTGAATGTATTTATTATTATTTAGCATTAAGCATAAGGCACATGAATGCTCATCAAATCATCACCACCAAGCCATCACTTATCGACACAACTTTTTTAAAACTAGGCGTACTTTCTCTTTTTAATTAGAGAGTCTGATTTAAACATGGAGCAGTACGTTTGTGTTTGACTTTTTGAATTGGCCTAAAAAAATTAATATTGATTTTCAATTTCTAGTAATAATAATAATATGTTGACAATAATATAATATAGTGATTGTAAGATTGTTTGAATTCTTACTTCGTTGATAAAGGGTGTTCTGCAATTATACGCCGGAATACGGACTTTGGCATTGGTTGCGTTAAATACGGAATTCAATGGTCCATCCTTTTGACGTGGTTTCACAGAAATTGCTTACCTTACTACAACATTTAACCTCACTTCCCTGGTGGAAGTGATTTTCAGTTTCAAAAATTTTATTTTGCTTCTAGATTTTATATTGTATATGGATAAGTACTATTGTTTTTATTTATCTCTAACCACGCCTATACAAAAAATTCATACTGGTCACACGGCGAGTGATACAGACCGTATTGTTTTATACTCGTAAATTGCAATTTCAAAATTTCATGATTTGCAGACATTGTTGGTGAGGACCCGCGCTAACTTTTATCATGTGCATTGTTTACTTCACAATTTTGATTGCTTTTTCGTATAATTTTATATATATATATAGTTGCTATACAGCAAAATTGTTTATCTTATTAGACAGAAGGCCACATATTACTGTTACATTCGTCATTTTTATAGGAATTGGACGAAATACTAATGGATGTTAATCACTATTTTGATCCATACTATGCAATAAAGCCATTAATTAATGTGTGGTATTTTTTTTAGATCGTTGGACAAAGTCTGTGAATTGTCCAGAACCTGTATTTGTTGACAAAGATTACAATTGTGTTGGACCAAATGGTCTCATTACAGGCGTTGGGAATAGCGGGAAAGTTGGTGATGGCAGTGGCGGAGGTTAGGTGAAACATCTGATTATTTTTATAAAACCTAAACTGAAATTGATATTACAAGATCAATAGAAATACTCGCACTTCTACCACCGTCATTTTTGGATTCCAAAATTTATCAGCTTTTCCCTATAGGTTTTGTGGCATGGATATTATTATTGTTGATAAGTATAGTGTCTTTTTATCAAATATTTATCATTCATGATATACTTGACGTCTCATATTTCCATGTTCCTTTCATACTTAAGTTGAATTACCGTTCCGGAGCACACGGTTTCATTTCACTGGTTAAAGTTCACGTATCTTATCTAAATTGTTAGCTCAAAAGTTTTTAATTTGCCTCTAGCTTGTGATTTGCGCATTTACAGTATGGTTAAGCCTTTGTAAAAGTTTTTACTTCACTTACTTCTGAGATTGTGATGATTGTGATTTGAACATGAGTCAGTACGTTAGTATTTGTTATATTGGCAATATATAATTTTAATACAAGCTGCATACATATAATTCAAAATTCTTAAAAATAAAAAGCAGTTGATTGAAAAAGTGGCGTTTACAGACTGGTGGATTAGTCATATCTCCTTCACTCAGAGGCAAAAAATTTTTTATTATACTAAAATAAATAAAAAAGATAAAAAAGAAAGTTAGTTCTTATCCTTTGGAACGAACATAAATCGTTCTCCCAATCATTTGTGTTCTATCGGAACTCATCGCAGGCAAACGCTAGAAAGTCGAGACCGATTCTGTATCAATGACGTCATATTATCAATGACGTCATATTATTGTGACTTTATGTTGTGTTCGGAATAAGGGATATATATCCGGGAAACTCTATTAGAAATGAAAGTTATTGTGTTTAACCCTTTTTGGCCAATTTCGTAATTTTAACTTTGCTTTGAGATTGTGATTTGGAAATTGTATGGTTTTTTTTTTTTTTTTATATTTTCATATCAGATTACTTTTAATATATGTTTTTCAGGTGGTAATGGAGCTTGTAAAGATGTAGATAAAAGATTTGAAAAATTTGCAGAATATGGACTATGTAAAATCAATACTATTAGGAGTATCTTCTCGAAATTTTCTCCAATAACTTGTGGAGTTTGCTAAAGTTTATTTTAAATCTACTTGTAAATTATTCATTTTTGTGGTGGCAAATTTCGAGGTTCTAAGAAAATAATTTAAAAACTTACCAATGCATCATTTTGTAGGATGGTAAATTATTGATTTGCGGTTCATGTTTCATGTAACGAAATATAATACCCCGTGAAAACTAATGACTCTATAGTATCAACACTGTTAAATCACCAACACGTTTCATATGTTCATTTTATTGAATCGCGTGACCGTTTTACTGAACCATTTCCCTCTCATTTTATTGTATTATATTTATGTCAAGTTTTGACATAGTTGCTTCCAATAAGTTTGTTTCCCAAATAATACGCTATGGTAGAGCTTGTTCCCACTACGGGGACTTTGTACAACGAAGTAGGCTGCTTGCAAATA
This sequence comes from Anadara kagoshimensis, assembly GCA_021292105.1. Taxonomy (NCBI): domain Eukaryota; kingdom Metazoa; phylum Mollusca; class Bivalvia; order Arcoida; family Arcidae; genus Anadara; species Anadara kagoshimensis. Next base: position 54,532,940 of record CM037869.1, on the reverse strand, counting down.
AATTGTTGACTCAGGGATATTGCAAGCCTAGGCTTATCAAGGCCCTCAGAAAGTTTTATGACCGTCATCACAGTATTGTTGATAAGTTTGATGTCTCTGTGTCCAGGATTGCCCTGGATTTATTTGACGTCTCATAGTTCCATGTTTCATTCAAACAATTTTGATTACACACGTGGCAGGAGTAGCTTGCTAAACAGGAGGTGCTTACCCTCCGGAGCTTCCGGCCTCACTTCCCCGTGTCTAACCTAACTTGTCAGTTCCAAAGTTTTTACTTTGCCTCTGGATTGTGATTCGGACATGGATTAGTATGTTTGTTTTTGATTATATTCTTAAATTCTTTGTTCAGAATCGTTATATTTATCAACCACTAGTGGTGTCAATTTTATGCGTTTATTGTTCATTTGAGGTACAGTGACGTCAACAGATTTCAAATAAAAACAAACATACCAATCATATGCATGTCTAAATTTTGCAACTTAAACTAAATTGTCTTGACTGGAGCCACGATGGAAGTGGGACCTGATGCACCTGAAGTGTTGACCCTTTGTCTTTGTTGCTCCATTTCATAAGCACAAAATGACAGAAAAAGAAAAACGCAAAAAACAATATTTGATAATAAATAACACTGGATTTTATTATCATTTGTATATGCAATGAGATCTGTTATTATACAATAATATAAATAACACCGGTTTCGATAAATGTGTAACACATGATATAAATTTTGACATGCAAATATCCCTCTTGGTTCCATAAAATTATGGAATTTTTTGTTTGTATCTTACTCGGCTCTAGAAATTTTTCGCTTTTTATATTTTTAAAATATATATATATATATATATAGACTGGTAGTTACTGTGAAATAGTTTATTTTATGGTGTTCATTTTTCGCGGCTCATAGAAAATATTTCAGCTTGTGGAATGATAATTTTGTGATTTGTTTTATTTGCGATTAAAATACAAAATATTTCAATAATATGTCAATTCGAAACGAAAGACAAAAATTAGGACACCATTGATTCCACAGTACATGAATGATAAAACCATAAAACACAGCATGTTAGGCAAGAATTTAGGAACATACACGACATGATCGTGGGCAGATTCTCAACATTATAGGTCTATATTGCTGATACAAGCAAAATCCGTAGTTTGCCCAAATTCCGCAGTTTGCATAAAAATCCCGGCAATTTCCACCTGGAAGAGAAACAGATACTGTTACGTAATACAAATGCAAAGCATATAACCACTCAATTTGTCACGCCGTCATTTTGTCAGTATATTTTAAACAGTGGAGCCACCTATTCGATGAGTTCACGGGATGCAATTGGTTACGGACTAATAATTAAAGGGTCTTGGGTTCAAACCGTATGGTGGCATGTCCATTAGCAAAATATTTTATCACACTTTGATTACTAAACTTGCAGACTCCTAATTCAAGAGACGTGTGTTAAAATCCCAGTTGGTCTACATAGTATGCCGTTAATCGACACGTTTTGTGCAATACTGCTTAGTCTATCTGGCCAAAAATCATACGGCAGTTGGTAATGATGTTATTATTGCTATCAATAGTAGTTAATTGGAACACGCATAAATGTTGATCTGGTGATGTTATAAGGCCTATGAAATAACATGCATTTGAAGGATTGTTTTGCTTATTGTATAAGTAATTAAGTTTTTTTAATTCTTTTATTCCATATTCATCTGAAATATCTTTCTGCTTTTCTGCGCAAAAGTATAAAATATATCATGACACACTGCTGATCTGCAATAATCATTCATTGGAGTATGATATTAACCTATCAACCGTATTTATTGCGTTTGAGTAGATTAAAATTACATGTATATTATAAGAAATGTATATGGATCTAACCTCCGCCACCGCCACCGCCACCACCACCGCCACCACCACCGCCACCGCCGCCGCCTCCGGTTTCGTCGGTAACACACTTGCAGTTCTTATCTACAAATCCAGGTTGTGGACAGTCGGGTTTTTGACGGCAAAGATCTAAAAAACAATAAATGAAATTATTGATACAAGGCTATTACAAGTCTAGGCTTATCAATGTTCTAAAAACAGTTATATGGTCCTCACCATTATACACGTGGCGGGTGTAGTTAGCTTATTATAAGCAGTAAGGGCTTATCCTGCTGGGCAACCTGACCTCGCATCAGTGGAATGTCATGTGTGCATAACTTAGTAAAAGGAAAGTATTCTGTTGTTAACGAAAACATTCAAAACCAAAAACATATGTCCATAAAAAAGCAATAAATAAATAAATAAATAAATAAATAAATAAATAAATAAATAAATAAATAAATTTGTATGCTATAAAAAAATTCTAAAGAATAACTTGGACGGTATCTTATAACATCTTAGGGTTATAATACTTGATATCATACGGAAAGTATAAGCACATTTTGAGTTTTTATACGTTGCACTACTAAATTAATAGAACGTCTAAAACAAATCATTCAAATGTCATTTGTTCACAAAAACGATATGCCAAGAAGTAAATAACTCTAGCACGGATTTTGGTTATTTAATCAAGCACCATTTAGACTGCAAAGAGAGATATGTTTGAGGCATAACATATTTGTTGTGTTTGACAAAATAAATTTCAAACAATCAATTGAAATATTAATGGGAACCATCTGTGAATAATTTGTCGACATCAGTCCTATCTCCAGATTTAAAACGGCTCTACATAAATTTTGCTTCATATGAAATTTAATCAGCAAGCGAGGGTGCACAGGTTGTGCCGAACAGCAATACTTACTTGCACATTTGTACATTAGGTTAAGATGCTTGATATCGGCAAACGTCATCTCGGTATTTCTTGTAGACAGTATTTTCTGCTTAGCAGGATCCTTTGCTCTGATTGTGATTCGATTATTGCTTGAAAATGCCTGAAAAAAGTTTAAATAGCATGACAATATAGCTTTTTCTAGATTTAAAATAAGTTACACAGTTGAAAACGTTCTAATAATACTTTTACCACAACACTGTTTATTACCCCAGTGTCTGTACAAAATCGAGAATAATTATTTTTTAAATAAACAAGTGGTTGGCTATTTAATCATCAACTTGTATCGTGTTTGTTTTTTTAATGCATTGACTGCTTATCATTACCCTGTGCATTTATACACTATAAATACTTTGTTAGAATAACCCCTTTTATTATTTTGCCTTCATAAATTCGTAAATAAATAAACATTTTTATAAGGTACCTTGTCGTCATAATGCATGATTGATGCCAGATCATAAGCAACTGATGTATCGATATCAGATGCCGCAAACATATTGAACTGACTCATTAGTCCCTGTCGTACATTATTGGATTCAATGGTTATATAACTCTCCCTGTCGGGTCTCTGGTGTTCATGAATAAATCCTAAGGCATGAAGAACCTCGTGTATATATATACTTCTCTGAAATGTAAAAAATAAACATACTGTTACCCATATTATAAGGATGTGTACAGACTTTTTGAAAGATTAACGTCAATGTAATACAAAATGCCCGTACATTTATACACGTATAATATATTGATGAAGATCTAGACATTTATACCACTAACTCTTCATATACTTCTCGATTTGTATTTCAGACATGACAAGGGTAGCCATCAAGTAGGAAGTGTGTACTCTTTCGAAATATGCGGTCTCACTTCCTTGGTGGGAGTTCATGTGCTTAATGTTACTTGGGTATTCATTTAGTTTTGGGGATTGTAATTTCAATATGGACTGTAATGTTTAAAAAACAATGTTTAATTAATTATTTCAAAAAACTTATTATCTAGGTTTACAGAAATAATCACGAATAGCTGATGATGGATACGAATTGTGATAAATATAGAGTATACTCACATGCAGGCATCCATTTCTCTGTAGGGTAATTGGTTGATCTTTTTGAACTCTGCCAAGAAAAGAACTGCATCTAAAATGAATAACTCATGTGAGAATCATTGTTTCTTGGAAATGAATTGAAATATAGTACAGATCTGTTACACACTCATCTAACGAAAAATCTCTGCGAAAGCTCAGTTAGTAGAGTGCTCTTTCCGTAAGTGGAAGGTCGTAGGTTTGGATCCTCACCGTCCGTGGCCCAACACTTTATAGTGCATAGTGACTTTCTTTTCGACAAGCACTCGGCATTACGAAATGTAAGTCACGGTTCTTTCGGATTGTAACTTAAAATAAACAAGGTCCCGTGTCACGGTAGGCGTGGCACGAAAAAAAAACCACCCAGCTGTATAATGTCATCAACGCAACACACAAGAAAAATGCTGTTTATTTGCCTTAAGCTGGCGACGGGTCGATATAAGTAAAATATTTTTGTCTGTGACGTTAAACACCATTACTCTAGTCATGTTTTTGCAATAACATTTTTATTAAAATCATGATCATAGAAGATTAAAAGAATTGTCGTGATTTTTTTAAAATTTTGATCAAATAATATTTTGAATACATTGACTGTCATGTGATATTGTTGGGGTAGCTAGATAAACATGGTGGTCACCCTCCCCGAGCACCTGGCCTTACTTCCTTCGTGGAAGTACGCGTGTTTTACTTCATATGCCAGTTCCAAAGTTTTCATATTGCTTTGGTAAAGTGATTAGGACTCTGGTTGGTAGTTTGAGCCACTGATCCGGTATCTCTGGTATCGGATTTTTTCCGAAAATATCATAAACTCAGTAGGCAATAATAGTGTATTATTGTCAGAGATATACTTTTGTCTAACTTTGCTGCTAGTTAAAAGTTGAAATTCTCCTAAAACACAGGTTTAATAAGACTTCCTTATGCAAAGTATTTCTTAGCTAAAATAAAACTGGTATAAAATGTAATTTAGTAAAATATATTGTGATCGTTTTGGTATCTTTCAAACCACTTGGTTTCATTATTTTGGCACAAGCACTACTAATGAGGAATTGTATTTCAAAGCGATCGTCTAGCGCTGTAAAATCAAAACTGGTATAATATGCAATTTGATAAAATACATCGTGGTCCTTTTGGTATCGTTTCAACATCTTGATTTTTTTATAATTTTGGTACAAGCACTATAGATAAGCAATTGTTTCTAAAGCGGCCGTCTAGTGCTGTAAAATAAAAACTGGTATAATATGTAATTGGTACGAATGTTTATGATTGCGCCTTACCCTTGTCCGTTTTGAAACTTCACGCTGTACCGATCTTGGCTGTTTGCTTCCCTGAATGTCAAACAGGAGACACTGGAGATTTCCGCCATGGCTTCCTTAATAGCATTTATTTCAGCAGCGGCTGTAATGAAATAAATGAAATGATTTGGGAATTATAGGGTTTCTTTCTGGAATGAGATGTATGGTTATAGTTGTAATTTATATTAAGTATTAATAACCATCAAAAACAAACATACCAGTCGTCCATGTCCAAATCATAATCCAGAAGCAAAGTAAAACTTTGAAACTGACAAGTTAGGTTAAACACGTGAACCTCCTCAAGGTGCTCCGGAACAGTAAAGACATGCTGTTTAGCTAGGCCCATCCGCCACGTGTGTAATGAAAATTGAGTGAAAGGAACATTGAATTGTGGGACACCATATATATCCAGGGCGATCCTGGTCACAGAGTCATAAGACTTATGAACCATACAGTAATGACTGCTAAGATAGCTTTCGATTAAGGAAGTCCTGGTTTTGAAAATTTGTCTCTATACTTACAGAAATGACCGTTTCTAAATGAAAAAGGCATGACGCCATCTTGCCAATGGTGTGTAAGACTACGTACAGCTTTTCGTCTGTTTCTATTTTTCATACTGAAAATGAAAGAGGATTATCTTATAATTACTTGATATAATATTTTACACTGGTTGATTGATTGAATAGAGCCTCAATCAAGCATTTTTAACTTATATCTAGCCGTCATCAGCTAGAGAAAAGTCGCAGAAATGTTGACCTGTGCAGAGCGCTCATGGCAATGTACAGTGAAATCTCTTTAACGTCTCGGGCCATCTGTAACATGGGGCATCGGATATTAAGGTCATACTAATTCATTCCCAAACCAAAATTCCAGAGCAAAGTAAAAACTTTAAAATTGCTTAATTAGTTAAACACGTAAACCTCCACCAGAAAAATGACGCCAAGGGCCTCAGAAGGTTGAGCACCTCCTGTAAAGCAAACTAGAGGCGCCACGTTTGTAACTAAAGCGGTGGTGATAACTATCCGTTGGAGCAATTTCATTGGTAGAACAAGTGCTCTATTACATCAGCACTTTAGATAAAATAAGAGAAAATGGTGCTTATTTATTAAGTAGGTTACCTTTGTCCAAAATAATAATTATACTGCGGTTTTGTAAGGATTAAATCAAAGGCTGTTAATGTTAAACCATTTCCTAGATTTTTTTTCATCTTGGCATAACCTGTGAAAATAAAAATAAAAACAAAAGTCGTTCATAAAAATGGAGTTTTTTAGTGTTCCACGCCTATATTTCATTATTGTGACTTTAGGTTGCATCAGTTATTGAAAACATTGGCGTCGCAAATTCGACGTCATTTGTCACGACAGGCAAAAAAACCTAAGAATATGAAATAAATGGAATTGAATATCAAATATAATCATAGATTCTTTAAACGGTTAAGGATCATCATCTGGCGATCGGGTATTGGTGTCCTGTTTTTCTATAACATCAGATTTTATTTAGCTATCCGCGAGTACAACATTATTGGAAGATTTATATAAGAATTAGTTTGTGTATGTGAGGGAACTGCGAGTATGTGTTTGTTCTATCTAAAGGACATACGGACGACTTTACTGACTGAACTTAACAAGGAGTGTGAAGAAAACTAGGTAAAAGAATAAGATTATTTTATGTCTAAAGAAAACATGCCCATCCATATCCAAATCACAAAAGGAAAATTAGCAATAGAAACAAACGTTATAACGTTTGTTATACAGCTTTAAATGAAGACTTTCGTTAGTGTCATATTTGAGGTATAAATCAAAATTTGAAGCAGAACTTAAGGAATGAGACGTATCGTTTATTTCAAGTTCACTAGGACAGATGTCATTAGCATAGTCTCCAAATGTAGAATTATTAAGAGAAAGAACATCATCTAAATATGCATGTTGAGTTGAATGATTTGGCGGCAGATTTCTTTTCCTATATAACAAGATTCTGCCTAAAGTTTGTTTAAAATAATAAAAATTAAATCAGCGAGGAATGGTGCTCAGTTTGTACCCATGAGTATACCGATTGTTTGTCGGAAAATTAAATTGACAATGAAAGGAACATGGATATATAAGACATCAAATATAACTAGTTATTTATATAAAGATTTCTAGAACGTCTTAAAGATAATCACCTTCCACCCCTCCGTAGACTTTTGTCAGTCTCTCGGTCAATGTCATGTTGTCTGCATTTTTATGATCCACTTCCACCCAAACAAGGATTCCACTCTGTGTACCTGGAATCATGAGTTCAATAAAATCATGAAAACAATATTTTATAACAGAAACTATAAAAATTGACACCCAACAGCACATGCAAACAACATTGGATTATTTTGGACGGAATAAAATTTACGATAGGCAATCCAATATATATGTATATAATTTGAATTAAGGAGCATGACATTTGCTTCTCCCCTTAAGAGCAATTTCGCGAATATGTAAATTCGCGACCACAATCCATGTAAATATTAAAAATTTGCAATCGATAAGCAATTTTCTATCTCCTTTGGCGGTCAGTTCTGGGTTTGAATGGAGTAATGGTATTTTGCGCACAGGTCAAAACCGTCATACCGATGTCCCCGGAGTCAGTAATTTAGATCTTAATGAACTAACAGTGTAATCAATTGGCGTTTCCATGTTATGAATTTAATTTCCAAAGTAAAACTCCCATATTAACCATAACCGAGTGAAGAGGTGCGGAGTAATGGTGTTTTACGCCAAAGTCACACTCTCTAATTGATATTTATATAGAGTGGAGTAATTTTATTTTACGCCCAAATAAGGATACTTGGCGGTCAATTCTTGGTTGAATGGAGTAATGTTGTTTTGTGCACAGTTCAATATTCTCTCACCGATGTCCAGCCGGTCAGTAATGTAGGGAATCAACCAGTGTTTTCCAGGTACCCAAGTTAAATACCCAAGTTAGTAATCGCGAATAAATCAATAAATAAACAAGAAAATTAAAATAAAATACTTTTAAATTGGAAAATTGAGTTAAACACGTATTTTTAAATGGTAGAGCTTTAGTCCGGGTTCAAAGGAAAAAGTAATCACCTCCTGTCTCGCTAAATACATCCGCCATGTGTTCATTCAGAAATGAAAATGAGGGACGTTAAATATTTGCAGGATAATTTCTGATACAGAAACGTTATTCTTATCAGCAATATTTTGATGATGGCATGAATCTTTGAGGACCTTAAAAAGCCTAGGTTTACGATATTCCTGAGTCATTTTTTTATATTATTATTTTCGAATTACAGGTAAGTTAAAACAACTGCGTTTCAATTTTCTTATAAGAATTCGTGTAAATGTCCATTAATTACTTAAAATGTACATCACTGTCGTGAATATTAATGGTTCTAAAACAATTTGTTTATTTTTAATTTTTAATTTTGCACACGTTGCTGGTGGACTTAGCTAGACAGAAGGTATTCACCTTTGCGAAGCATTTGGTGCTGATAAATATTTTGATTATTTTGTTGACCCAATGTATTCGGGAATTTAAGGTGTCATTTTGAAGAACAGTTCAAGCTTTCGGTTTTGTAAAACATGCTTTTTTTTCTAAGTTCTAAAAATTTGCTACATATAAATATAGTAGAATTTTAGTTAAGGATTTATTGGTTGTGAAATTTTAGCCAGGTCTCACTTTCCCGGAGAATGTTCAAGTTTATCTAATTTTTAAGTTGGCGAGCTATAAACTTCCCTTTACTGAAGACGAATTTTTAAAGTTTTAACTTTGTTTTAGAGATTTGTTCATGCACCGGTATGTTTGTGTTACATTTTTTCTCTTATTTTAAACCATTACAAACTTCTAAATTATTTTTTCTCATGCAATTACACTTAATTTTTTTCTCTTTTCTTGACAAAATGATTAATTAAATTTGTCGCAAAAAGTAAAATAAATACGGAAAATAAATACCAAAGGAAACACTTTCTACATTAAACAAATGTCCTACTCAGAATAATAAACTATTTTAACACAATACTTCAACGGAAGAAAACATGAAGTTAAAACTGTTTGTTAGAGGGTTCGCATCGTATGTGGAAGGACGTGGGTTCGATCTCCAATAGGGGTCTGACCAAAACTTGAAAATAGTACATTTTAACTCACTTTTAAGACAGAGACGCCTATTTTGAAATTTTGAAAAGTATATTTATTAACCAATCAAATACATGATCAAATAAGATTAAAAAATCATGCGCATAACCGAAAAGACAGACAACCGTCTAGAGTTTTGGTTTGACATTGACATTTATTTTAAAAAATTCAGTATTCAAATCTAGGTAAGATCTAGCTATAACTAGATATCGGGCCTATGACAGATCGAACGCTCTTCAAAATGAACACAAAGATTATAGCTCCCCATATTTAACCCAAGACAGATCATACGCTACGCAATTAAACCTATGTTAGATTGAACACTTACCAAAATGGACCTATGGCATATAGAATGCTTCCCAAACTGAACCCGTGACAGATCAAACGCTCCAAAACTGAACCCCTGACAGATTTAATGGTACCATAACTAAACCCATGGCAGATCAAATGCTCCCGAAACCAAACCCTTGACAGATTGAACGCTCCAAAGTTGAACCCATGGCAAATTAAATGCTTCCAAAATTGATCCTATGACAGATTAAATGCTCCCTAAACTGAACCCGTGACAGATTGAACGCTCTCTTTTCATAATTGGAGATTGGAGGAATGAGTTTTACGTCCAGTCAAGAATCTTCAGATTCAGAAATGGTGGAGGTAACAAGAGTGCCCGAAGGAATAGTAAATCAATTAATGCTAGCTGGTTCAAAGTCGAAAATTAAAAATAAGATAGAGAAGCGTAAAAGAGTTTTACACCAAAGTCAATATTGATTCACTTATAACGAGGAAAAACAGTTGAGATGTGGTGGAGAAAACCAGATTGCACGGAGAAAAGTAAAAAAAAAACTTACCTGGGTTAAGGTCCCAAAAACTAAAAGTAAGAAGTAACCTTTCATCTTACGAGTAACTAGGATCAGTCCTCCACTAAGGTTTAGTGCTAGGACAGGATCAGAATGATGACCAAACGCAACAACTAGCACTTATATACATTTTAAAAAATCTATTTTCTGAAATAATTCAAATTTCCTTGATTTAGGATTTATGTCACGTTCTTTATTATTCATTTATTTAATGTGAAAAAGACAAGTACGAGTTAACGAATATCAATTTAGATAGAATAGTTTTGATAGATATTAATTGGAATAATTTATTTTAATTAAAACAACCTAATTCCCGCTTGTTCATTAACCTGGTGTTTGATATATACGGCGTAATCAATCGTGCAATAATTAAAAAGGGCGGAAAATTATGTGACTCAATAGGCTCGAACTGTGCGAATTTTTGCACATCACAGTAGATTTTTTTAACTGACAAAATATTGTTGAAATGTTTCTTTATACCGAATTAGATGTTATACCTTTGATAAATTTGACCCATAGTCCCATATCACTCATTCTAAATTTTGATTTCATACGTGACGGGGGTAGCTAGTCATGCAATAGGTGTTAACCCTTCAGGAGCACACTGCCTCACTTCCCTGCTGGGAATTTGTCATAACTTGGTTTGCCAGTTTTCATAGTCGTTACTTTGTTTTTGGGATTAAGATTTAGGTGTTGACCATAATGTTTTCGTTTCATTAATTCCATGGATAAAATAATATTGAAGGATTTCTATTGTACTCTTCACTAAGCTTTTAGTCGGGAATCTACCAAAAATAATCATGAAAATTTACATATATAATGTGAGGGGTAAATAAGAAGGCCTTATGATGTTTGCACTATTTTGAGTTGATGTGTTGTGTGTGAGGGGGGTTTACAAATAAAAATAAGTTTTAGAGCACGTTTGTTTTCCTAACGCTAACGGAAATTACGGACCTAAAAAAGCGTTATTGTTTGATATGATTTATAGCAGATAAATGTGATATATAGATTGGTTAAATATCTTCATGGTTATTACTATAATATTGGTAATTAAGAAAATCGTATATTATCAATCTTCAATCGGAGAGGTCACATACAGAGACGGTTGCTTAACAACACCTGGCTGCAATTAGGACACGTAACAGGTGAATGAACACATTTTGCAAAATATGAATCTAATATTAGAAATAAAAAAGTCAATGTCTTGTGCTTGTGTGTAAAAATGCGAAGCTCAAGGTTGTCATTTAAGACTTACACTCTTACTTACAGAACAAAGAAGGCTGCGTACCAATAAATTTTTAGCGTAGGGATAGTGCATGCTCAGGTTTCAAAACTAAACAGGACGGGAAAGTATGTGACTCAGTAGGCTCCAACTGCGCGCATTTTTGCAAGTCGCAGTAATTTCTTAGCTAACAAGTCACCGTATATACATATTGATGTATGAATGATTACATATATCTGACAAATTTAAAATCTGAATAAATTTATTTATTATTAAGATACTAACAGTAACTAGTATTCTTGAATTTAGGCTGTCAAAAGGTTCTTCAGCAGAAACTTTAAAAGCTAATGACCAGTTCTCGATAGGCGCAATACACTAAAGAATCTTCTCTGCACAGTGCCTGATATGACCACTGAGAAGAGAAACATTTCTGCCATTTCGTCTATAGCCTTTGACGTCTCGATATAAGTGAAATACTTGGCTCTCACAAAGTCATTCAACTCCACATGCAGTTATATGAATTTGCAGATTATGTAGATCGATGTCATCTATCTTAGTGAGCTTTAAAAATTAAGCCCTGCTTTATATTTGGTTTTATATCTCAACTTAATGATGGCACCCTAAAGAGAATACACTTGAAGTTATATGATAAAAATTGTGACTTTAAATTTTCTTCATTAACTTTCCTTTTTTATACAACAGAATGCCTGCTTTTCATTTTGATGGTGTATTTGTTTCATAATTAATACGCTATGGTAGAACTTGTTTTCGTGACGGAAACTTTATACAACGGAAGAAGCTTCTTACAAATAAAATTTTCAGAAATTGTTGCAATTCTAGGCTTTTTAAGGGCATCAAAAGTTTTATGGCCATCATCACAATATTGTTGATATGTCTCTTTATACCAAATCAGATGTTATATCTTGGATACATTTGACGTCCTATAGTTCAATATAACTTTCATTCTTAATTTTTGTCTTCAAATGTTGCGAGGGTAGCTTGCTATGCAGAAGGTGCTTACCCTTCAGGAGCACCCTCCATAACTTGCCTGCTGGAAATTCGTATTTTTACTTTCATTCTCAATTTTGTCTTCGTATGAGGCGGGAATAGCTAGCTATGCAGGAAGTGCTTACCCTTCAGGAGCACCCTGTCTTACTTCCCTGCTAAACATTCGTATTTTTCTTAACTTGGTTTGCCAGTTATCATAGTAGTTACTTTGTTTTTTGTGATTCTGATTAAGTTGTTAACCGAACTTTTTAAAATAATATTGATGGACTTGTGTTTGTACCCTTCACAAAACTTTTAGTCAAGACAAAAAAAGCGTAAAATTAGCGGGAATCTATAAAAAAATATTTTTTTTAAATAGAATGTAATATGAGGTGGTAAAAAAGAAGACCTTATGACGTTTGAACTTTTTCCTATGTTAATGGGGTGTGTGGGGAGGGGGGAGGAGGTTACAAATAAAAAAAAGTTTTAGAGCACGTTTGTTTTCCGAACGCTAACGGAAATTAAGGACCCAAAAAGATTTTTTATTGTTTGATATGATTTAAAGCTGATTGTTGTGATATAGATTTGTTATTAATCTTGATGGATATTACTATAATATGTGTAATAAAGAAAATTGTATATTGTCAATCATCAATCGGAGAGGTCACATACAGAGACGGTTGCTTAACAACACCTGGCTGCAATTAGGATACGTGTCAGGTGAATCAACACATTTTGCAAAATATGAATCTAATATTAGAAATGAAAAGGTCAATGTCTTGTCTTAGTGCTTTTATGTGACAATGTGAAGCTCAAGAGAGTCATTTAAGACTTACAGTCTTACTTACAGAACAACAAAGCAGGATGTTTACAAATAAATTGTTAGCGTAGGGATAGTGCATGCTAAGGTTTCAAAATTAAATTTGACGTCCCATAGTTCCATATTATTTTCATTTTCAAAATCGTCTTCGTATATGGCGGGGGTAGCTAGCTTATACAGGAGGTGCTTACCCTTCTAGAGCAGCTTACCCTTCAGGAGCACCCTGCCTCACTTCCCTTATGGGAAGTCGTATTTTTCTTAACTTGGTTTGCCAATTTTCATAGTAGTTCCTTGTTTTTTTTTTGGATTCTGATTTAAGTGTTAACCGGAATATTTTCGTTTCATTAATTCCATGGATAATATTAGTTATCTGGTTTTTAGGCAGGTGATATGGAATTTTACAACCTTTCTTATTTCCTGAGGCGCAGTCGAAGGAAATAAGAAAATCAGAAAGGTTGTAAAATTCCATATCACCTTCCTAGAAACCAGATAACGAATTTATCATTTTATTCAGAGTTAGTTTTTCAAAATATTGTAGAATAAAAAAGATTACAATAAAAAGAAAACTGAAAACCGTATATATTTGTAAAATAAAGTTTATGTTTTCTTTATCAATGAACATAAAACAACAATTTTAATAAAAAAAATAACAACGAATATCATAATGTCTGTTATCGGTCTAAATTATGCTTATAACAAAATAAAAACTTTACATTTTATATAGTTATTTATATAGTATTTATTTTCTGAAAACTAACTGGACTGTTCCTATTGTGCAACCATGGAACATTGGTGCTGTATTTTTAGCAAAACAAGCCTAAAAATTTAACATGTTATTTGTGTTGCTAGTGTTTTCCGTTAACTGGTCAAAGTCACAAAGCAAATCGTCAATGTTTACAGTGTCTATATCGCCGCCAAGTTGTCCCCCTTAACCTTGTTGATTGGCGCTAGTATTAGCATCCGCCGTTGTAAGGTTTGAAGTTGATGGCGCGGGAAATGCAAGTGTCTGTTGATTGCCATGTATTTCATGAGAAATAGCCTGACCAATGTGGAATTCTTCGGTGTCCCGATACACGGTGATAAACGGCAAGCGAAGATACGGATTTATGACCAGTCACCGATGTGACAGGGAACAGGATTTACTTAGCCGAGACATAAATGTTGTTGTTGTTGTGAATGTGCTTAAAGTGTCTTTCCTGATCGCTTTATTTGCATACCAGACATAAAAGTCCTCTTCAAAACTATCGAGTGGACGTTGTCATAATTTTTGACAGTTGGGATAAGTTTATTCAGATAATTTTCAAATGATCTGACTGGACATAAAGGTGAGTCCGTGTCATCCGGAATAAATCCAGTATTGCCTTCCAAAATCAAAAATCGGGGTTTCGAGCAGGGGACCAGGTCGGACTAAAATTAGAATGTAAATTTTGTGAGAGTTACTTCCCTTTCGCCGTGTATCGGTTACTAGGAGAAAGCGATGTCGAGTTTAATTTATTAATAATATTGGAAATTGAAAGCGCAAAATTTAACTAGAATATTAAGATAATACACAATAAAATATATAGCATGTGTTAAATTGATTGATACTTACAAACTAAGCGTAAATTTTACTCTTTTTATTGCCCAATTGAACTGTATGGTGGCGGCCATTACCGCTCTATTCACTCTTTCTTATTACCCGTGTAATTTTTATTTATTACCCGAGTGAATTATTTATCACCCTTGTAAAATTGTAACATCGGTATTTACAAGGACCTTATTATCCAATCAGATCGTAAAGAAGTTATCTGAAAAATGATAGAATAATATAGTTTGGTCCAAGCACTACTGATAAGGAATTGTATTCCGAAACGGTCGTCTAGTGCTGTAAAATTAAAACTGGTATAATATGTAATTGAAGGACTTCTATGTGTACCCTTCACTAAGCTTTTAGTGGTGATTGAAAATGCGGGAATTTATCCAAAAAAAAATAATTTACATAGAATTTAATTTAAGGGGGTACAAAAAGAAGGCCTTATGATGTGTGTACTCTATACTGTGTTGTTGGGCTGTGTATAGGGAGGGGGTTTCAAATCAAAAGAACAAGTTTTGGAGCCCGTTTTTTTCTAACGCTAACGGAAATTAAGAACCCAAAAAGGCTTTCTTATTTGATATGATTTATAGCAGATAAATGTGATATATAGAGTTGTTATTTATCTTGATGGTTATTACTATAATATTTTAATTAAGAAAATCGTATATTATCAATCTTCAATCGGAGAGGTCACATACAGAGACGGTTGCTTAACAACACCTGGCTGCAATTAGGACACGTAACAGGTGAAAAAAACACATTTTGCAAAATATGAATCTAATATTAAACATAAGAAGGTTAATGACTCGCTTAGTGCTACAATTTGAAGCTCAAGTTAGTGATTTAATACTTACAGTCTACGTAAGATATTGTTTCCATTTACGGAACAACAAAGCAAGATAACGGAAGCGTTTGGAGGCGTTGAAGGTATTGTATTTGGAGATATTGTATTGTAAGTTATTTTAGTGAGAATCAATATTTCTAGTTAAAAAGCAATAAATAAATAAATAAATAAATAAATAAATAAATAAATAAATAAATAAATAAAAAAATAATAATTACATTCAAAACCGAAAACATATGTCTGTAAAAAAGTAATATAAATAAATAAATAAATAAATAAATAAATAAATAAATAATAGATAAATAAATAAATAAATAAGTAAATAAATAAATAAATTTGTATGCTATCAAACAAATTCTAAAGAATTACTTGGACGGCATCTTAGTTATAATACTTGATCTCATGCGGATAATGATATAAAGTATAAAAACCTTTTGCATTTGTACACGTTTATAACTGAAATGTCTAAAAAATGTCATTCATTCACAAAAACGATATACCAAGAAGGAAATAATTCTAACAGGGATTCTGGTTATTTAATCAAGCACCATTTAGAGTGCAAACAAAGATATTTTTGAGGCACAACATATTTTTGTGCTTAGCAATATAAATTTTCAACAAACAATTGGTATATCAATGGGAACAATCTTTGAATGATTTGTAGACAGCCAGTCCTCTGCCCAGATTCAAGACGGTTCTATATAAATTTTGATTCGTATTAAAATTTATCAGCAAGCGATGATGCACAGGTTGTGCCGAGCAGTAATACTTACTTGCACAGTTGTACATTAGGTTAAGATGCTTGATATCGGCAAACGTATGCTCGGAATATCTTGGAGACAGAATTGTCTGCTTAGAAGGTTCCTTTGCTCTGTTTGTTATTTGGCCATTTCAAAAACATCTCTCAAAAAAGTTAACACTTTAAGTTTTTTTTCTTTCTATGAGGTCATAGATAAAATTATTTGGTGTACGCGTATGCATAAACCGCTTAGATAGAAAAAATTACAATCATTCCTTAAATATTTTGAAAACACTGACTGTTATGTGACAATTGGGGTAGCTAGATAAACAGGAGGCGATTACCTTCCGGAGCCCCCACTCATTTCCCTGATGGAAGTTCGTGTGCTTAGCTAAATTGACCTGTTTCAAAGTTTTTACTTTGCTTTGGTAAAGTGATTAGGGCTTGAATTGGTAATTTAAACCACTAAATTGATATCTATGCTAGTGGTTGTTGGCCCGAGGATATCAAAAACTCAGTACGCAATGCTTATGTATTATTG
Organism: Anadara kagoshimensis; assembly: GCA_021292105.1. Taxonomy (NCBI): domain Eukaryota; kingdom Metazoa; phylum Mollusca; class Bivalvia; order Arcoida; family Arcidae; genus Anadara; species Anadara kagoshimensis. Next base: position 54,516,052 of record CM037869.1, on the reverse strand, counting down.
TCAGAAATATACTATCGTATAAATTCCCTACAAGTTAAAATTTGAAATTCCCGTAAATCAAAGGTTTTCTGCTTCCTTATGCAAAGTATTTCTTCGCTAAAAATAACACTGGTATAAAATTTAATTTGGTAAAATATATTTTGGTCATTTGGGTATCTTTTCAACATCTTGAAAACAAGTTTAGTTTGATACGTTTGGTGCTAGCACTACTGATGAGAAATTGATTTGTATTTCGAAATGCAGTCTAGTGCTGTAAAATTAAAACTGGTATGATATGTAATTTGGTAAAACATATTTTGGTCCTTTGGGTATTTTTTCAACATCTTGAAAAAATGGTTTCATAATTCTGGTACAAGCACTATTGATTAGGAATTATTATTTGTACGATTTATATTGTATCAGATCTTTGCAGTCAGAAACCCGACTGTCCACAACCTGGATTAGTCGTTAAGAACTGCAAGTGTATTACCGACGGAACCAGAGGTGGCGGGGCGGCGGCGGCGTTGGAGATGGAGGAGAAGATGGTGGCGGCGGTGGAGGAGGTTAGATCCAGTTACATTTCTTATAATATACCTATAGATTTTATCTACACAAACGCAATAAATACGGTTGATAGGTTAATATTATACTCCAATGAATGATCATTGCAGATCAGCAGTTTGTCATAATATATTTTATACATTTGCGCAGAAAAGCGGAATGATATTTCTAATGTGTATGGTATATAAGATTTTTTTTAAAACTTAATTACTTATACAATACGAAAAACAAACTGGCTAATGCATGTTATTCTATAGGCCTTGACGCCACTAGGGGTAGATAAATATAACGATTCTGAACAAAGAATTTAAGAATATAAACATTTTATTGAAAAAAACTGCGCAAACTTGACATAAAAATAATACAATAAAGTGTGATTGGGTGATTTAGTAAAATGGTCACGTAATTCCATGCAATGAACATATAAAACGTCTTAGTGATTTAACAGTGTTGATACTATAAAATCATTAATTTTCGTGAGGTATTGTTTTTCGTTATTTTTGTAGACACCCTGATCAACGAATTAGTAAATATCACCAACTTACATGAAACATTAACCACAAGTTACGAATTTAACATCCTACAAAATGATACATTGGTATTTGTTTATTAGAACCTCAAAATTAGCGAACACGAAAATAAATAATTTACAAGTAGTATTGAGTTCATAAAAATCTTTAGCAAACTCCGCAAGTTTTTGGACAAAATTTTGAGATGATGCTCTTAATAATATTGATTCTACATAGTCCCAAGTTTGCAAATGTTTCACATCTTTTATCTACGTCGTTACAAGTTCCATCTCCGCCTGAAAGTAGAAGAAAACATTTCATATTAACTAAAAACATATTGTTTTGAAAAACAATCCAAATATTTCAAACAAAATTAAAACGTCACAGGTATTGAAAACCGAAAACGATCTATTTAAATCGCTTGTTTCACATCACAAGGTATAATATCAAATCAAAAGAGTCAATCGAAATATCACAAAATATGTAGTGCGTCAAGTTTAACCTGGCAGTTTGACATTTAATTTGAACATCCATTGGGTAAATTAGGTGCTTTGAAAGTTAATATATAACAACAGATAATAGTTATGCTAAGTACCAGATGTTTATGGTAATAAAACATGCTGTCTTACCTAAATCACACAATCTATTTGCCCAATCTAATATCAAACTTAAGATCAAAAGATCAGGTGATCAACAATAAAGCATTTTGCAAAAATAAAAACACAAACATACATCTTAAAAACCAAAATCTCAAAAGCAAAGTAAAAACTTTAACAAAGGGTAAATTAAGTTGCACTTTAGGAGCCATATTTGGTCATGAAGATACGCGAACTTCAACCAGAGAAGTGAGACCGGGTGCTCTGGAAGGGCACTTCAGGAGCGATATCTGGTCATGAAGATACGCGAACTTCAACCAGGGAAGTGAGACCGGGTGCTCCGGGATGGTAAGCACTCCCTGTCTAACTAGCTACACCTGTCACGTATGAAATCAAAATTTAGAATGAAAGGAACATGGAACTACATGTATGTATGGGACTTCAAATTTATCAAGGGAATGTTTTAAAGAGACGTAATACTTATCAATGTTATACTGACAACCTTAAAACTTTGAAGGTGGTGTTGAAAAAATGACTATGATAGAAGTGCAAAACGTTAAAGAAATATTATCGAAAAGGGAGTTAGTAATATTAGCCATGCCATAAAACTTAGAGGGAACAGCTGATAAACTAAAGGATGCAAAAGTGACTGTGATAGAAGTGAAAAATGTTAAAGAAATCTCTTAGAACAGGGAGGTACTACATTAGTCTTAGTAAACGAATGGTAATTAATTTTACCTGTTGTTGTTGTTTTTGCTGTTGTCGTCGTCGTTGTTGTTGTTTTTACGGATACAGGGGTTGCTTTTGTAGTTCTTGTCGTTGTACCTGCAAAATAAATTGTATAATCGTTGTTATTGTCAATTGGTATTTCAAAATTTCAAACTTACTTTATTGAAATTATTTGTTTGAAAATAGCTAATTTCAGTTGACAAAGCAACTGTAACTCAACATGAACAAAAGACTTAAGAACAGACTCAAAATATTGACCAGAACCAGGAAAGATATTTTTACAGCTTTCGGTTTAAACAGAAACCGAGGAAGGTAAACAAAGGAATGGTTCTAACGCTTAAAAATTGCATTATTCGATTCATTACATTTAAAACTGGTATAATATGTTATTTAACAGCCATTGATTTGGTCTCTATTTAAACAACACATTTCAAAAATGCAACAAAAACAATAGGCGTGATCAGAAACCGCGCTTAATGACCGTACTAAATATCCAACCATTTATAGTCACTGCAACATATGATCTCGTTCCTCATTTGGAGGGCCAATGTCATCATATCTAGAACTCCGACCCTAAATTTGATTTGTTGCAATTCAAACGGCTCGCTATAAAACACGATAAAATTTCGTTTCTTTTTAGTTTTTTTTCCAAAACAAATTAATTTTACATGTAACGGCAAACATTTTACAAAATTGAACTTTAAAAGAGTTATTAAATCTCCTTAAATGTAGTTTTATGGAGTAATGAATGACCTAACAAACTGTCACAATATTACCTGCACTTCTCTATATACTGTTTATATCACATGAAAAAACTCGAAACCTTAGCCGTGATTGTCATATGGTTTTGTACCTAGTTATATCAATTTCAATTAAGTTTTATATAGGTTATAAGATGTTTCGCCTAACCTCCGCCTGCTCCATCGCCAACTTTCCCGCCATTTCCACCGCCTGTTATGAGACCATTCGGTCCAACACAATTGCAATCTTTGTTAACAAATCCAGGTTCTGGACAATTCATCGACTTTGTACAACGATCTTTAAAAAAGATACCAAACATTAAAAAAAAGTGGCAATGCAAGATCTGTATTATACTATTGTCAAAAAAATATTAGTTAAGGCGTGCGATTATGACCTGATATACAAGAACAAATACTTATCATGTCCGAATCACAACCGAAAGCAAATCTAACTTTGAAACTGATAACCTAAGTTCAACACATGAACTTCCACCAGGGAAGTGAGGCCGGGTGCTCCCAAAGGGTAAGCATCTCCTGTTTAGTTAGCTACACCTACCCCGTAAAAAAAATTGAGAGTGAAAGGAACATGGAACCATGGAACAGTGCAATCTTGGGCATAGAGACATCATACGTATCAACGATACTTTGATGATGGTCAAACTTTTTTGGCATCGATACTTTCAATACCCCATTGGTCAACGATTCATTTCTCAGCAGCTCGTACATGAATCCGTTAATAAACCCCCACCCCCGAACGTATATTTTTGGTTATGTTTTATTCAGTAAGCATTAAGAATAAGGCATATGCATGCTCCTTTGCCGATGGTAAATAGTTTTGTAGACACTCAGCTTCGAGGTAAACCATTCCAGAATATAAGAAATAAGTGAAATTGCATGGTGCCCAAAACACCATTCCACCACCACAGCCAAAACCATCACTCATCTAAGAGACTGTTATGACTCCCATTAAAACTTACCTTGACAGTTATACATAATATTCAGTATTTTGATGTCATTGAAGGTAAGTTCAGTGTTGCGACCTCTCAGTATGTTCTGTTTGGATGGATCTTTTGTTCTGATCGTTATTAGGTTCATTCCTTTTGAGAACGCCTATAACACAATGACAAAAAAATTATCAAACACAAGTGCACAGATCACAAGCAAAGAAAAAAATAAAGAGAAATGATGAAGTTTTATTTCCAGTCAAGATTCTTTACTCTTATATTTAGGGTGTAAGTCCATGAACGGTGGAGAAAACCGGAGTACTAAGAGAAAACCATATACCTTCCGCAATCGGGCAGAAAAAAATCCCTACACTTAATGGCACGCCATGGCAAACGACCAGACGCTACCTTACCAAATCATACTGACAATGTTTCAAGAACCAATCAATCACAAACGTAGTGGCCCATGTTCAAAACTAAAGAAAAAACTTTAAAAATGGCAAATAAAATTAGACACCAGAGAATTGAGGCTAGGTGTTCAGAAAGGGGTAAACTGTACTTACATTTTGGTTATAGTGCATTATCGACCTGAGGTCATATGCTACGCTAAGATCTGTTCTAGAAGACGGGAATTTATTGAATTGGCTCATTAAACCTCGCTGTACATTTTTGGATAAAATTTCAATAACTTGGTCTCTATCGCCTCGTTGATGTTCGTGGATTAATCCTAAAGCATGTCCTAGTTCGTGAATATAAATACTTCTCTGAAAATAAAACACCCAAATAGTGTTTCTAAAAAAGTTCAAAAGTCTTGTCTACAATATACTTGTAATATGTAATTGTATAATATGTAATCAGTACTTCAAGCAATCAAGGATAATGTCGTAATTGACTGCATACACCGTTTTATCACATTGTGTATCCATCCTTAGTCCAAATCATTACCAAAAATTAGATCGGAAAAAATGACGTAAAATCTGGTCTCTCTGGATTTTGCCCTCGGTTATAAAAATATTTTCTGTAACAATTGATGTCAGAGAATAATATCGTCAATTACGTCACATAGTGAACAATAATGACAATTTAATGTGAGTACCGTTTTATCATGGTATATATCCATCCATAGTGGGGATTTTACAATCAATCGTCTCAATGTACCCAGATATAAACATTTGACGTAAAAGAACAATGCTTTGCATGTATCCAAAGTCGGAATTTAACAATAATGTTTTTCTTCAGTCTTAAATATCGATAGATCTCTCAAGCTAGTCCTGTTTTTCCCCAGCATCCTTAACTGCCATCAAAGAATTATAGCTGGGTGTAAAATTTCAATATGCATCTCTCTGCAATTGACATTGCAATTTGTTATATATATTTCGGGTTTTTGGATATATTTCTCAACCTCTCGAAAAAAAATTTGGTTTAACAAGTTAGGTCCGAGCCCTATTAATGAGGAATTGTATTCCGAAATGGCCGTCTAGTGCTGTAAAAGTAACATTGTTATAATATATATTTTAATACTTACAATTCGACAGCCACTCGCTAATGTGATTGGTTGCCGTTTACTGACCATTCCTAAAAGTGAACTGCATCTAGAATAAAAACACAAACGTATAATAAAGAAAAATTCAACGGAAATAGAAACCAAGCACATTAAAATACAGACCTGTCGAAAGTTTAAAACTGAACCTAACAAACAGGAGTCAAAGCTGCTGAGTGTCTGAGATATATAATGATCAAAAACAAACATACTAATCCATTTCCGAATCACAATCCAGAAGCAAAATAAACACTTAGGAAATGACAAGTTAGGTTAGACACGTGAACTTTCACCAGGGAAGTTAGGCCGGGTGCTCCGGAAGGAAAAGCACCTTCTTTTTAGCAAGCTACACTCGCAAGTGTTTAATCAAAATTGTGTGAAAGGAACATGAAACTATGAGACGTCAAATATATCCAGGGCAATCCTGGACACAAAGACATCAAACTTATCAACAATACTGTGATGACGGCCATAAAACCTAACAGAGCCACCAAGACATAGAGAACAGTTCACTTAAAAGCTAGCGAGATGTAGCCAAGATAAACTGCCGATTTGGCAATAATGTATTACCATAGTGTTTAACTTTTGACAGGTTTGTACTGGACACTGTTACTGCATAAGAAAAAACATTCATTAGCAATTTTCACGGTGACACTGGTATCGCCAATATATATTATTATTATTTATTATTTATTTCCCTCCGTTTACTTTTCCTGAAAATTTGTTCCGTGATATTGTTTAGCAGGTCAAAACCTCGAAAGTTTCGTACCGCTAATATTTCTTCTTAAACAGTATTATGGAAATCCTAATAAAATTAAGGCAATGTCTTTTATTACAAATTATTATATTCAATTCAATGAAAGTTCAAATATAACCACAAATAATCCCAAAGTTTTTTATTGTTAAATTAAACCAAAAGAATTTGTCAAATTAGGCTCGCTTCCCTGGTGGAAGTTCGTGTGTCTAACCTAACTTCTCAGTTCGAAAGTTCCTACTTTTCTTCTGAATTGTTATTGGGACATGGTTTAGTATGTTTGTTTTTGAGTATGAAATAGTAAAGGATCGAATCACCCGATTAGGCAAAATTTTAATCAATACTCTATTTCCGGCCATACAATACGTAAGTACACATTTTATCCCTGTACAACGGGTTTAGCCGCTGTATCAAGTGATCAATACCTCTTAACGATTTTGCGGAACTTTTTGAAAAATGTTAAAGTCACAAATTTCCGGAATAACGTCGTTATAAAGGGGAAACTTACATCCGACGTAATTCCATATCCATTGGAAGTACGTGTTCCGCACAGACTTAAGGAGGTATCACATGGTACATCAGCGAACCCAAACATACTTATCCATGTCCGAATCACAATCCAGATTCCAAGTCCTCGGGATCCCGTCTTACTAGACAATATTCATCCGTTAAACAGCGTGACTGTTATCTTGAACTTAACGGTCAATGATTAAAAAATAGATGCAATTGGGCTAATGGTATCCTCCGGGAAAATTCCACCAGCAGAGACACCGACCCAGTAGTAATAATCAAAAACAAACATACAAATCTATGCCCGAATCACAATCTAGAAATATATTAAATAATGTATTACCCGCTTCCGCCCTGAAATCTCACACTAGCTCTGTCCTGGCTTTGTGATGATCTAAATGTTATACAGGTGCTCCTTGATATCTCGTCCATTGCTCTTTTAATTGCAGATTTCTGTGATGATGCTAACAAAATATAAATACAATCAAAAGAACTGTTGTGGAATTTTGTTTTCTGATATGAATACCTTATTTTGTAGTAATACTTTTTACAAGTCCAAGTTCTGATTGTTATACTTACATGGAGTGTCAATGAAGAGTTGTGATCTTATACGTTACGAAGGTAAATACTAGCTTGTTTTTTAATATAACAAAATGGTCGCAAAACATCATCCTAAAATACTATGTGGTATCTTAATGAAACTATAAATTTTAAACCATTTGCTTTATAGTTTATATAACCAATAACCTGTTGACCTAGTAAAGCCTAGGCTTATCAAGGCTCTTAAAAAGTTCATTGGCCGTCATCACAGTATTATTGATAAGTTTGACGTCTCTGTGTCTCTGTGATTTCCCTGGATATATTTCACGTCCAATAGTTCAATGTTTATTTCACTCTTTTTTTATTACGCACGTGACGGGAGTAGCTTGCAGAGCTCACCCTTCCGGAGCACTTCCCTGGTGAAAGTTCACCTGTTTAACACAACTTGTCAGTTTCAAAGTTTTAACTTTGCTTCTAGATTGTGATTTTGACATAAATTAGTATGTTTCATAAATATTATCTAGGCCGTTAAACGTTACTTACAGAAACCTCTTGCAAATTCATATGACATAACGGCATTTGGCCATTTATTTGTAGGATTTGTTATGGCTTTCCTCCGTGTTCTACTTCTGAAAAAAAACATAAAGACTCATTGAAGTCACTCTATACCTGTGTCCAACAGTTGACCCATCTTTTAAAATTCAACTATTTTATTACACACGTGGCGGGTGTAGCTAGCTTAACAAGAAGTGCTTAATGCTCCTTCCAGAGCACCCGGCCTCACTTCAATGTTGGAAGATCACGTGTCTAACCTAACTTATAAGTTCCAAACTTTTTACTTTTCTTCTAGACTGTCATTCGGACATGGATTAGTATGTTTGTTTTTGATTATCTTTTTTATATATTTAGTCCATTTGTTAATCGGAATCGTGTTTTTTCTTTGTTTTGTACTACTGGAAAATTACTCAACAAAAAAGGAAAGGACAACATCAAAAACGTTATTGAATTTTGTGTAACGTAAACCATATCATTTCATCTTACTTTTCGTAATTTCATTAATGACAATTTTTCATGCACAAAAATGTACTTCATTAAATCAATTCAAACAAAAAGAGAAAACCAAATTCGGGTGCGTTTTGCATAATTCATTTTGGACTTTTATTTCGAGTTTTAAATCGCTCCCTAACTTTTTTGTTGAGTATAAATCAATATTGTTTTGTCTTTTATAGTTATATTCAATAAAAAGTCGGGGGTTAATCAGTGGTACATTTTTTGTCATGTTTGGTCATTTCTGCTATAAATATGTGTTTCGGTTTTGTTGGGGTTTTCTTGAACATATCTTTTGTTTGCATTCAGTTTTTAACATACAATGATTTTACAAAAAAGAACGCTTTAAGATAGCCAATACTACATGACTATATATAAAATAGGAGAAAGAAAGAATACACTTGGTAATAGCAAACACAAACAGGAAAAATGCAAATAACTCATAAAACTGTATAATATGTAATCATAAAACAGACAAGCAGAACATCAAAAGATAAGACAATCACATATTGTCACTACTGGTTATAAAATTCTCGACTTTTGAAAGACGTTGTCCCGCAATACGATAATAGTAATTTAAACTATCCAACTTACTTTACGATTGGTGATCCACAAACTTACACATTCGAACATTAAAATATTAACCTCATAAACCAATTGATAAATCGACATATTTTATGTGTACGTCTGTCATTCTGTCATTACAAATTTGCTACCTCTGCGGTAGCTCCGTTGGTAGAGTTCTCGCTTCGTAAGTGTGAGGTTGTATGTTCGAACCCTTAACAAGGTCTGACCCAAGACTTAAAAGTGGGTAGTGATTGCTCCTTCGCCTAGCACGGCATTACAAAATGAGAGTCACGGTTCTTTCGGATGGGAACTTAAAAATAACGAGGTTCCGTGTCACGGTATGCTTGGCACGATAAAGAACCCTGCTGTATAATGCCATAAGCACAATGCATATGCAAAATTTCTTCACCTTCGCCTATAGCTGGCGACGTCTCAATATAAGTGAAATATTTTTGACTTGGACGTTAAACACCATTACTCGTCTCAACTCGACTCCATAACTAATTTAAGAAAAAATATGATAACATATATTTTATTTTCATTTTTATCATTATCATTATTTTAAATTTTAAAAGAAAATCATAAAAAATTATTTTGATCACGTGTAAACTTACTTGTCTCCATGGAAATACTCATACTGTTCCGGGGTCAGGATTAAATCAAACTCTGTACTAATCAAACCTCCATCCACGCTCTTATTCATTTTCTCATACGCTACAAATTAAAAAGTATTTCTATATTAGTTTGAGATAAGTTAATACTGAACAGTTGTAAAAAATAAACATATACTATTCCCGTAATTCATGAAATATACAGTCAGTAGTAGCATATTTTGTCACCCTTCAAAGAAATTCCTCGCATAGCGATTAGTTAACTTACCGGGGTACATAGAACCATGTTCGGAAATCTGCCGGGGTACATGAATGCACGCGGCGTATAGCGATAAAAGGGAAGTAACTCGTACATCTCTGACGTCTAGTATGGTAAAAAAAACAAGGCGACAACGTATGCAAGTCACACAAAATACGAAATGGAAGGTGAAAAGATCCAACATGTAACGCTTTGAAGGGTGACAAAAACGGTATATAGATCTTTGGCAGGTTACATTGCCCCATGTACCCCGTCAAAGATGAATATACCCTGAGCCTGTATAACTTATAATAAACCAAAACTACATAAAAATCTTTATACATATATAAATTTATGTCAAATAAGCGATATAATTTGTAACCCGATGATTTCAGTATCAGGTGTGCAAAGTTGGTATTTCCATGTGATCTGCCAAGCTATTGACATTTTGCATAATCACATAAAAGTGTTAATTTTACAGCGCTAGACAGCCGTTTTAAAAAACATTTTGCATTTACGTTCTAGTATAACTAGGAATAGTTGTATATTGATTCGCGAGAATATTTGACTGGCATATTTGATGAAAATGCTCTTTCTGTTGTACGTACTGTTATGCTTCTTCTCGAAATATCAGTTTCCAAAAATTACAAGTCTAAATTTAGTGTTAGTTAAAATGTAAAATACTTAAAAAAAACTAAGGCAGATTTCCTCATGCAAAGTATTTGCTAAGTTGAATTTGGTTAACATACCAATCCATGTTCAAACTAAATATATTTTGGTTCTTGGATATTTTTCAACCCTTTTTGGATTTACAATTTTGGTCTAATCACTACTGATGAGAAATTGTATTCCAAAACGATCGTCTAGTGCTGTAAAAGTAACACTGGTATAATATGTAAATTTTTCAAAGACTTACTGTTGCGAAAATTTCCGAAAATACAGTACCTTCAACTCCTCCAAAAGCTTCCGTTATCTTATCAGTCAAGGAGTCGTCAGTATCGTTTGCACCATCATCAATGGCAGCATCAGCAGCATGAGTATTGTTATCCGAAACTGAGGCTACTAAATGGCAAAGAATATATTATTTTTTGTTTTACAATTTTGGTCCAAGTACTACTGATGAGGAATTGTATTCCGAAACGCCCATCTAGTGCTATAAAATTAACTCTGCTATAATATGTATTTTAATAACATCAATACAAATATATGAAACAGTCACCACAAAATATTGCACCATCGTCACAGGTAAGGTCTATTCGTAGCACCGGAAGCATTAATATTTATAATTAGGAGTATTTGTAGCATCAGTAGCATTAGTATTGTTATCCGAAACAGAGGGAGAATATATATAAGTTAATATCAATATGATAAAAACAATTACAAATTCATGCCTCAATCACAAACCTAAAGCAAAGTAAAGCCTTTATAAAATCAAAAACTTAGTTAAAACGTGAACTACAGGGAAGTGAGGCCGGGAGAACAGATAAAGTTTACACCTCTTTTTTAGCCAGCTACACCTGCTATGTGTGTAATCAAAATTGATGATGATAGCAACACGGAACTATGCGGCGTAAAGTGTATCCGATGCATTTTTGGAAACATCATACTTATGTACATCCTCGAAAAAAACAACTTTTTTTAAGCCTGTGCATTTTTTATTTAGCTCTAATCTGCACTAGAATATCTGACCGAGTGATGCGACATGTTGCTACAACATTGCATGTAATAAGTATATTGGATGTGAATAAATAAAACAAATAGAAAAAAGTTGCTGGAACATTGTAGGCCAATGTATGAGAACTCAAAACGCCCTTACTTTGATAAACGTTCCAAAAAACACACGCATAACACAAACGTCAATAATTTTGAATTTATTATCATATTTCAGTCGAAAACAGTTGCAGACGTAAGATATTTTACTTACCTGTTCTAACATCGGCATTTGTTCTTGTTCCTGTATTTGTTTCAGTTTCATTTGTTATCCCACTTTTTCCAGATATTGACATTGCCTAAAATAAAAGGTTTTCTTATAAATTCCAGACATAAATTAAAAAAAACCATACTAACCTATGCTCCAATCACAATTCACAAACAAAGTAAAAACTTTGGAACTGACAATTCAGGTTAGACACTTGAACTTCTACTAATGAAGGGGTGCTCCGGAAGGGTAGACAAAATGTATAAACTGAATTGTGTGAATGGAATTTTCACAATAAATTCATTTTATCTTAAATAAGCACAATATTCAAAATACATTCTAATAAGAACAAATTAATTATAGTCTTCAAATCCATTCAGAATTGCTTTGAAAAATTATTTACGTAAATGTTTAAATACACTTATTGGGTTTTTTAAAATTTGAAATAAAATCTATTTTCTTTGCAAAAGCAAACAAACTGAATGCGACAAGTGCATGTTATAATTCTACTCGAAATGCATTTTCAAGACTATTAAACCTACCTGAAACAACAGTGAAACCATAATGAATATCACCATTAAACCCATTGTATTTTTAAAACCTTCCAATCCTCCTCTGTCCCACAGAGCTAGGTGATGGTTGATTGGGGATTCAAAGAATTGATGCGAATTAATATACCTCGATAATATTTATATATTTTCCGTCTGACATTGAACTGTCCTGTTTTTACCTGGCCTTTTATTTAAGACTGACTACTACGTTTAATTAACTCTTTACCAATAACACATTAATTATAAGAATGATATCTTTTTTTATGTCAAACTCCGTTATCATTTTTCTAATTAGGGTCATCAATTCCTACATACGTATAATCATTGCTTTTACGCTGTTATGACAATATTATTTATAACTATGATATGTCTCTGACCAGGATTAACCTGGATGTATTTAATGACTAAATTTTGATTACACATGTGGCGCGTGCAACTATCTATCTAAACAGGAGCTTACCCTTCCGGAGTACCCGGTCTCAATTCCTTTGTGGAATATCACGTGTTAAATTTGGTATGCCGTTATCAAAGTTTTTACTTTGCTTCTGGATTGTGATTTGGACACGTTTTTTTATTTAAGGGAAATAATCGATTTAATACTTCTCTTTAATTCTCTTGTCTCGACTGACTATAGGCACCTCTACAAAAAAAACAAAAATGATAAACATAGCCAAATACAAAACAAATTATTCATTTTGAAATCAGAATCCCACAAAAGCAAATTAAAATTTTAAAAATTGGAAAATTCAGTTAAACACATGAATTCATTAAACTCATTACCACCATAGAAATGAGGCGAGGTGCTTCAGAAGATTAAACGATTTTATTTTTATTGTTAGCTATTTTTTATATATTTTTGTTGTCTGTTGTGATATGTTCCTGTTTGGCTGTTTAACATAAACATTGATTTTACTTGTATTGTGTCGTGGTTGCTATGTTTGTAATCAAAAACAAATATACTAATCAATGTCCAAATCACAATCCAAAAGCAAAGTTAAAACTTTGGAACTGACAAGTTAGGTGAGACACGCTAACTTCCACCAGGAAAGTGAGGCTGGGTTCTCCAGAAGGGTGAGCATCTCCTGTTTAGGTAGCTACGCCACGTACTTCCATATTAACTAAAATGGTTTCTTTCATTTTAAACATGATTCCAGATTAGTATTCTTAGAAAGAATGCGTAACTGGAGATACAATTTTAGTATTATTAAGCATTTATTTCGTCAGGAAAAACATCTAAATGACAAAAAAAACTTTATACTCGAACCTAATGTGTTGAAACTGAATAGTATATATTTATAGCGTATGTTTAAGAACTATAATAAAAAAAACTCTTGTGATCAGTTTTACTCATACATGTACATTTCAACTTCATCAACAGACTGCTTGCAAATGAGTTTTTGATTCAGGGATATTACAAGCCCAAGCTTGTCAACGCTCTGAAAAAGATGTCTCTGTGCCCAGGATTGCACTGGATATATTTGACGTTCCATAGTTCCATGTTCCTTTCACAAAATTTTGGTTACACACGTGACGGGTGTAGCTGGCTAAACAGGAGGTGCTTATCTTTCCGAAGTACCCGGACTCACTTCCCAGGTGGAAGTTTACGTGTCTAACTTAACTTCAGTTCCAAAGATTTTACTTTGCTTCTGGATTGTGATTCATTGTGGTGACGGCCATGAAACTTTTTGAGGTCCTTGATAAGCCTAAGCTTGCAATATCCCTAGGTCCGCAAATATAATATAATTTTCAATAAAAGATGTTCCAGTCTATTGTTCTATCGTAGACTTGGTCACGATCAAAACACATTTTGAAATGTAAATTACAATTTGCAAATTTCAAAGATCTAGTGGGAAATAGAAACGTATTGAAGAAAAATGAAATGTATTCGGACTACATTGCTGTTTATGTCAGAATAAAAATACGGAAAAATATATGAAGCTCATTACCTGTTATACATATTTCAGTAGTTTTTTATGCGACATTTATCATAGTTTAAAAGGTTTTGAGGAAACACAAAGTATACATTAATAGTGATAATGTTTATACAGATCGTTTAAAAGGCTTTGGAAATTTTTCTACGCATTATGACAAGGAAAGGATACATCGTGTGAATCCATTAAACATTATAATAGATTATATTTTTATATTATTCATGTACTACGTATTGGATATCGTTAATGAAATTGATGTATTACGCACAAAGATACCATTTTGTCATCCAGTTTCATCTGGGTGTGGTTCAGTAAAGAAACTTAGTTTTACTCACAGTTAAGAGTTTTAATGTTGTGCGTGCATTACGTACTACATACTACTACTCTAAACGAATTTATTTTCAATGTTTGCTTATTTCGCGGCCATTTGTTTCGCGTGAAAATTAAAACCTCGCGAAAAGTATATTATGCTTATTGTGTTATAGTGCATATTTCAAAAACGCGAAAGGTTAACTACGTGGAAATGTCTAAATTTCCTTTACCGCGAAAATTAATACACGCGAAGTTAAATACGTTTACAGTAATTTGTCATTCGTGTATTGGAATAGAGAAATTGAGGTTTACACCCTAGTCAATATTTTTCTTTTATACTAAGGCGCCAGGTATTTCTGGACAGTTCAATTTAGTTGAGTAATGGTGTATAATGTCCCAATCAAGAATATTTCACTTATATCGAGATGTCGCCAGCTATAGGCGAAAATGCAAACAAAATTGCCTGTGCGATAGAACAGTTATTTCCCACTTTCAAGTCTTGGGTCAGACCCGGCCGGGGTTCGAAACTACGACCTCCCACTTACGAATCAAGCACTCTACCAACTGAACTACCGCAGTGATATATTTTTTGAGAGACAAAATGTCATTAGACAATCAAATTGACAAACTTTCTCACGCTTTTACTCCAGTAGTTTATGTAATCCCTAAACTTTTTCTTGTCTTCTTTTATTTTCTCTTTCATGTGTTTGGCCGCGGTGGCCTAATGGATAAGACGTAAGTCCTCTCACCGCTGTGAGTTTGAGTTCCGCTCAAACCACATGTGGGAAAGGGAATTTTCCTTGCCGTTGGCCTTTACCGGTTCAACTGGTACCAGTATAATGGACTGGGGGAGTGATACGCTTGTCTGCGGTGTACTGACTTTGAGCTAGCACGGTAAATTCGCCCTGAGTGCGCGCTAGTACAAGGCAGACCATACAACACACTCGCACTTCACATGCATACACGAAATTGTTCATATATTAATCCATAGAGATTAATAAAATAGTTCTCGTCGGTAATAGCTGAAAAATTGCTGATGTGATGTTAAGCAACATTCAACCAACCTTTCATGTATTTGTATTGTGTCGTGTTCTTGTTAGCGTTGTTTGTTGTCATTTACATTTTTTTCGGTTTAAAATCGCCTGTTTGGAAAGGCAACCCATAATAAGGTGGGTAAGTAATTCAAAGCCGTTTTATATCTAAATATAAGTTGTACCTTAACACAACTTTGCATGATGTTTTCAATGTATTCATGGAACCTAGATTCTGTTTACTAGACCTCTGTTGTCAAACCTAATTAATTAATTTTTTTTTTATTTCTTAGTTCTGACTTAGGTTCAACATTCTCCTTTTACACGTTCATATTAATTTGAATTATGCTAATGCACCCTGACCACCTGCAGAATGTAATTAAACGACAAACTTAATTTACTACATGTTTGTAAACCTAGAGAAAGAACTGTGGCCATATCATTCGACTCCACATACAGGTACAGTCAAACCTGTTTATAAAGGTCACCCAAAGGAGCCAGTAAAAGTGTCCTTTATGGACAGGTTGTATTTATATACAGATTGAAAAAATATGAATATAGAACAATTAGGAAACAATTCTTCTGGGCTTTATAAGCAGGTGACCCTTATATATAGGTTGCCTTTAAGGCAGGTTGAACTGTATATAGTTTACTCTTAATACTAAATATTTATTCATGCTTAGTTTTAGTCTTCTATTTCGAACAAGTTGAATGATCCGAATGATCCGAAACCAAAGTTTGCTCTGTCACATTCAGTCTGTGATTGCGTACACGTTCTTCCTCAATGATTTTGGCATGGTACAAGCAACATAAATACATGTATTTAATATTTAGATTTTAATTTGTGATTACACACGTGGCGGCTGTAGCTAGCTAAACAGGAGTTAAACCTAACTTGTCAATTTTAAAATTTTAACTTTTACTTCTGGATTGTGATTCGAACATGGATTAGTATGTTTTTTTTTTTTTTGTTTTTTTTTTTTTTTTTTGAGAAACATTTCATTATTTCACTATCATATTTATATTACACCAGTGTTATTTTTTAGCACTAGACGGCCGTTTTGGAATACAATTTCTCATTAGTTGTGTTTGGACTATATTCAAGGAGTTAAAAAAATATCTTTGGACCAAAATATATTTAACCAAATTCAGCTAAGGAAATACTATATTTATACTATATGTATTAGAAATGTACTTTAGTTAATGAGTATTTTTAATTTTTAAACAGCAGCAAATTCAGACAATAATATATGTCTATCAATAAGCAAGTACATATTATGATTACCATAACGAATCGGAGCACCCGGCTACACTTCCCTGTTGAAAGTTTACGTGTTAACCTAACTTGTCAGTTTCAAAGTTTTTACTTTGCTTCTGGGTTGTGATTCGGACATGGGTTAGTATGTTTGTTTTTTTTTATTATATTACATAGAATACCAGTTTTAATTTTACAGCAGTACATGGCCGTTTCGGAATACAGTTCCTCATCAGTAGTGATTAAACCAAAATTATTTTGAAAATGTTGAAAAGAAATCTAAAGGACCAAAATATATATAACCAAAATCAGCTAAGGAAATACTTTGCATGAGGTAGTATACCTTGGTTTTGAGGAATTTCAAATAGACTAGCAACAAATAGAAATTAAACAAGTGCACAAAAAACTATCTGTACTTTACGGGAATAAATTAAAATTTAAATATTATTAAAATGACGTATCATTTATTAAATAAATAATTAAATAGATATAACAAATTTTCTCAATTTTATTAGACATAAACATATAAAATATAAGCAAATTGAATTATTTATTAGTACCTTTATAGTTTTAAGTAATGTTTAAATAACTTTAATCGGTTCAACTGTACTCTAAGATCTGACTAATATTTAGTTTCTGTGTCCGTTTACATAATAAATAATAATAATAATAATAATAATTTTACCATATATACTACATCTAAAACATTGGTCATTGGCATAAAATACAAATATGGCCGTCATCAAAATATTGTTGATATATATGATGTCTCTTTATCCAAAATTACCCTGGATATTTTTCACGCCCCAAAATTCCTTGTTCTTTTCAATTTCAATTTTAATAACATATGTGGCGGATTAGCTAGCTTAACAAGATGTGGTTACCCTTCATGAGCATCCGGCTTCCCTTCCTTAGCGAAAAATCAAGTTTTACTTAAATTGCCAGTTTTAAAGTTTTACATTGCTTTGGAATTCTGATGTACATGGACTGGTATGTTTGTTTCGATAAATATAAGAAATGTAAATGATTGTTATTCTCGAGTTTGTGTTCAAACAAGAAAATTCTGCATTTTTTAACAATTGATAAATATTCTTTTGCTATCTATAACGGTCATTTAAGCTCGTTAATCCAAGGTCTCTAACCGCTGTGAGTTCGAGTTCCGCTCAGACCACATGTGGGAAAGTAAATTTTCCTCGTCGTTGGTCTTTACTGATTCACCTGGTATCAGTATAATGGATTGTGGGAGTGGTACGCTTGTCTGCGGCGTACTGACTCTGCGAGCTAACACGTTAAATTCGCACTGAGTGCGCGCTAGTACAAGGCAGACACTACAACACACTCGCACTTCTCAAGTATACACAAAATTGTTCATAGATTAATCCATAGAGGTTAATAAAATAGTTCTGGTCGCTGAAAAATTGCTGATGCGACGTTAAGCAGCATTCAATCATCGTTGAAGCCATGATTAAAAATAATGCATGCTTCTAGAAAGTTAAACACTAACAAACTGATCAACAATCAAATAACAACTGACAAATTAAGTGAAACGCGCGAATTTTTTCGAATTTTTGTACATGCAAAGCACCGAAATCTTTTGGTCGAGGTCCAATATAGCAAACCCATATGGATTTCACCATGGTTTATTCCGTTAATTATAAACGAAACGATTCAGCAATAGGTCCAATATTAAGGTCAATTAGTGCAATAAATCGTTTACCGACCAGGGAAATGCGGCCGGTAATATTGATCACGTGATTATAGCTGTATGATATATACAAGTTATTAATCATTTTAAGAAAAATCTTGCAGGTGTTTTATTAAATGTATTATGTGCATTAACTTATATGTATATATAAGTGAGTAAAGGCCACATATATCTAAAAAAATTAAGTCGCATATAGATTTAATCAGGTCATACTACAGACGCGTTAAAAGTTTAATGCTGAGTTAAAATTTAGTCGAAGGCTCGGCTGTCAGGTGACAAACATATGATCGATAAATTGTCGACAGATAGGGTGTGCCGAAAACTGTCGAGATATTGAGAACGATATGATCATGAGTTGCCAATTCTGCACTGATTTGTTAGCTTAGTGTTAAACATTCGATAAGGCTGTAGTGTTGTACTATATTTGCAATCAATCATCCATGAAAAACAAATGACCCATGTTTCCTTGTATATGGGTGGTAGCTTGATACTTGGCGTACGTACAATGTACATAAATAAACGTCTGAAAAATAGAACGCAAATTATTGTCTTAAGCGATTAAAATATGTTTAAAAAGGGCCAGTTCTTGGGTCGAGTTTAAGGATTATCCCTTAACTAATGAAAAACAAACATACTAATACATGTCCAAAACACAATACGAAAGCAAAAATAAAAAAAAAACATACCAATCCATGTCCAAATCACAATCCTAAAGCAATGTAAAAACAAAAATATCAATCTATGTCCAAACCACAATACCAAATCAAAGTAAAAACAAACATACCAATCCGTGTCAAAACCACAATCCCAAAGCAAAGTAAAAACAAACTTACCAATCCATGTCCAAACTACAATACAAAAACAAAATAAACAAACTTATCAATACATGTCCAAACCACAATCCCAAAATAAGCAACAAACAAATGAGTTTAACACATGAACTTCCACCAGGAAACTGAGGCCATTATTACATTTAATACCAGTTTGAATTTATAATATATTGCAAGAGGCATTATTGCCTTAGTTTTTTGGAATTTCAAATTTCAACGAGCTAAGATTTTCAAATTTGCAAAGTTTGGCGATATTTTAAAATACAATTACTGCAAATAAAAAGTTTTAACAAAATATAATATAGATGCATTACACTTTTAAAATGACGCCTTATATTTGTGTCTTATATCTAACAAAACTAACAAAATTATTTAGAAAAAAATTGACAAATTAAAGAAATATGGGCAACAAAATTTGTATTCTGGATGGGCAACAGTACCTCCTGTCTGAACCACTGCGGTAGCTTAGTTGGTAGAGTGCTAACTCCGTAAGTGGGAGGTCATGGGTTCGATCCCAGTCTGACCCAAGACTTGAAAGTGGGTAGCGACTGTTCTTTCGCCAGGCACTCGGAATTACAAAATGTAAGTCACGGTTCTTGAGGATAAGAACTTAAAATAAACGAGGTCCCGTGTCACAGTGGGTTTGGCACGCGAAAGAACCCTGCTGTATAATACCATCAGCACAACGCACAAACAAAACTTCTGCGCTTTCGCCTATAGCTGGCGAGGTCTCGATATAAGCGAAATATTCTTGACTTGGACGTTAAACACAGGTTTCGATATAAGTGAAATATTCTTGACTGGGACTTTAAACACCATTACTCAACACAACTCAAGCTCCTGTGTGGCAAGCCACAAATGCCAGCCCACATGTATAAAAATAATAAAATGAAAAGAATACATATACACGATGACATGAAAGGAAACTGGCACTATTGGGTATCAAATAACCTAGGGTAATATTTGGATTCTGAACTTATCAATCCAAATTATTTTAATGACACAATGGGTTTCATTATGGACATTAAATAAATGGGTTAAAAAATAATAATCAAAAACATACATACTAATCCATGTCCGAATCACAATCCAGAAGCAAAGTAAAAACTTTTGAACTAATAACTAATACGGACATAAAAACATTTTAAATCTTTAATTTTTTAATAAATCTGTGTATAAAATCTAAATAAGTATAATTCAATAATAAACAATCTACATGAACACACAACACAAAAAGTTGATTTAAATACGGATTTCTGATTGTATAAAGTTAGCATATATTCTTGTTATAGGTCGTTCAAAGTCTGATGACAAAATAATTATTGTTTATAAACATAGGTGAAATAGACAAACAACATTGACCTGTCTGCTTGACCTTTAATTCATAAACATGTATTTATTATGGACTAGGCCCCGGTTTCACACTCATTCCTTAGCTAAGATTTCCTTTAACTTAAATCTTACAAATTTTAACTGTAATAATTTTGTTAAGTTTAAGGTTTGAATTCTGGAATTTAAGTTGTCATTTTGAAGATCACCTCAAGCCTGTGACATCTATGTTTTAAGTTAAGGATAATCTTAGTAAAGGAATGACTATGAAACTGGGGTCTGTATATTCAAGTAAACTCGGAGATATTGCAAGCTTAGGCTTATTAAGGCCTTAAACGTTTTATGGCCCTCATCACAGTATTGTTGATAAGTTTGATGTCTTAGTGTCCAGGATTGCGCTGGATATATTTTGATTACACGTGTGACGGGTGTAGCTAGTTAAACAGGACATGTATACCCTTCCGGAGCACCCGGCCTCACGTTCACGAAGTTCGCGTGTCTAACCTAACTTGTCAATCCAAAGTTTTTACTTTGCTTCTTGATTGTGATTCGGACATGGATTAGTTTGTTTATTTTTGATAAAAAAACACGTATGTTTATTTCATTTAAAGCATGAGAAACATAGATTATTGGTCATTTACTATCCATATATCCCTATGTATAAAAATTCTTAATTCTTATTCTGACAGGTCAATTGTGTAAGCCTATATAAAGTTATCATATTTCGGTTGACCAACCATATTCTTGTTTTAGGTTGGCCAGGATCTGATGCCATGGCCTTCAAACACATAGATGAATCAATCTTAATACTGTAAACTTACAAATTTTCGCTTATTTTGCGGTCATTTGTTTTGCGCAAAAATTTATATCTGTGAAAATTATATTATGCTCATTGTTTTATAGTGCATATTAAAAAAGCGAAATTAAACTACAGACATGTACAAAATTCATATACCTCAAAAAACAAATACACACGAAATTAAATATGTTTACAGTAACACAAAATGGTAGCAACAGCATCAATTATCACGCCTTCTAACGCTTTATCTGATAAAATAACCCTTATATTCAAATAAACGTGCTACATAGAATGTCATTGGATCATGAAGGACCTATATAAGGTGTTTCATAAATCATCTATACAACCTCAATTAAAGAAATATAGGCACTGGGCATAGCAAAACCAAAATATAATGAACACGCTTAAACTGAATACATGGATAGTACAAAGTCAAATATTTGGTTCGATCGCTTCAATATAACATCGCTTTATAACAAAGGTAAAAAAAGAGTCACCAGGGCTTTGTTATAAACGTGTTTTAATGTAACTTCAAATCAAGATTCTGGTTGGAATGTTTTTCTTTGTTTCTGGTGATAAATGGTTCTTCAATTTATTGTTTGTATTATATTTTTTCTTTTCTTTTTTCTTTATTTTATATTTCTAGACAATTATTGAAAATTTACAGACATCTAAAATTAATGTGTTCTATAAACATTTTGAACAAAGACATGTAGTAAATTGATTTTATTATTTTTCTTTTTTCTTTATTATTTTATATTTCAAGAGAGTAATTGAAAATTTACAGACTTCTAAAATTAATGTGTTCTATAAACATTTTTGAACAAAGATATACAGTAGAAATTTGTTTTTATTATTTTTCTTTTGTCTTTCTTTATTTTATAGTTCCAGACAATTATTGAAAATTTACAGACATCTCAAGTTAATGTGTTGAATAAATATTTTTGAACAAAGGTATGTAGTAAACTAACTAATTTAGCATATGGAAAACACATGTTTTAGCAAGATTTTAGATTCAACAAGAATACTTGTATGGAAATACATATATCTCCATCCACATTTAAAGCTCTTTACCATTGAACAGAAGAAGAGTGGTATTGTATTACCGTAAACGTATTTATTTTCGTGATGTACTAATTTTGGCTTATTACGCAGTCGTTTGTTTTGCGCGAAAATTAATACCATGCGAAAATCATATTATGTTTATTGTGCTATAAAGGCGAAAATTTTACTGCGTGAATATGTCTTAAATTTCCTATACCGCGAAAATAAATACACGCGAAATTAAATATGTTTACAGTATCAGATATTGTCACAGATATAAAAGCTATGAGTTCCTGAGCACCTTTGACTAGAGATCAAGATATGAGTTACATTTTAGTTCGGATCTATTACTAGTATTTTTGTCAGATCAGTCAAACAATAAGTTAAAGTTTTGCAACTTTCTACTCAAATTGGCCACTAAATTTTCAAGAACATTTGCTTAGGTAATCTCAAGTCATCACTACCATTTGTTCAGTAACTTTTTTTCAGTATAAGGGGTTTGGTGATAAATTTGGGGGAGACTTTCAAACAAAGAACCAATGGATTTTGGGACTTCAAAATAGTGCGACTAGAGTAATTTCAAATAGTCGCCATCAATGTTCAGTCAAGTATTCTTCATTTTAAGGAGTTTTGGCAAAAAAAACAAAGGAGACTTAAAAAGAAAACACAAAAGAGCAAAAGAGTATTTTTGAGACTTCAAAATAATGTGGCGACAATAGGGGGGCCATGTTAACATGTGATCTCAAATAGTCATCACCTTTTTTTCAATCAAGTTTATGTCAATATAAGGGGTTTTGACCTCAAAATAATGTGGTGACAATAGGTCGCTAAGTTAACATGAGTGGCGACAATAGGTGGTTAGGTTAACATGAGTGGCAACAATAGGTAGCCAAGTTAACAAGTGTGGCGACAATAGGTAGCCAAGTTAACAAGTGTGGCGACAATAGGTAGCCAAGTTAACAAGTGTGGCGACAATAGGTAGCCAAGTTAACAAGTGTGGCGACAATAGGTGTCCAGGTTAACAAGTGTGGCGAAAATAAGTGGCCAGGTTAACAAGTGTGTGTGGTGACAATAGGTGGCCAGGTTAACAAGTGGGGTGACAATAGGTGGCCAGGTTAACAAGTGTCACGACAATAAGTGGCCAGGTTAACAAGTGGCAGTTTAAAGAGGTGAACAATGTTTAAACATATAATGTTGTTTTGATAATGTTGAATCACACTTGTTTGACTGGCCTCTTAACTATTATGCCATAGGTTTCCAAGGGGTGTAATGCGTGCTTCTATGGATACAAGGGTGTCTCTAAGGGGCGTAAGAAACCTGA
The DNA here is from genome assembly GCA_021292105.1 of Anadara kagoshimensis. NCBI lineage: Eukaryota > Metazoa > Mollusca > Bivalvia > Arcoida > Arcidae > Anadara > Anadara kagoshimensis. Next base: position 54,492,161 of record CM037869.1, on the reverse strand, counting down.
ACAATTGACGGTATGAAGTGAGTTTATAGTTATATATATATATCCTGATTTTTAAAAAGAAAAACAATACATGTATCTGTAAAATTTCAACAAAAAACAACTGCAATATAAGCTTGGTTTTTAATTTAAGGAAAATATTAGAATAAACAACATATATATTAAATATAATGTTTTATATTAACAGTGTCTCAGAATTTGAACAATCAACTCTGGATAAATGCCCTGTATATGGTATAATAAATGGTACACATAAAATAAAGGAGAATAAATGCTAATGATAATTTTTTTCATCCTAAGACTATGAAATTAATTTGTAAAATTTTGTAAAATGTTTTTAAGCCCTCACATACATGTGTTTACATTGCTACATCACAGCATATATAGTAACATACCTTAAACCACAACAGACAAAATATATTGCGAAAAAAATATGCCTGAGGTAGGAGACAAGCACTTCAGAAACATAAGCAACTGCTGCTAAATTGAAACCGGTAAAATTTCCTCCAAAACCCGTGGTAGATTATTATGTATAATACAATGCAATTTTATTGCTATATTTTTATAAAAAGTCATTAAATAATCACAAAACTATAAAAAATTATATATTAAGATATACTATATATTTTAAATTAAACAATAATAAATTAATATAATTCAAGGTTAATTACCCATACTGGCAAATCATATAACTGTAGATTAGGTAAATTTCCTGCTGGTTAATTTTGTGAAAACTGTTGTTTTGAGATATTTGCATATTAGTGTCATCTGATCATGGCTGGCATAATTGCACATAAATGATATCAAATAAAATATTCAATAAAAAGTTTTGTTTTCACATCTTAGTACTCTGTCACAAATTTGTGTAAAAAGGATTTTTTTAAAAAGCCAAAAATTTCCTGATCTACAGCATTGTGAAATCATTAATCTTTTGTCTCGGTCACATTATAATACATGTTCGGCAAGAATCATTTGACTATCTAAACACACAAAATACTGTAAGATACATCATTTAAAGATTTCAAAATTAGCATCTTCTACTTCCCATATAATACAGGGTTTTATGTACTGATTTTTCACAATTTCTTCCTAACTTCATTTTCACATAGTGAATAGAAAAATTCCTGACTCATTCGTGAATGTATAATAAATCAAGTGAAAATTAATGCCCTAAACATATAAACATTTTAGTGAAATGTACATTTGAAAGTTTCACTTCTGAAATTTTAGTCTTTAAGAATTCTTCTCTTCAACCAGTATTGTAACCTAAAAATGCAAAAAATTATGTATTAAATACAAACATACACATCTATGTTCAAATCACAATTGCAAAAGTTAACCACAAAATCCTAATGTTAGAAAGTCTGTCAATTCATCTGCTGACAGTTGGTGTTTTCTCTTGGTAATCCAATTTCCTTAGCCTACCAAAAACTGACTCGATATAAGTAAAAAACTCTTGACTTGGGAATGAAACAACATTACTTTACTTCTTTTTATTTCTTGTAAGAATTATCTCAAGTTGGTGGCCAAGGGATCCTAGTGTGACAAAGTCTGTCAATTCACCTGCTGACAGTTGGTGTTTTCTCTTGGTACAATGATTTCCTTAACCTTCCAAAAACTGGTCGATATAAGTAAAAAACTCTTGACTTGGGAATGAAACAACATTACTTTACTTCTTTTCATTTCTTGTAAGAATCATCTCAAGTTGGTGGCCAAAGGATCCTAGTGTGACAAAGTCTGTCAATGGACAGTTGTTGATTTTCTCTGAGTACTCCGATTCCTTTCAAAAACTGACTCAATATAAATAAAAAAAGACTTGAGAATGAAACACCATTATTCCACTTTTTTCCATTCCTTATAGCAGTGGCAAAGTGATCTTACAGTGCTACTGGCCATCCATGTTGGACTCCCATTTGCGCAAGTCTAATTGCTAAAGGTTGGTAGTTTCTGATAGATTTTCTCCACCCTTTCATTTTCCCTGAAATGGTTGTCTCAATAAGTGACAGAATCTATTCCACTCCACTACCTCCATTGTCCCAGAACAGACTGCCTTAATATAAATGAAAGAACCTGACTAGGGTGTACAACACTATTACTCCAAACCGCTCCACAATCCCTGAAAGGACGGTTTTAATAAGTATGAGGTATCTGTATTTAAAATTACATAAATTTGAGATCCCATAGTTCTATGTTCCTTTCATACCCAATTTTGATTACCCACGTGGCCATTACAGCTTACTAGCAAATTTTAGCATTAAATTTGTTTTTTGCGATATAATACTCACCTATGTTAAAATATTGCTGTTGGTCACTAGGGAAACAGCAATATTTTAATATAGGTGAGTTTATTGAAGCAAAATGCATGAACAGGATGTGCTTGCCCTTTTTCATATTCCTGGTGGAAATTCATGTGTTTAACCTAATTTGCTAGCTTCAAAGTTTTAAGTTTGCTTTGGAGTTGTGGTTTGAACATGGATCGTTATGTTTGTTTTTGATTATTATTTGTTAATCTCTTATTTACTGTTTTGACTTCTGTGTATTCTTTCAATGCATAATCTCCCCTGAAAAAAGAAAATTCACTGAATCATTTCAATGTAAATAAAAATACAGAAAAGCATGTTGGTTCAAAATTTCTTAGATTTAGTTATTTGAATGTCTTTAAGGTAAACAATACCACTGTGGTAGTTCAGTTGGCAGAGTGCTTTCTCTGTATATGGGAGGTCGTTGGATCGAACCCAAGGCTAGGATTCACCCAAAACTTGACAGTGGGTAGTTACTGTTCTTTCACCAAGCACTCAGCAACAAGAAATGAAAGTCAATATAGCCGTGGGACGATAAAGAACCCTCCTGTATAATGCCATCAGCATAACACATGGGGAAATTTCTGCACCTTTGCCTATAGCTGGCAATGTCTCAATTTAAGTGAAATATTCTTGACTGGGACATTAAAAACCATTACTCAACTCTTGGGTTAACAGTCTTATGATTGTGACTGCTGTCAACTGTGTGCACTGTTACAGTCACTATTGAACAGTATGTTAGCTAAATTGGAAGTGTTTGTACACAATGTACACATTTGTACACAATGTTGAACAGGCTTCAGACGAGTTTCCAAGGAACATCTGTCAAGTGGAACTCTTTTTTCTTTGGAGGTACATTTGTTGATGAGAATGTAAAATATTAATTGGATGATAAAATTGTTGAGTGAACTGGCAAATTGTTTATTCCAACTTAAAACATGGACTTAAACATATATGGTAAAAATTTCTCCACTGAAGTGTAAAAAGAATTAATATAACTGAACGAACTACAAAAACGTTTATCTCTAATTGACTATTATATCTACAAATATCTTTAGCATGAACTGGGGACCTAGGTGGTCAAGTGGTCTGAACTACATGCTTGCAGACCTCTCATTGCCTAGGTTTGAATCTCTCTCTGGACAGATTGCTTTTCAGCTAACTTGCTGGACATATTGAAGGAAAGTGGTTTTCTCTGCGCAATCCAGTTTCCTCCACTTTTCTTGAACTGACAACCTTGATATATAGCTATACCCTATAGCTGGCGACGTCTCGATATAAGTGAAATAATCTTGACTGGGTGTTAAACACCATTACTCCACTCCACTCATCATAGAATGTGAAAATGAAGCCATTTAAACCAACTTCACAAAATACTTACAGTTCTCTCCCTTGGCCCGACTGTTTGAATCCACCAAATGGTGTCTGTGGTGAGATTATGTCATAACAATTTACCCTGAAAATTTAAAAAGAACATCAACATCATCAGTGAGGCCGATTTAACATTAATCCTTTGTCATACCAATCTTTATTAAAAAAATGGTTTTTGGTTATCAGTAATTTCACTGTTGAACCAAAGGCATTCTTTGTATATGTAAGGTTCCGAGTTTACATCTTTAATAATCCTAAATTCTTTCCAATAATTTAATATATCTTTATATCTTTATAAATTTCTGGTGAATTGGCAGGTAATGATTGGAAATGACCAGAAGTTTTAAAAATATCTTTAATTGCAATATCATTAAAATATTTTTGAAAAACCATTGTCCATTTCCCAACATTCGGAATTTAAAATTCTTTTTATCTAACTTCATTTTAATGCTTTTATTTGATAACCAAAATTTGGAATTTTATTTTACCATTGTTGAAACAATTATACTGATTAAATAAATCTTTTGTTGCATGGATAACTTACCACACACTTCCAGAATCAAGATCCTATGCCATGGACATTTGGTGGTGCACCAAACATTGGGGGAAACTACAGGGAAGGATGGAAGAATAATACACTTGCCACCTCTAGATATTTGGTGGTGCTCCAAACATTGGAGGAAACTACAGAGAAGGAGGGAAGAATAATACACTAACCACATCTAGATTTTATGCCATAGATATTTGGTGGTGCTCCAAACATTGGAGAAAACTACAGAGAAGGAAGGAAGAATAATACACCACTTACCACACACTGCCTGCATCTAAATTCTGTGCTAGGGACATTGCTTTTGTTATGTCTTTGGTTATCACACCTGCAGCGAGGCCATAATGTGTATTGTTGGCTCTCTCTACTACCTCACTCTCGGTCTTAAACTTCAATATTGTCTGTACTGGACCGAAAATCTTTTAAAATAAAGAACAATATTCAATATCTTAATACAGTTAAACACGTTTATAACGAAGCCCTGGGGACTCTATTTTTAACTTCGTTATATAGCGACTTCGTTTTATTGTTATAAATAGACTTATATAGAGGAGCAGTCGGGTCCAATATTTGACTTCGTACTATCCATGTATTCGTTGTAAGCGTGTTCGTTATATTCGTGTTTTACTGTAACATGAATAAATGAACATGTATTAAACAACATACTGATTTTCAACAAGGGACTCATATACACTCGAGTGGGATTCACACCAAGACGGTTAGAGGCTCTGTGTTCTGCATGTTCTGTAAGCATGCCTACTACATGATAAAGGAACATACATTTTATAAACCCCGTATTGTTTAAAAAATCCAGGATTCTGATCCTTTTAGAATTTTTTCTATGTCCTGAACTTTGAAAAAAAAAAACATTTTCAAGAAAAGTTCATAGGTATATTTGTAAAACATGCAATCATATTTCATGGTAAAATTTCTTCAGTAAAAATTGTTTTTGCAAAACTCCAATTTACTGATTCTTTAGGTGACCTTTTTTAGACAGGTTTGACTGTATTTGTATACCTCTTCTTTAGCTATCCTCATATCATCGTTGACATCAGCGAACACTGTTGGCTGCATGAAGTAACCTTTGTCACCGACACGTTTTCCACCGAATACTAAGGTGGCTCCTTCCTTTTTACCACTCTCTATTAACTTCATAATCTTATCAAACTGTTCATCACTTATCTAAAAAGAAATAAATTCATTTTTAGGAATTTTCAGTACTTATAATACAAAATTAGAAATGGTCTCCATGGCAATTCATATACATATAATTAAAATCTGTGAATATCTAGTGTTTTCATTGGATAATTCTGTTCGATTCAATTCTAAATGAAGTTGATGATGTCATAATGAAGCCAGCCTGCTGAACTATTGGCCAATATTCAATTCACATTTTTATGTTAACTTCCATCTTTAAGTATCATGATTATAGCAGAGTTAACTACTCAAAATAATATCAGTGTTGAATTTTCAATGTGAATATAGCATTAATTATTATTTCTGTACAATTTATTGAGAATTGACATGAATGGAGACTGTGCACAGGTGTAAATTGGGAAATTTTTTCATCAAATTATTTTCACAACATTTTGTTATTCACATATTTCTATTTTATCATGACCTTCACTTCAATTAATTTATCTGTGAATCTTAGTGACACCAATCATGCTAATGTCATTTCATCAGGTTGTGACCTTCACCTTTGACCTATGGCATTTTACTGTAGATTTGTTTACCTTTTATCATTGGTAACACTCACGTCATTTCATCAGGTCATGACCTTCACCTTTGACCTATGGCATTTTACTGTAGACTCATTTATCTGTGGTCCATGTAAACACTAACGTCATTTAGTCAGGTCATGACCTTCACCTTTGGTCTATAACATTTTAAGGTAGATTCATTTACTTTTTGTCCTTGTAAACACTAACGTCATTTCATCAGGTTGTGACCTTGACCTTTGACCTATGACATTTTACTGTAAATTTATTTACCTGTGGTCCTTGTTGTGTACCAGTCACATATGGATCACCGACCACTCTATTTTCGGCTAGCTCCTTGGCTTTCTGGATAAATGTATCATAAACCTCTTCCTGGACGTATGTCCTTGACCCTGCACAACAATTCTGACCATGGTTGTTCATTATGGCTGAATGTGCCCAATTAGCAGCTATATCCACTAAAAATAAAAACTTATAAATTTGTTACAATTTCGAATTCCATGTACACTTTTTATTCCCCAAATTTCAAAGAAAGAGGGTGATATTGAATTTCAACTCCTGTCCTTCCTTCTGTCCAGACAGATCTACTTTACAGTAATTCTCTAAAACTATAACTCACTATTTTACAAAATTTGGTGCAAAGCATCAACACTAATAGGGGAAACACATAACATTAATATCAGTCTGTTTGCTTATTTTTCTGGGAGTTATGGTCTTTTAAAAATATGTTAAAATTACAAAACCTGCCTTCAGGCAAGAGATCCTAAATCACTGAAAATTATATATTCATTTTTATTATTTTTTATGTAAAAATTTTTAAAATTTTCTTGAACAATGAAAAGAAAAGAAACTAATGACAAACGAAAGGCTGGCTCTGAGAGGGGCTGTTAGAGTTAATTCAACCCGTTATTGTGTTTTAGACCAATTGATCACCAAGGCCCCAGGTTTGTGAGATCACACTTACTATCAGCATCTGCAAACACAACAAGCGGACTTTTACCACCCAGTTCTAAACTCACACGTTTTAAGTTACTTTGGGCAGCAGCTGCCATTACAATTTTCCCAACCTGAAAAAAAAACATGATATAGATTTTCATCATATTCATGCAATTATAACTGTAAAATCTTTCATTTTAGAGGCATACTAGTTTTAGCAGAGTAGATAATATTTAAAAAATTACTAAGACTTTCCCCCACTAAAAAATTCTTGAGAATTCTATTTTTGTTTTAAATAAACAGTGTCTTGTTTAATAATTAACTTTTTATTAATTTTTTAATATTAAATAATCAAATAATAGCTAGGTGGTATTGATTTTATTGCTCTATTTTGGACCAATATTGACACGCGGTATGATAATTCCCATATATACTATCACGCTTATGATAAAAAATTATATACTGGTGACAATGGCAAGATTTATCACATTTTAACAACAGCTACACGAGATGTATCCTCGACCGTCTGTGATTCGAGACTCTAATAGAAAACGAACAACATTTGCTAACGCAACAAGAATTTGAGAGCTGAAAAATAGACAACTGATTTTTCTGGATAGTTTCACAGTAAATACCTAAGTTTTGTCTTTAATGCATGAAATCGTCACTGCAGAGACGATACTCGCATGTAATAAACTGAATTACTTTGTGCATAATGATATTTTTTAAAAATTAATTTTGTATTTAATTCATTTTAATTTTATCTAAAAAACATAGCACTGCCGTGCTGTTGTATAGCGTAGTTGGGAAAATGAAAACAAAAATGGCCTCAAATCTAGGACGCTCTCGATTTTAGGACGTTCGACGATAATAGATTTTTATGAAATATCCAACTTTTATGCTGAATGGGTGTTAATGGTGACGTAGGACAATGTTGGTTTAAATGGAAATTTGGAGAAATCTGAGGTATATAGTATTTTTTACTTATCTGGTATCTGTTGTTTGTAGCTGATCAAGTTTAATTTAAAAAATAAGGATAGCATTGATGCCTGAAACATATGATGAATTTAAAATGCTGAAAGGAGTTTGAGTTATGAAATCTTATGTTTTTATTAGTCAAGATTCTTTCGCTTATATGGACTTGGAGGGGGTGAAGGAGTTGGAGTTATGTTTTAAATTTATTAGTCAAGGTTCTTTCACTTATTTCAACTAAGAGGGGTGAATTTAGAGATTGTTGAGAAAACTGGAGTACCATTGACCTTTAGTTAACAAAATGACAAGCATTCTCACACTAAGATATTCTGTCCTTACCTAAAGGAGAAACACAGTGATCCATAAGTGAGCGGTTTAGTGATGAAAGGGGGAATAACTCTGATAACATTCAGAAAACACATCTAAAATCTTGATGTAAATGAAGCATACAAGAGTGGTATACATTTGTGGAATGAAAAAAGCTTAGGAAGGGGGTATGCTCAGAAATAACAACATAGATCCAGTGAAGGCGAATTTATCAAGATTTAGGGTGGTAGAGGGCAAAGAGATTGGGGGATGTTTTGAAGTATCACTTCAGTATATCTAGTGAAAGCCACCTTATCAACATCCATGTTGGGAGGGGGAGAGGAGAAGAAGGATGTTTTTAAGTATCACCTCAGTAGATGCAGTGAAAGTCACTTTATCAACTGCCATATGGGGAGGGGGAAGAAAGAAGCGGGAGAAGTGTATACTCTGAAGTATCACCTCCGAAGATCCAGTGAAAGTCACTTTATCAACTGCCGTATGGGGAGGGGGAAGGGGGAGAAGGGTATTCTCTGAAGTATCACCTCCGTAGATCCAGTGAAGGCCACTTTATCAACATCCATGTGTTCTGCAATGGCCGCCCCTGCCGTCGGGCCATAACCAGGAACCATGTTGACAACTCCAGGTGGAAATCCAACCTGTAACACAAGAGAAAAAAAGAAATAATTTGTACATGTACACTGTATATGTTTTAAAGTTGCTCAAATGATTGATGTTTTCCCCAAAAAAGAACCAAAAACAAAATAAACTGGATAAAAAAATTTGGTTTTTTTCACATTTTAAGTCCCAAAACCTACCCGCCAGCAGACACTTGTCTTAAAAAAGAAAAAACTGACATGGCCTAATTTAAGAGTTGAAATAAAAAACAATAAGTACTGGTAAACTCATTGGCTTCAGGTATACCACTAAATCTAAGATACACTCATTCATGTCACATCACTTTATTTTAGAAAAGCCCCAGTGTAATGAAGCTGGTGATGTCTCAATTTAAGTGAAAATTGTTTGACTTAGACATAAAACACCTTTCGATCGATCACTCAAGCTTACCTCCTTCAACAGAGCAGCACAGTATAATGCAGTAAGTGGTGTCTGTTCTGCTGGCTTCAGAACAATGGTATTACCACAGGCTAAAGCTGGTCCTAGTTTCCATGCCAACATCATTATCGGGTAGTTCCACTGTTAAAAAAGAAAAACATAAATTCATATTTTTTTAAATATTTAAATTGAAGTGTCAAAAGGGAAAAAATGTTGCAATGGAAAGCTATAATTTTTTTCTATGACCAATACTTTTAAACTTAAACTATTAATTTCTGTCAGAATGAACCAAAATAGCCCATAAAAATCACAAACATTCCACAACAATGAGTTTGCTAAAGAGACTAAGTAGTTTTATGACTTTTTAATTTAAATAATATGATCTCAGTAAATTTGGAACTTTTGAAAATGAGGAATTTATAGATGTGTTGAAAATTTCATTTTTACAAAATACTTTACCCACTTAAGATTGGGGCATACATGTACTTATTTCAGCAATTTTACTCAACAAACATAAAAAGCGCAATTTTATTTTAGCTCCAGAACTTTATTTAGAAAACCGAATCATTTCATAGATTTCAGCACAGTTTTCTTTTAGCCAAGAGGTCAGACCACCAAAAGCCCTAAAATAAAACTGATGCTAAAACCAGGTTTACAGTACATTGTATTTATAAACTTACTGGAATGATCTGACCACAAACACCAACAGGCTGATGTCTCGTAAATGTGAAGAAATCACCGTCTGAAATGTCAAAATAACATATACTGGTATTGCAGACATTTATCATGAAAATATCATGATAAATTTCATAAATTACTTTCATATTTTCACATCAAGCTTTTCGTACTTCAAAACTTATTGAGTACAAGTCCAAGGTAAAATCTCATTTGTGAAAATTTTGAAAAAAAAAAATTATCAAAGGCAATTATAATGAAATTTTACTGTCCATAAGTGATGTGGCAATTTAAAAAAAAAGAACTTATTTTTTAAGCATTGAGAATGGGGCACCAGTTTCTGTCTCAAATAATTTTGCTCCAGTGATGCACCTTTGGGTAAAAGAAGTTCCGGAACAGAAAATCACTCTATTATAAATTATATACATATAACTACCACATACAACTCTATAACACCAAGATTAGCTCAGTACCACCACAGGTATAGAAGGTGACCCCGGCTGGGTCTGACCCAAGACTTGAAAGTTGGTAGTGACTGTTCTTTTGACAAGCACTCAGCATTACAAAATAAAAGTCACAGTTCTTTCAGATGGGAACTTGAAATTAACGAGGTCCCGTGACTTGGTAGGCTTGGCACGATAAAGAACCCTGCTGTATAATGCCATCGACGCTATGCACAGGCAAAATTTCTGCACCATTGCTTATAGCTAGCGACGTCTCACTATCAGTAAAAAAATTCTTGACTGAGACGTTAAACACCAATACTCAAATAGACTCAACTCAACTCAACAGGAATAGAAGGACCTTGACTAGTGAGTTATGGGAGTAAAACACCATCACTTCGAAACTTATACCAAGACAAACCAATGCATTGAAATGTTGAAGTCCTAAATAGAGAGTTTAAGAACCTGACTGATAAAAAGCGAGTCATACATGTTGGGACTGTTTAAGCAAGTGTGTACCCGTCAGGATTGTTTAAATGAGAGTGTACCTGTCGATTGTTTAAGCGAGTCTCTACCTGTCGGGATTGTTTATGTGAGTAGGTACCTGTCGGGATTGTTTTAGCGAGTACATACCTGTCAGGATTATTTTAGTGAGAACGTACCTGTCGGGATTGTTTTGCCCATGTTTTTGTCGCACCATCCAGCATAGTATCTGAATGTATCAGCTGACGCCTCAACATCCGCTACTGATTCTTCATAAGGTTTACCATTATCCAGTGTCTCAAGGCTCTGTATCACAAAAAGGAGAAAATGACAAATAAATATCCTATACGGTATCATTTCATTATAATGCCACCATTTGTTCAATCAAATTTTGGTGTTTAAAAGGATGAATATTTTACTTACATCAAGATGTCACCAGCTATAGGCGAAGGTGCAGAAATTTTGCCCCTGGGTTTTGCTGATGGCATTATACAGCAGGGTTATTTATCATGCCGTGACACAGGATAGGATTTATTTTAAGTTCCCATTGCAATGAACCTTGACTTTCATTTGATAATGTCTAGTGCTTGGTGAAAGAACAGTCACTACCCACTTTCAAGTCTTGGGTCAGACCTGGCCAGTGATTGAACCCACAACCTCCCATTTATGGAGAGAGCACTCTACCAACTGAGCTACTGGATGTTGTTATAAAAGGATTTGGTGATGAGTCTAAGTAGGCTTATAAAGACAAACATAGAACAAATGGATTTTGGGACTTTTAGATTTTGTGTCGATAAGCAAGGTGGCAAAGTTATCTAGCGGCATTATACAGATGTTTTACTGTGGCGATATAAAGCAAGGTGGCAAAGTTAAAATGGGCAGTATTATGAGGTTTTACTGTACTAAGGTGATATTTAGTTTGCAAAGTCATTGAGGGACTTTATAACAAGGTTTTATTGTGGTGAAAAAGTGTGTCATAGTCCTTCAGGGACAATATATGACGAACAGTCCTTCAGAACATTTTAATAAAGAAGACACATTTTTAGCTCACCTGACCAAAGGTCATGTGAGCTTATGGCATAGCGCAGCGTGTGTATGTGCGTGTGTGCGTGTGTGCGTGTGTGCGTGTGTGCGTGTGTGCGTCGTTAACACCTATTTTCGACTTCTCCTCTGAAACTACTGGACAGTTTTTGATGAAACTTTGTCAGAAGTATATATGGGCCGGTGCAATTCAGATTTGTTCGTGGCGTTGCTATGGCTACCATAACTAGGTCAAGGTGACCTAGGGGTGCAAAAATCTTAAAAAATCTTCTTCTCCGAAAGTACTAATTGGAGAAAAATTCTGATGTGATATTTGGCTTCTCTAGGGTCTTAAGCCTATAGTTTGTTCATTTTGTGAAATTCGGATAAAAAATAGGTTACGCGTTTTTGCGTTTAATTTTGAAAAAATCGTAAAATAGCTTCAAATTGTTATAACTTGACTATTTGACCAGATAATGACATGGGGTTTTCAGTTTTGACATCTTCTTGTTAGTATCTTCAAAATGAGGTCAAGGTCGATTGTGAAGGTCGTGACCTAATTTTTTTTACCTCTGATTATAATTATTATCTCGAAAACTATAAACTTTTTGTATAGGCATGTATATTAGAATGTTGTAGATATCTATACAACGATCATTTTGATGTATAGAAAAAGGTCATGGGTTCAAAGGTCAAGGTCACAGATGCGAAACAATACCAAAATGGTTAATTATCTCGAAAACTATAAACATTTTGCATAGGCATGTATATTAGAATGTTGTAGGTATTGATACAACGATCATTCTGATGTATAGAAAAAGGTCATGTGTTCAAAGGTCAAGGTCACAGATGTGAAACAATACCTAAATGGTTAATTATCTCGAAAACTATAAACTTTTTGTATAGGCATGTATATTAGAATGTTGTAGGTATTGATACAATGATCATTTTGTTGTATAACAAAAGGTCATAGGTTCAAAGGTCAAGGTCACGGATGTGAAACAATACTGAAATGGTTAAATTTCTTGAAAACTATAAACTTTTTGTATAGGCATGTACATTAGAATGCTGTAGGTATTGATACAACGATCATTTTGATGTATAGAAAAAGGTCATGGGTTCAAAGGTCAAGGTCACAGATGCAAAACAATACCGAAATGGTTAATTATCTCGAAAGCTATAAACATTTTGTATAGGCATGTATATTAGAATGTTGTAGGTATCGATACAACGATCATTTTGATGTCTAGAAAAAGGTCATGGGTTCAAAGGTCAAGGTCACAGATGCGAAACAATACCGAAATGGTTAATTATCTCGAAAACTATAAACATTTTGTATAGGCATGTAATTAGAATGTTGTAGGTATGGACACAACAATCATTTCGATGTATAGAAAAAGGGCATGGGTTCAAAGGTCAAGGTCACAGATGTGAAACAATACTGAAATGGTTAATTATCTAAAAAACTATAAACTTTTTGTATAGGCATGTATATTAGAATGTTGTAGGTATTGATACAACGATCATTTTGATGTATAGAAAAAGGTCATGGGTTCAAAGGTCAAGGTCACAGATGCGAAACAATACCGAAATGGTTAATTATCTCGAAAACTACAGTTGAATCTCGTTATCTCGAACTCGGATATCTCGAACTACCGGATATCTCGAACTTTTACAAAAAGTCCGAACAGAGTTGTTCTTTATTAAACCAAAATAACTCCGGTTAACTCGAACTCGGATATCTCGAATTATCGGATATGTCGAACAATATTTTCGTCCCCTTGAATGAAAATCCTAGGAAAATTACACTCGTTAACTCGAACAAAAAATTTAGGAAAATTAAATTTGTTAACTCGAACAAAAAATTTTGAGAAATCAAATTTGTCAGCGCCTACAGATTTTTTGGTAGAAAAAACACTTTCCGACACAAATAAAATATTTGACTGTCGGCCTCGTGTTGATTTTAAAATTACAACATTGCACTGACCTCCCAATTTCCTTAAGCCCTTAATTATTACCCCCTGCATAAGCAATTAAACCATCCAGGTGATTATCAGGTGTTATAATTACTGCCAAGCTGAACATGGCTTCCGAAAGCGTGTGATGTGAACATTACTCAATACAACCGGAAGCTTGGGGTGATTAAAGTACACAAAGCGAAACTGGTATGGAGACCAAAGCCGACTCCACCATTTGTCGGCTAATAACAAGTAACAGATAATCTCCCGATTTTTTATATACTACATTCTCAATTATAAATACAAATAATATATAATGCAGTTTTTATATATCATGTTTGAATACATACGATATAGGAGAAAACGGCAATATACAGTTTGACAAGATAAAACCGGAAGCGACTTCCGGTAGGCGTGTACGAGTTACTTCCCTTTTGTTGTCGTTTTTAACATCGGTTATCTCGAACTCCGGATAAGTCGAACTTTTTGCATTTCCCCGTCGAGTTCGAGATAACGAGAGTCAACTGTATAAACATTTTGTATAGGCATGTATATTAGAATGTTGTAGGTATGGACACAACAATCATTTCGCTGTATAGAAAAAGGGCATGGGTTCAAAGGTCAAGGTCACAGATGTGAAACAATACTGAAATGGTTAATTATCTAAAAAACTATAAACTTTTTGTATAGGCATGTATATTAGAATGTTGTAGGTATTGATACAACGATCATTTTGATGTATAGAAAAAGGTCATGGGTTCAAAGGTCAAGGTCACAGATGTGAAACAATACCAAAATGGTTAATTATCTCAAAAACTATAAACTTTTTGTATAGGCATATATATTAGAATGTTGTAGGTATTGATACAACGATCATTTTGATGTATAAAAAAAGGTCATGAGTTCAAAGGTCAAGGTCACAGATGCGAAACAATACCGAAATGGTTAATTATCTCGAAAACTATAAACTTTTTGTATAGGCATTTATATTAGAATGTTGTAGGTATTGATACAACGATCATTTTGATGTATAGAAAAAGGTCATGGTTTTAAAGGTCAAGGTCACATATGCGAAACAATACGGAAATGTTTAATTATCTCGAAAACTATAAACTTTTTGTATAGGCATGTATATTAGAATGTTGTAGGTATCGATACAACAATCATTTTGATGTATAGAAAAAGGACATGGGTTCAAAGGTCAAGGTCACTGATGTGAAACAATACCGAAATGGTTAATTATCTTGAAAACTATAAACTTTTTGTATAGGAATGTATATTAGAATGTTGTAGGTATCAATACAAGAATCATTTTGATGTATAGAAAAAGGTCATGGGTTCAAAGGTCAAGGTCACAGATGCAAAACAATACCAAAATGGTTAATTATCTCGAATACTATAAATTTTTTGTATAGGCATGTATATTAGAATGTTGTAGGTATTGATACACTGGTTATCATGATGTAAAGAAAAAAGTCTTGGGGGTTTAGTATTTATGTGTTCTTTAAATCTATCAGCTAGCCATTAGTTATCAGGTGAGCGTATCAGGCCCATGGGCCTCTTGTTTAAAAGTAGGCAGCAAGTATGGTGTATTATGAAAGCAAAACATATAAAAAAAAGAGTAAAATTTGCGGAAAAAGGTGACAGACTTTATCCACAGCAAATTCCAACAGACTTCATCCACAGAAAAAAAAGTAACAGACATCTACTGTTGCCTTACCGGCTTCAATGGAACCACTGTAAAGTTCTCTCATACTTCATGTACTTACTGCTATATATTCCTTATCTCTCAGCAGCAACTCAGAAAACTTAAACATGAGGTATCCACGTTTTGATGCATCCATTTTCCTCCAGACAGAGCCTCGCTTAAAGGCTTTCCTGGCAGAAGCCACGGCTTTGTCAACATCTGCCTAATATAGAGTTGAACATATTAAAGTGAAGTGAGTGGAGTAATAGAGATTTATGCCACAGGCAAGAAATTGTTCGTGTCTATCGAAGCAACCACAAAAGTTCAGGGATAATTAACTAGAGTGCCAAGAGAAAATACTGACTTTTATCACATACCCATTGAATCTTACTATAGCCATACATTACATTTTCTTGTCATGTGATACAAAGGTCTGTATCGCACATGTGCAATTCAACATTCCGTATCACCATAGTAGCCAGAACTCCTTTTAGGGGAATTCCCCTTTCCGACAACAATAATATGACGTCATTATGTGATACGTAATGACAACATTAATATGACGTCATTATGTGATACGTAATGACAACAATAATATGACGTCATTATGTGATACGTAATGACAACAATAATATGACATCATTATGTGATACGTAATGACAACAATAATATGACGTCATTATGTGATACGTAATGACAACAATAATATGACATCATTATGTGATACGTAATGACAACAATAATATGACATCATTATGTGATACGTAATGACAACAATAATATGACATCATTATGTGATACGTAATGACAACAATAATATGACGTCATTATGTGATACGTAATGACAACAATAATATGACATCATTATGTGATATGTAATGACAACAATAATATGACATCATTATGTGATACGTAATGACAACAATAATATGACATCATTATGTGATACGTAATGACAACAATAATATGACATCATTATGTGATACGTAATGACAACAATAATATGACATCATTATGTGATACGTAATGACAACAATAATATGACATCATTATGTGATACGTAATGACAACAATAATATGACATCATTATGTGATACGTAATGACAACAATAATATGACATCATTATGTGATACGTAATGACAACAATAATATGACGTCATTATGTGATTACATACGTCATGATAAGTTGGGAAAATTTACTCAAGTTGGGAGAATGGCGGACGATGTTAAATAATTTTGTAAAATCAATGTTTGTTTTTAATTTTTCCCAGTGTTTACCATGGTATTAGTAAATTGTTAACCAATGATGCATAAACGAAGAGTTATCTGTTGTTTTTAATTACTTCTTTAGCAGTTTTTCCAGTCAGGTATCAGATTTTTCGAATCAGATCAAAAATCAATATAAAATAGTTGATTGTGAATTCTTTGACAGATTAAGCCAAAGAAAGCTTTTCATTTAGTTTGGTAGGGTATGTGATAAATACAAAACCACACACATGTGGTTTTCTGACGTAGCTTGATTTCACTCGTTTATTGTGCAAACTCATACATTACACGAGTGCACAGTGTGCTGCGCACGCGTGTAATGTATCCGTCCGCACAATAAACTTGTGTGATCAGCTACGTCAGAAAACCACATGTGTGTGGTTTTGGGTATCTAGCATGCAAACTGACAAACTTCTGCTCAAGTGAGATTCAATCAATCCCACCCATCCCCAGCCCCCAGTAAAATGAACCCTTCAAATTTTCTCAACCATGCATACATCTTAAAGGCTTTCCTAACAGAAGCCACCGCTTTCTCAACATCTGCGTAATATAAAGTTGAACATATAAGAGTCAAGTGGAGTGGAGCAGAGTGAAGTTATGGAGTTTTATGGCCCAGGCAAGAATTTTTCATTTCTATCAAGGCAGCCACATATGTTCAGAGATAGTAAAGAAAACCAGAGTGCCAGTTGTTAAAAGCTTAAAAAGTTTAATCAGTGGATTAGTCAAAATTTGATTTTTGCATAATTTAAAATATGTTGTGAAATTAAACATGAAAATGTTAAAACGGGTTAAATTTCACAAAATTAAAGCAAACTGCTATGAAAATATCAATTTAATGATGATGATGTGTTGATTTTTTTTTTTTTGATATTTTAAATTTGTTTTAACAATTGATTAAACTAATCAAGCTTCGAACAACTGGTCCCACAGTGCCTAGAGAAAATATAGTACCGACTTCTAGCAAGCAAATTGACAATTTCTGCCCAAGTGAGATACAATCCTCTCTGACAGAATTTCACCTAAACCTTGTAAGTAGCTGAGCTAGAGTGATGTTCTTTAAAAAGTGCCCCCCCCCCCCCAAAAAAAAAAAAAAAAAAAAAAAAAGAACCTTATTGGGATTCATGTTTTCTCAACCATATGCATAATCAAAATACAAATAACTAATGGCACATCAACTTCACCCAAACATGGTTCCTGTGATGTTCAATAGAGATTGTTGGTGAAAATGTTAGTGAAGTAAACACTATATATACCCCACTTCATGGGGGTATATTAAAAAAATTCACTAATCCATGTCAAAATCACAATCCCAAAGCAAAGTAAAAAACTTTAAAACTGAAATTTAGTTAAACGCATGAATTTCCACCAGGGAAGTGAGGCCAGGTGCTCCAGAAGAGTAAGCATCTCTTGTTCAGTTAGCTATAACCATCACAACTGTATGTACATGTAATCAAAATTGAGAGTGAAAGCAACATGGCACTATGAGAAGTCAAATATATCCATGGTAATATTGGATATAGAGACATCATACTTATCAATTATATTGTGATACAATAGAACTTTTTTGAAAGTCTTAATAACCTAGGCTTGCAATAGCTTTGGTCAACAATTTATTTGTAAGCATCTTAATTCATTAATTTTAACGTAAAGTAACACTTTCTCTCTTACCTTATCAGCCTCTTGTATCTGACAAATTATCTCCCCTGTACATGGGTTTTTGGTGGGAAACGTTTTGCCGCTGACTGAATCATGCCAATCATTGTCAATAAAAATCTATAAAAAAACAAAAACAATGTAAATTGCATTCAAATGTAAACAAGTTATACTGTATAAGAAACCACTGAGCTACCCAGACCACTAATATTTGCATTTTCCATCGTGACACTTGTACTACAAATATATAGGTGAGTGTTTTACCACTGAGCTACCCAGACCACTAATATTTGCATTTTCCATGGTGACACTTGTACTGCAAATATATAGGTGAGTGTTCTACCACTGAGCTACCCAGACCACTAATATTTGCATTTTCCATGCATGGTGACACTTGTACTGCAAATATATAGGTGAGTGTTCTACCACTGAGCTACCCAGACCACTAATATTTGCATTTTCCATGCATGGTGACACTTGCACTGCAAATATATAGGTGAGTGTTCTACCACTGAGCTACCCAGAGCACTAATATTTGCATTTTCCATGGTGACACTTGTACTGCAAATATATAGGTGAGTGTTCTACCACTGAGCTATACCCAGACCACTAATATTTGCAATTTCCATGGTGACACTTGTACTGCAAATATATAGGTGAGTGTTCTACCACTGAGCTACCCAGACCGCTAATATTTGCAATTTCCATGGTGACACTTGTACTGCAAATATATAGGTGAGTGCTCTACCACTGAGCTACCCAGACCACTAATATTTGCAATTTCCATGGTGAAACTTGTACTGCAAATATATAGGTGAGTGTTCTACCACTGAGCTACCCAGACCACTAATATTTGCAATTTCCATGGTGACACTTGTACTGCAAATATATAGGTGAGTGTTCTACCACTGAGCTACCCAGACTACTTATATTTGCATTTTCCATGGTGACACTTATACTGCAAATATATAGGTGAGTGTTCTACCACTGAGCTACCCAGACTACTTATATTTGCATTTTCCATGGTGACACTTGTACTGCAAATATATAGGTGAGTGTTCTACCACTGAGCTATACCCAGACCACTTATATTTGCATTTTCCATGGTGACACTTGTACTGCAAATATATAGGTGAGTGTTCTACCACTGAGCTATACCCAGACCACTAATATTTGCATTTTCCATGGTGACACTTATACTGCAAATATATAGGTGAGTGTTCTACCACTGAGCTATACCCAGACCACTAATATTTGCATTTTCCATGGTGCCACTTGTACTGCAAATATATAGGGGAGTGTTTTACCACTGAGCTACCCAGACCACTAATATTTGCAATTTCCATGGTGACACTTGTACTACAAATATATAGGTGAGTGTTTTACCACTGAGCTACCCAGACCACTAATATTTGCAATTTCCATGGTGACACTTGTACTGCAAATATATAGGTGAGTGTTCTACCACTGAGCTACCCAGACCACTTATATTTGCATTTTCCATGGTGACACTTGTACTACAAATATATAGGTGAGTGTTCTACCACTGAGCTTTACCCAGACCACTAATATTTGCATTTTCCATGGTGACACTTGTACTGCAAATATATAGGTGAGTGTTCTACCACTGAGCTACCCAGACCACTTATATTTGCATTTACCATGGTGACACTTATACTGCAAATATATAGGTGAGTGCTCTACCACTGAGCTATACCCAGACCACTTATATTTGCATTTTCCATGGTGACACTTATACTGCAAATATATAGGTGAGTGTTCTACCACTGAGCTATACCCAGACTACTTATATTTGCATTTTCCAACGTGACACTTGTACTGCAAATATATAGGTGAGTGTTCTACCACTGAGCTATACCCAGACTACTTATATTTGCATTTTCCATGGTGACACTTATACTGCAAATATATAGGTGAGTGTTCTACCACTGAGCTATACCCAGACCACTTATATTTGCATTTTCCAACGTGACACTTGTACTGCAAATATAACGGTGCGTGCTCTACCACTGAGCTATACCCAGACCACTTATATTTGCATTTTCCATGGTGACACTTATACTGCAAATATATAGGTGAGTGTTCTACCACTGAGCTATACCCAGACCACTTATATTTGCATTTTCCAACGTGACACTTGTACTGCAAATATATAGGCGAGTGTTCTACCACTGAGCTATACCCAGACTACTTATATTTGCATTTTCCATGGTGACACTTGTACTGCAAATATATAGGGGAGTGTTCTACCACTGAGCTACCAAGACCACTAATATTTGCATTTTCCATCGTGACACTTGTACTGCAAATATATAGGTGAGTGTTCTACCACTGAGCTACCCAGACCACTTATATTTGCATTTTCCATGGTGACACTTATACTGCAAATATATAGGTGAGTGTTCTACCACTGAGCTATACCCAGACTACTTATATTTGCATTTTCCAACCTGACACTTGTACTGCAAATATATAGGTGAGTGTTCTACCACTGAGCTATACCCAGACTACTTATATTTGCATTTTCCATGGTGACACTTGTACTGCAAATATATAGGTGAGTGTTCTACCACTGAGCTATACCCAGACTACTTATATTTGCATTTTCCAACGTGACACTTGTACTGCAAATATATAGGTGAGTGTTCTACCACTGAGCTATACCCAGACTACTTATATTTGCATTTTCCATGGTGACACTTGTACTGCAAATATAAAGGTGAGTGTTCTACCACTGAGCTATACCCAGACCACTAATATTTGCATTTTCCATGGTGACACTTGTACTGCAAATATATAGGTGAGTGTTCTACCACTGAGATACCCAGACCACTAATATTTGCATTTTCCATGGTGACACTTGTACTGCAAATATATAGGTGAGTGTTCTACCACTGAGCTACTCAGACACTAATATTTACAATTTCCATGGTGACATTTGTACTGCAAATATATAGGTGAGTGTTCTACCACTGAGCTACCCAGACCACTAATATTTGCATTTTCCATGGTGACACTTGTACTGCAAATATATAGGTGAGTGTTCTACCACTGAGCTACTCAGACACTAATATTTACAATTTCCATGGTGACATTTGTACTGCAAATATATAGGTGAGTGTTCTACCACTGAGCTATACCCAGACTACTTATATTTGCATTTTCCATGGTGACACTTGTACTGCAAATATATATGTGAGTGTTCTACCACTGAGCTATACCCAGACCACTAATATTTGCATTTTCCATGGTGACACTTGTACTGCAAATATATAGGTGAGTGTTCTACCACTGAGCTACTCAGACACTAATATTTACAATTTCCATGGTGACACTTGTACTGCAAATATATAGGTGAGTGTTCTACCACTGAGCTACTCAGACCACTAATATTTCCAATTTCCATGGTGACACTTATACTGCAAATATATAGGTGAGTGTTCTACCACTGAGCTATACCCAGACTACTTATATTTGCATTTTCCAACCTGACACTTGTACTGCAAATATATAGGTGAGTGTTCTACCACTGAGCTATACCCAGACTACTTATATTTGCATTTTCCATGGTGACACTTGTACTGCAAATATATAGGTGAGTGTTCTACCACTGAGCTACCCAGATCACTAATATTTGCATTTTCCATGGTGACACTTGTACTGCAAATATATAGGTGAGTGTTCTACCACTGAGCTATACCCAGACTACTTATATTTGCATTTTCCATGGTGACACTTGTACTGTAAATATATAGGCGAGTGTTCTACCACTGAGCTATACCCAGACTACTTATATTTGCATTTTCCATGGTGACACTTGTACTGCAAATATATAGGGGAGTGTTCTACCACTGAGCTACCAAGACCACTAATATTTGCATTTTCCATCGTGACACTTGTACTGCAAATATATAGGTGAGTGTTCTACCACTGAGCTACCCAGACCACTTATATTTGCATTTTCCATGGTGACACTTATACTGCAAATATATAGGTGAGTGTTCTACCACTGAGCTATACCCAGACTACTTATATTTGCATTTTCCAACCTGACACTTGTACTGCAAATATCTAGGTGAGTGTTCTACCACTGAGCTATACCCAGACTACTTATATTTGCATTTTCCATGGTGACACTTGTACTGCAAAATATAGGTGAGTGTTCTACCACTGAGCTATACCCAGACTACTTATATTTGCATTTTCCAACGTGACACTTGTACTGCAAATATATAGGTGAGTGTTCTACCACTGAGCTATACCCAGACTACTTATATTTGCATTTTCCATGGTGACACTTGTACTGCAAATATAAAGGTGAGTGTTCTACCACTGAGCTATACCCAGACCACTAATATTTGCATTTTCCATGGTGACACTTGTACTGCAAATATATAGGTGAGTGTTCTACCACTGAGATACCCAGACCACTAATATTTGCATTTTCCATGGTGACACTTGTACTGCAAATTATAGGTGAGTGTTCTACCACTGAGCTACTCAGACACTAATATTTACAATTTCCATGGTGACATTTGTACTGCAAATATAGGTGAGTGTTCTACCACTGAGCTACCCAGACCACTAATATTTGCATTTTCCATGGTGACACTTGTACTGCAAATATATAGGTGAGTGTTCTACCACTGAGCTACTCAGACACTAATATTTACAATTTCCATGGTGACATTTGTACTGCAAATATATAGGTGAGTGTTCTACCACTGAGCTATACCCAGACTACTTATATTTGCATTTTCCATGGTGACACTTGTACTGCAAATATATATGTGAGTGTTCTACCACTGAGCTATACCCAGACCACTAATATTTGCATTTTCCATGGTGACACTTGTACTGCAAATATATAGGTGAGTGTTCTACCACTGAGCTACTCAGACACTAATATTTACAATTTCCATGGTGACACTTGTACTGCAAATATATAGGTGAGTGTTCTACCACTGAGCTACTCAGACCACTAATATTTCCAATTTCCATGGTGACACTTGTACTGCAAATATATAGGTGAGTGTTCTACCACTGAGCTACCCAGATCACTAATATTTGCATTTTCCATGGTGACACTTGTACTGCAAATATATAGGTGAGTGTTCTACCACTGAGCTATACCCAGACTACTTATATTTGCATTTTCCATGGTGACACTTGTACTGTAAATATATGGTGAGTGTTCTACCACTGAGCTATACCCAGACCACTAATATTTGCATTTTGCATGGTGACACTTGTACTGCAAATATATAGGTGAGTGTTCTACCACTGAGCTACCAAGACCACTAATATTTGCATTTTCCATGGTGACACTTGTACTGCAAATATATAGGGGAGTGTTTTACCACTGAGCTACCCAGACCACTAATATTTGCAATTTCCATGGTGACACTTGTACTGCAAATATATAGGTGAGTGTTTTACCACTGAGCTATACCCAGACCACTAATATTTGCATTTTCCATGGTGACACTTATACTGCAAATATATAGGTGAGTGTTCTACCACTGAGCTATACCCAGACCACTAATATTTGCATTTTCCATGGTGACACTTGTACTGCAAATATATAGGGGAGTGTTTTACCACTGAGCTACCCAGACCACTAATATTTGCAATTTCCATGGTGACACTTGTACTGCAAATATAGGTGAGTGTTTTACCACTGAGCTACCCAGACCACTAATATTTGCAATTTCCATGGGACACTTGTACTGCAAATATATAGGTGAGTGTTCTACCACTGAGCTACCCAGACCACTTATATTTGCATTTTCCATGGTGACACTTATACTGCAAATATATAGGTGAGTGCTCTACCACTGAGCTATACCCAGACCACTTATATTTGCATTTTCCATGGTGACACTTATACTGCAAATATATAGGTGAGTGTTCTACCACTGAGCTATACCCAGACTACTTATATTTGCATTTTCCAACGTGACACTTGTACTGCAAATATATAGGTGAGTGTTCTACCACTGAGCTATACCCAGACTACTTATATTTGCATTTTCCATCGTGACACTTGTACTACAAATATATAGGTGAGTGTTTTACCACTGAGCTACCCAGACCACTAATATTTGCATTTTCCATGGTGACACTTGTACTGCAAATATATAGGTGAGTGTTCTACCACTGAGCTACCCAGACCACTAATATTTGCATTTTCATGCATGGTGACACTTGTACTGCAAATATATAGGTGAGTGTTCTACCACTGAGCTACCCAGACCACTAATATTTGAATTTTCCATGCATGGTGACACTTGCACTGCAAATATATAGGTGAGTGTTCTACCACTGAGCTACCCAGACCACTAATATTTGCATTTTCCATGGTGACACTTGTACTGCAAATATATAGGTGAGTGTTCTACCACTGAGCTATACCCAGACCACTAATATTTGCAATTTCCATGGTGACACTTGTACTGCAAATATATAGGTGAGTGTTCTACCACTGAGCTACCCAGACCACTAATATTTGCAATTTCCATGGTGACACTTGTACTGCAAATATATAGGTGAGTGCTCTACCACTGAGCTACACCAGACCACTAATATTTGCAATTTCCATGGTGAAACTTGTACTGCAATATTAGGTGAGTGTTCTACCACTGAGCTACCCAGACCACTAATATTTGCAATTTCCATGGTGACACTTGTACTGCAAATATATAGGTGAGTGTTCTACCACTGAGCTACCCAGACTACTTATATTTGCATTTTCCATGGTGACACTTATACTGCAAATATATAGGTGAGTGTTCTACCACTGAGCTACCCAGACTACTTATATTTGCATTTTCCATGGTGTCACTTGTACTGCAAATATATAGGTGAGTGTTCTACCACTGAGCTATACCCAGACCACTTATATTTGCATTTTCCATGGTGACACTTGTACTGCAAATATATAGGTGAGTGTTCTACCACTGAGCTATACCCAAACCACTAATATTTGCATTTTCCATGGTGACACTTATACTGCAAATATATAGGTGAGTGTTCTACCACTGAGCTATACCCAGACCACTAATATTTGCATTTTGATGGTGACACTTGTACTGCAAATATATAGGGGAGTGTTTTACCACTGAGCTACCCGACCACTAATATTTGCAATTTCCATGGTGACACTTGTACTACAAATATATAGGTGAGTGTTTTACCACTGAGCTACCCAGACCACTAATATTTGCAATTTCCATGGTGACACTTGTACTGCAAATATATAGGTGAGTGTTCTACCACTGAGCTACCCAGACCACTTATATTTGCATTTTCCATGGTGACACTTGTACTACAAATATATAGGTGAGTGTTCTACCACTGAGCTTTACCCAGACCACTAATATTTGCATTTTCCATGGTGACACTTGTACTGCAAATATATAGGTGAGTGTTCTACCACTGAGCTATACCCAGACCACTAATATTTGCATTTTCCATGGTGACACTTGTACTGCAAATATATAGGTGAGTGTTCTACCACTGAGCTACCCAGACCACTAATATTTGCATTTTCCATGGTGACACTTGTACTGCAAATATATAGGTGAGTGTTTCTAACATGAGATACCCAGACCACTAATATTTGCATTTTTCCATGGTGACACTTGTACTGCAAATATATAGGTGAGTGTTCTACCACTGAGCTACCCAGACCACTATATTTGCATTTTCCATGGTGACACTTATACTGCAAATATATAGGTGAGTGCTCTACCACTGAGCTATACCCAGACACTTATATTTGCATTTTCCATGGTGACACTTTACTGCAAATATATAGGTGAGTGTTCTACCACTGAGCTATACCCAGACTACTTATATTTGCATTTTCCAACGTGACACTTGTACTGCAAATATATAGGTGAGTGTTCTACCACTGAGCTATACCCAGACTACTTATATTTGCATTTTCCATGGTGACTTATACTGCAAATATATAGGTGAGTGTTCTACCACTGAGCTATACCCAGACCACTTATATTTGCATTTTCCAATGTGACACTTGTACTGCAAATATAACGGTGAGTGCTCTACCACTGAGCTATACCCGACCACTTATATTTGCATTTTCCATGGTGACACTTATACTGCAAATATATAGGTGAGTGTTCTACCACTGAGCTATACCCAGACACTTATATTTGCATTTTCCAACGTGAACTTGTACTGCAAATATATAGGCGAGTGTTCTACCACTGAGCTATACCCAGACTACTTATATTTGCATTTTCCATGGGACACTTGTACTGCAAATATATAGGGGAGTGTTCTACTACTGAGCTACCAAC